>PDGT01000004.1:5462857-5522446 GCA_003671415.1 Megathymus violae | reverse complement strand
GCAAGAAACGAGCCGATTCGACTCGCCTCAGTCAACAATGGCTGCGGCGAGCTTTATTTGTTAATAATGTGTTACGGCGAACGAAAGTAACACGCCAATTCACCGCTGATAATAGCGATACCTAATATCGTTATCGGCACTGCAATACAGGCAAGCGAGAGAATTTAACGTACCTCGACACCTTTGCTGAGTGATACGAAACGTACCTACCGCGAACGAAAAAGCATAAATTTTTCATTTCACTCACAAACTTTAAAGCTAGCTTTTATGTTTTTTAAACAGTATCGTAATTTCTTGATAATTTGAATTGAATTTACTTTACGATCTAAATATCCAACATTCTACCCACCATAGCGATCACTAAGAGTTAATGTTGGATGTTAGTGACATTGCCTACGGAACTAGTAATTTCTGATACAATCCCAACCGGAAATGTAAACATCAGTAAAGTTAGGTCTCGGATTTTAGTTCATTGTAGTGTATTTTTCATGCTAGCATTCAAGACACCCATCACAAGAGTGTTGTGAACGCTAGCTTCTTCATTGTGAAGACTAATTTACTCTTTTTCCAACAAGTTCTTGCTGGGAAAAAATTAATAACGAGGCAGTCAAAATTACCTTGGAAGAATTCATTATTTTCACTTTGAAATATTTACAGCAAAGGAATCAATAAATTTTCTATAAAATGTCAGAACAATGGCATGTTCAATTCAATATGTATATTTAAAAAATATATATTTCTGAAAATTACGACAATTTCATAAGTAAGTACCTAATACTAGGACTCTTTGCAAGTCTCTGGCATTATTTGCAGACATCTACAAATATTTTAATTTAACCTTTAAACACTCTGATGTCGCAATCACAAAACAAAGACACCGACATTTCAGTATTATTACATAGAGTTCGTCGGATAGGTGAAAGATTGCATCTAATGTCACGTACCTAGTACATACATATATACATCCCCCTTTACATGACGTGGAGGTTAATGTGGACTAGATTGCAAATACCTTCGGCTCATAGTAAATATTGCTAGGATGCTATTGCTAGGATATTTAAAATGATCCAGCAGTTTTATCCCGAGCTATCCAAAAAGTAGCTATAACAAACTGAAATTTTAGGACAACATAAATTTATGTAAATATTAAGGTAAATCAGAATTCTATCAATTGTATTATAACAAAGAATTAAAGCTTATCTAAGTATTAAGGTGACATAATGGAAAATAATTGTTTAATAAATACCCGATCAACAGAAAAGGAAATGTCGGTCAGAGTCAAATTTGCGCGCAAGATGAACAACAGATCATAATAGTAGTCACAATAATAATTATTTTTACAATGGTAAGATTTAAACATTTTTACAAATTTTTTTTAATTCTACTTAAGTTACTAAAAAAGCATACATTACAATAGGAAGTAGATAATAGTTATGTCAGTAACGAACAAACAAACGGAAAACAGCCTTGCAAGGAATTAGATCCATTTAGATAAGCATTACATAGCAAGCCGCGCAGAAATCTTCTTGAAAAACATTTTTTATTTTAATTCCCCTGGTCAGAGTTAGTTAAAATGTATTGAACATTTGCAAGTAAATATGCAAATTTAATTTTTCCCACACAATATTACAAGCGAAATTCAATAATATTATATCTCGCTAAAAATTGGATTTGTGTCGTTATCGTGCCATGATATTTTACCAAATCGAATGTCGCCTGAAACTGAACAATTCTTGATAGATTTTAAATGACATTTATGGGTAGAGCTTTCTAAGTGAATCGTATATCAGTGGTATAATAAACAGACAGTCAAAATCTTTGAAAAATGAAGAAAAATAATAGACCTTTGACGTCTGTTATGGACGAAGTGCTAGCAGTAACAAAAAAATTGTAGTTTATGGAAGAATTAGGTATGAAGAGATTCAGTACATATTTTACATTCATTGGGGAAGCTTCGTTGGGGAATACGAGCACCTTCGAATGAAGATATTATTCGTTCGCGTTGGGTGCCGCACAATTTTCTTTGTCTTATTTATTCTTAAAAATCAGTTCAAATGAATAAATACTGATCTCCAAAATCTCAAAAAAAAAAAAAAGGTCTTCAAAAGTTCTAACATTAAGGTCTGGCTATAGAAATCAACTTTTTTGTTTCGTTAAAGTTTCTGAGTGGCCCACATTCATATAATTTTATAGGTAAAAGGTTATATACCTACATGATATCGTTACTCAGACTCCGTAATTACCAGTAGGTATATTAGTACCTATAACAAAAGTTATCGAAATTCCTTATATGTAACTATGATATTATTTATTAGTTGATTTATGTGTATAACGGTTATGATGACTTATACTACTTATCGAATATTCCAAATATCATAGTAGTTGCAAAATTGTCATAATTATTGTTTTTATTAAGTGGTTATACGTTCTCTTTAATTTTCTGCAAATTTATGTGCGTGTGTTTAATTGGGTTTTACAAACAATCATCGATTAGAGCTATAACATAGCAAAAACGAAGGAAAGAAATTCAGCGGTTAACATTGAAGATATCAACCTACAACAGATTTTTTTATATTTAAATGACACCGATTCAGCACTTGTACATCTTAGGTCCAGTAAAGTATGAATGGTTATTGGTCGACTTTAATAACTAAATTTATCTTTTAAATTTCTTTAATCAACATCTACAAATCTTCTGTAATTACTTCAACATATATTGCTACTAAAACTACCTATAGCTTAGTCAGCATATTTCGTTTATTCGTTTACTCTCTATAATATTGTTCCTCTGAATATTATTGTGAGATTTGTCAGACATATTTTCTCGTCATTATTGCACCTTTACAATAAAAGTGACTTAACTCAAAATTCCTGAAATTCCAGATTTACTATATTTTTACTTATAAAGCCTACTCTAAAACCCCATGGTGAAAAAGAGCCCGAATTATGAGTGAGAAAGGGAAAAAGGGAAAATCTCATACATCAGTCTCTTTAAATTTACTCAAGACCATACATTTTTGAAAACTTTCTTCGTCGTTTCCCATAAATTGCAATTTTTGAGTTAAGTCCCTTTCATTCTAAGGGTGCGATATGACCAGTGCACGTACATATTTACACTGGTGCCGTTATCGTACACACGAGAATTTTGCTTTGTTTGTTTTTGTTGTTCAACTGAATTAGTCTGATTGAAAGACAAGTTAACGGGAAAATATTGAAGCACCTTATTTCGTCAAATCCACTCTCGACGTCTAGATGTTGAGATTTTCAAAAGTTGATAATGATCTAAATTATTTTTTTGTACAAATTACGACAAAAATGACAGTAATCTAGACAAATCAAAAAGTTTACAATAGTTTGAATGTATATGAATGAATGAGCTATATGAAATTTGTACCTATGGTGATTTATAATATGTATATTTTTTATATTTTGCCAACGATTTATAGTTGCAATTACGATTCTGTGATGAACAGCTTAAGATATATTAACTACATGTGCCTAATATAATATCAGTTCACTAGAATTCAACTACATATATACAAAAATTCTTACTTGCATAAATTTTGACAGTAACATTATTTTAACCGTAAAGGCAATTAGATGCCAAAAACGATAATTATAATGGCTATAATTACGAGTGTATAACGGAATTATCTTATTCACTTCTGTAAACACAATAAAGTAAATCGTTTAAATTGTAAAAAACACTTGGTTAATTATAAAGAAGTGTTAAAATTTTATGATGTGAATACTCATAAAATAAAACATACGCTTCGCTTCCAACCCGATATTAGTATTATTGTGTGATATTATATGAAACTCAGTCCCAACCGCTGTAGAGACGAAGCGACCATCAAAATTTTGATATACTTAGCGTATTGACTCTATTATCTCTTTCTGTACAATACAACGCACAGATAAAAAAAGATAAATAAAAAAGAAGATAAAAAAGTAACTATGCTTTATTCTATATTTGATATCAAACAAGATTATAATTATGTTTGATTACAAATATGTTCGAGCTACAAAGTCAACTTTATAATAGACACAGTGTTTGTGTTTGCTATTGCGTTAGCCCCATATTAATAAAAATAGATTTTCTGTACTATTGCACAACGCATGTACGTCGTGTAATAAATCAAAAATAGTTATAATTTGAAATATTTTATGAAACCATTCCCGCGCCTTAAAATATTCTGAAGAGCGCGACAAATGGCTGCCGGTCTGACGCTGCAAGATTGATAGGGCGTCACCGATAGATGGCGGTGTTAGGCATTAATTAACACCGCACGTTTGAGGTTAAGCGCGCAGTCGTCACGGTGTCGCCCGCCAATCGTCCGAAACACCACGACTGAGTATACGCCCGTACTAAGAGAAAAAATAAACCACCGTATAATTCTCGCTATCTACCAAATAGAGTATTATATAGTTCTATAAGTATTATGCACTTTATTTGGAAGTATGGATAAAATTGACCTAACGGATCAGAACACGTCCAAAACTTTACTTAAAAATTAAAATAATGCACAAAATTAATATTAAACAGTTATAATATGGATTAATTTTCAGGGTGACTGTTTTAAGATTACGTTGTTTAATACTAGAAACTATCTAAAGATGTCAATCGTAAATTAGTTAAATGTTTTTAGCAATTAGTTTCCAAGTATAAAAATGAATGCAACTAAACCACTGCGCTTGTATATTGCAAAAAAAAGAAGAAAAGAGAAATTTCACTAAGAATTTTTATGCGTACGAGCAATTGCGTAACTAAAATTGATTAATAAATTTAACTTATTAATATGATTAGGTAAGTCCTATTTACATACACGAAATTATAAGTATAACGTGATCGTTTATATAATTTAGTGCAATTCTTTTTTGTACACAAAGAATTAAGTTTTATGAGATTCATAATAATTCTTAAATATATTACTGTACCACAATCACAAGTGCCCTTCAAATTTCATAACAATTTAGATTTCCATGTTGCCTAGAAATAAAATTCAAGAAAGACAATACATCTAAGAAATTTACCCTTATTTTTTTATGTAAATAGCCGACAAAGAACAGACGAGTCACCTGATGGTAAGTGATCACCGTTGCCCATGGACATCAGTAACACTAAAGGTATCATTGATGCCTTGTCGGCCAAGTAATAAGAAGAAAGAAAAAAAGAAATCTTGTTATCATATAATATACATAAGTAACTATTTTCCGTTTGTCATACGCATCGAGTACTTTACATTACATACATAACGGTGGTAGGGGTGAAAAGGAACCGATTTGGAAAACGCACAAAAAGTGTAAGAATACCTAGTTACAGACACTAGAAATTAGTATCACCTCCTTCGGTTTCTTTTCCCATTCGATTTGCAGTTTAGGGCAAAGTGGAGCATGGACTGGACTTACCTAAGTGAGTACCTAGATAACCTTAGGTTCCCTACTTACCTTATTTTACACATTTGAGAAATATATATGTATATTGTGATATATCTATTGTAAAAGCGAACAAATGAATATATCATATACTCCTATACATTTATTCGCAGTCTCAATGAGGACTTTAAAATGATTAGGATGACACTGAAAATTTGATATTGTTATTCCTCCGAACCATACTTTGTAAAAGCCTGATGCTATGTTCGTTTTGCAAAACCTGAGATACAAGTCTTCAGTGCCCTCCCACGGACCAATTTAAAGTAAGGTTGAGCATTGACTAACTTGTAAGAAGCGGGTGCATCGCTTTCTATTTCACCTATAACACGTCCGTGATAGCTGTGACGGTGGTGGCATAGTGACGGTGATCGCTCACCATCAGGTGGCCCGTCTAATGTTTAATGAAAGTTGACGTCATAAAAAATGTAAAGGTAACAGACACGCAAGTACTAATATTCACTGCAATTTGGCGAGTTAAAAAAGTATTGATACGCAGAATTATGAAGGAATGACTCACTTTTAAGCAACGTTGAGCTTTTTCAACGTCAGAATTCACAAATACGCACAGAATTACTTCGCTCGAAAGGAGCTTATTGACTTTGTTCAGTATGTATAACATATTTAGAAAGAATCGCACTCCCGGTCTCACTTTATCTTTCTTAATAAAGCCCTAAATATAGTTAAACTTACAGCGCTTTTACATATTACCTTAACCGTAATCTTTACCTTACTTTCTTTCGTGTATTATGGCGAGAAATTATTATAATTATTACATTATCTATACATATAATAAAATTCTAACTGATCACTTTCTGTACATTTAGGATATATGAGAAAAACTACCATTAGGGATCTTTATTAACGCAATAGAACACAAAATAGTAGTTGTTAGAATTTTTGTCTGTTTGTCTGTGCATTTGTTCGCGCTAATCTCAAAAACAACTAAACCGATTCCATTCTGGTTTTACGAATGTATTGCAGTAAGCACCACTTAATACTTAAAGTTTGTTTCATTGCAATCCGTCCATAAATAAAAAAGTTATAAATAAATTTAAAATAATGCGGGTACCATTTCTTAGCGTAATTCTACCGAAGCGATGCGAGGGCAGTTTGCTAGCTAATAACAATAAGCGGAAGATTAGTATTCGATTATTAAGCATATAGACTAGATGGGATTTGGAATGACAAATATTTTTATATAACTAGCACTCGCTTCGTTTCAGAAAAACTACGCCTCACGCTTATAAATAACACTTGCATGGTTTTAGAACTGAGTTTTTCTCGTTCTGTGAATACATATATATATATTTGTCGGCGAATGCCAGTAGTTTTAGCAGTATTGTCGAACATAGCGTGGGCGTACAATCGTTTAACAATTTTAATTAATTGTTAGCAAACACTTCACGCCGAGCAAACGAAACAGGTAACAGTTCCCAGTGCGGAGGAACCGATCTCTTCGACCGTAGAATGTAAACTCTGGCTCCATCCGGCGTCACTCTACTAGCTAGGTTCTCTTGAAGCACGATGTTAGCAGACTATCGACGTCATCGCGGCGGTGCTGCCATCACTCGAATATCGTGCTAAGTTTCGTTTCACGTCTATACTAATGACCATCTCCGACATATTTATTTATGACTTTTTTGTTTACGGTCAGATTGAAATGAAACGAATTTTTAATATTAAGTGATGCTTACTGCAATGCATTAGTGAAAAGAATAACGAAATCGGTTAAGCCGTTCCTGAGGTTAAAGCACACAAGCTCATACACAAAAAGACAAAAAGTGTAACAACTGGTGCATTAGGTTTTATTACGTTAATAACGGCCCCTAATAATCGTTTTTGTCATATATTATTTATGTACAGAAAGCGATAAGTTAAAATTTTATTAGACGATATGATATTCTTTACAAAATGGTCATCTAATGCTTTTTAAAATTTGATGAATTCTAACTTTCGTATTCTAAGTTTTCTCTCCTCTAAAATAAATTAATAAATCCTGTTAGTGTGATTCTTACCAAACCAAATTATGGTGAGGTTAAAACCTGCTAACTTTCTTAGGTTCTGATGCGCATTCAAATGACTATAGTAACGACAAAGCCATAGGTCCATTGCGCAAATCACGAATATTATCTCTCCACGTTCGTAGATTCCGATCTGTCGCCCACTAGTGCCCAATTTGAGAGCTTACCTGGGTATTTTAAATCCTGTGCAATGAAATCAAAACATCGTATGTTTATGACCGAACGTATTAAAACGATATTAGACATAATATCAAATGTCAGTCTTGCGTATTACTTTTGCACTTATCAGACTGAGATGTAAAACCGTGACATTAATTAGATATAGAATTAAGAGACATGCGTTATATAAAATACTATACAAAATGCGCTGCATTTTATATATAAATGTATTGGTCTCCAAAACTCCCCTTGGATATAAATATAAATAAATTAAAATTAAGTATAACTAATATAAATATATAAACATAAATAAATAAGAAACTAGCGACCGTCCATAAATAATTTAATATAGTATTATTATTTATATCAATAACTGTTTCCAGCAAGTTAAACAAAATAGCACCTAAATAAATCCATTTTCTGAATCTACCTGGTGCAGAGATTTAAAAAATACGTACTACTAATAAGTAGTAACGAAAATATTGATATTGCGTAATCCTACTCAATATTTTAAAATGTTTAAAATATGTTGAAAACCTTACTGAAAGTTACCGTTAAAATCGCTGTAACACTTACACTTAGGATTATTTCTGTTACAAATGCTATAGAGGGCAAATAGCATAGGCCTGATTAAAAAAAATTGTGACAAATAAATAGCCAGTTTTTTAAACGTACTATTTAAATAAATATAATTTCAATGAATGCACTCATCATTTTCACATTAATATTAAAATAATTTTATACTGTAAAGGCAAGTCTAAGACATTTACGTAAACCGACACCAAACTACTAGTTAACAATTAAGTAGAAACATACTACGTCACTAAGATCATTCAGAACTGTCAAAACAAAAATTTTACTTAATTTTTTTATGGATATATTTACTTCATATAAATTGTTATCTAGTGATATAGACACATGAATAAATTTATACTTCACATTCAATATTAGTCATTCAGCATCAATAGCTGCTGAGAAACCAATTTTTAGTAAATATCGGCGTATCTTCCAAATAAAATTATTCTAACCATTAAACCAGTATAAACCAAAGTAATTAAAATAAGAAGTTGCCGCAAATTAGGCGATAATACGAGCAATAAGAACAGAGAGACGTGAACACGCAGGAAGCATGTAACAGTAACTAGGGTATTTTTATAGTCGATGCAGAAGGGTCCAATCACATTGCGATAATGCGAAATACATTCCGAATTCAGCGCACACCACTGCGTTTACTATTACATGTACGTTGGCGACTGGCCGCTCCGCCCCCCGCTACGTCGCCCGCTACGTCGAGAACGACGATCCGCGCTCGTATAAACTTCATTGCAAATTAGCCGCACATTCTCACTTACACACTTGGACTGTTTACTTAATAGCCGTTGTAATGTGCACTGTTTTTTGCACGCACGTGTCAGTTCTTTCCCGCGGTGCCAGCAAATGGCTTGGAAAATCAGGTTTACCATTTTAATTGACATAATAGAATTCGTGGCAACGATTATAATGACGATGTCGTCGGTATAATTTTATTAAGCTGAGGTTTTCTGATACGTTTTTGTGGCGAATGCTGTAGTCGATGTAATTGGTGATTCTCAAGTTTATATGCAAGACTGTCCACGAGTATAATTTTCTTGGTACCTTGTAGCACTAATTAATGGTATTTCGTTATGTAAGGTATAAACTTCCTGCCACCAGTCAACAATACACTTTTTCATGTGACTGTTTCAAAAATATATTTAAAAACTAGCAAACTGCCCTCGCTTGGCTTCAAAAAATCTACCTTACGCTTAGAAATAACAGCTGCATTGTTTTAGGACTGTGTTTTTCACGTTCTGGAATGAGAAATACATAAATTAATTCATAACTTTTTTATTATAAAATGAACTGTAAATATTAAGTGACGCTTATCGCAATACATTAGTGAAAACCGTAATAAAGTCGGATAAGCCGTTTCTTATATTAGCGGGAACAACGCACGGACAAACAGATAAAAATTCTAACAACTATTGGTTTTGATTCTATTGCGTTAATAAAGGCCAGTAATAGTAATTTTTTTTCATATAATCTTAATGTACAGAAAGCAATCAGTTAGAATTTTATTATATATATAGAGAGATAGATAGATAGATCGATAGATAGAAAGATAGAGATAGATAGACTTGACGCTCTACCAATTTTTTCCTTCGAGAATATATTTGCTAGCCAGTAACATTGATACCACTATCTGCTCATTTCATCACCTCCCCTCTCTTCAGAGGAGCTCCGCTCACTTCACCTCATCTCGTAATCACTTCTTGCTCTTTTGCAATTGTCAAAAATTCTTCAGTTATAGTTATAAGTTACGCACACCTCGACGATCTATTATAATTTACTTACTGTTATTACAGCGCATTTATAAATATTACGAGATTAGCTTCAATGCAGCATTAGGTACACAATAATTATGTGGCAATACGAAATCTGTTAACGTCATAATTTGTCATCCTATATTGAACCATATATAACTTTTACTACAAATATACAATTTTTAAATAACAATTGTCTTTGCAATTAATCATATTTTAAGCGTATATTAACACAATTAAACAAAATGAAGTAAATATATTGTAAAATCAATTATCAAGTATTATACTACAAAATAAGTAAATAGACACTCAGAAAACATCGAACATTTTAAAAATCAAATTATAAAAAAAAAATATTGAATCTTTTCAATTAATTAATTTTCCATAATTATTCATATAAAATTTCTTACAATATTTGAAACAATTGATCCAATAGACGTCAGACGCTTCTTCTGCAGCCAGCTCGAATGCTGTGAGGGCTTTTCTCCGGCGACGGTAGCTGTATCCATCCATTGTGGTGAGCGCTGAGCGTGCGGGCGGGAGCGTTGTCACGATTAGTATTCGAAGTGCCCAGTATTTTCGATTATATTTGTACTTCCCAATCAATCACCCTAGTGCCGGTTAGGTCATTTTGTGTGCTCATTCAGTGTATGTGTGTGTATGCGATACAAAATACGAAACCTTTTTTCTTCAACGAAAAGTACTCGTTCATGTACAAACTCGTGAACGTTTTTAAAGCCAAAAATCCACATTGTAATACGCGCTCAATATCTTCACATGTTATTCTTCCATTGTAGGAAATGAATTTATTATTTCATTTTTAGCATTTTTAATTCACTCACAGCCCTCAAAGCCACAAAAGTTGTGTTCACGTGAAGCGACAGGCAGTTTTGACTAAAGTTAAAGAACGATGCGGACATATTCGACAAAATACATAGATGACGGCTCTAAATATAATGCCAGTATTACAGATCATTCGCACTTGCAAATTAAAAGTGAGATCTTAACGCAGATGCAAATATTTTTACATTTAAACAATATTTTGAAGCTAATAAAGCCCAGGGCCTGTTATTTATATTTCTGATCAAATAAAAGCAGTCTATGTGTTTGGAACGAGAAAGCTTCCGTATCTAATTATTCCATAATCTAAAAACTTCCACACCATTGCCGACACATTTTCCATTTCCCACGAGTGATGGAGCATGGACCGTAATCTCGCTACGGCCGATCCGGCTTAGTGTTATCATTCGTGTCCAAAAATTATCAGCTTCTGTCAAACAACGGGTGAATAGAAGTGTTTCTTAACGTCCAACTAGTCCACGAGACAAAACAAGAGTAGGTCGGTACCATGTCAGTTAGTTCAAGGTAAAATATAATTCCGTACAGGCCTCTGTGTTATTATTTACTATCAATAATCTTCGTATTAAATTGCCATCTATAGAAGAGTAAACATAATGGACAGTAGTAACTGTATATTATGGTACCAAGACTGCGATGGTCAGCCGTAACACGAAGATTGGTCATATTTTTAATTATTATGTTTCATGTATTAAAATATTTACTTAAGAATAGATTAGTTTATTTATTATAAGTCAATGTATGTCAACAAACCCACCTGATAATAACGGGCAATTTGGTCTATTAGTTACTAGCGGCCTCGTTCGATTTCGTTTGGGTTGGACTTTTAATTATATACATATGATTATTAAAATTTTCATATTTTTTGCATTAATTAGACATCATGTGGTTCACTGATATTTTATATAGCCTATGTGCGCAATCACGTGTTTTCACTACATCCCAATTTTCATTAAGATCGATCAAGCCGTTTTTGAGTTATCTCGAGACATACAAAGAATTTCAACAGATGTACATATATGGTAGTAAGTATAGATTATGAATTATAAATACGAGTATCATGTGTTATAATTATTCGAAACTCCTTTATGTGGCTTATAGGCAAATGTTTACTTACTTATTTACTTGAAAATCTTTCTATGGCTACCGATAAAAAAATGTCGGTCTTTGGTATAAAAAGATTTACAAGTACATATATGTAAGTTGAATGTACTATTATATGATTAACCTTAACGTACGACAATTATTTCAGTTGTCATGACCATGCAAACTCAATTTCTATGTCTCTGTACAATATCAAAAAGACCAGACTCACCATGAAGTCAAATAATGATCTTAATGTTAGATCTTACCAGATTTCGACGTTTACTTTTACACCCACGCTAGTGTCATTATTATATGACTATTCTTCTGATATGACTGATCTGGTTAATAAATGATATAGACTTCGACTAAACTGGACATGATTTAAGGCAAGGAGTAAAAAAATATTTGTTTTTTATTAACGGCTCATTAAACATATTCTTTCTTTCTTCTTTCAAATGAACGTCTTGTCGGTGGCTGATATTACTGTACATAGTACTATAATGAAATTTATAAGTCATGAAATCTATCAAAGCGTATTTTCATTTGGACTGTTTTATGAGAGGACTTCATTAATTCTCACAAACAAATATTTTGTTATTTTAATCACAGATGCGAGTGATCAAAATACTTCTCTTGAAACTATAGATGATAACGTCTATAGATATTAAGTGCACACGCAATAATACTTAACTTTATGTTTATTGCGTTTTATAGTGGCCTGGAGCAAACATATTAAAACCGAGTATCATTTATGAGTGTTAATTGAAACCATTGAGAGGAATTTACTGTTGGTATTATTAAAGATTTTTGTTGGGTCCCGTGTAGACATATTAATGTTCTTTCGCCATATTTTTTTTCTTGATTATACGCAGATGCATGCAGATGATAGTACAATATTTAAGTTACATATAACGTACGAACTCGGTTAATTACGGACATTTAGTGTTAAGTGAATTTATAACATAATAACGGTACTTTTATTTTAAATGCCATTATTTTGTAATTGCATCATCTACACTTATTAATAAAACTCATTACTTTAATAATTTATATTTTGATAAAAATCGTCTATACATATCCATTAACGGTCGATGAATGTGAGGTGATTACAAATATTTTAAAAGAAACCATCTTTACACATCATTTATTATTGCAATACGATTTTACCTGAACGCCGTAGAGTTGTAACACATACGATAATGTAATTAATGGAAATAATTTACGGTTTATCATCGCCTTCGATAACTACAACATGTAGGAGAACCGGATAACTGGAATAATTTTCAACTAAAATGAACAGTTACTGAAAATTCATTTGTTACAACGCTGGTAGGTACCAATATATATATAATATAGGTGGACGTCACAACACTTAAAATGTATAAACAGTAAAAATTTCCCCACGAAGAACATTAAAGGAGCCGATTCACGCTTCACCGGTTTATTTTAAACATATCGGCATCGTAAACCAAGCTGATTTAAATACTGGTGTAAATCGCCGGGATTTGTCATTTAAATTTTACAATGTCTATTAATTTTATCTAAATGTACTTTTTATTTCTGTATTTGTTTCCTACCGTTTTACATGTTTATTACAATGTAACTTCGATAATATAGAAAGTCTTTCATGAACTTCTTTATAGATTTTGTAGGTAAAATAAATTTAGGTTTTTCCCAGGATGATAGAATGTAAAACGCGCATTAGTTGGAATAAATATTTTACCATCATTTTTCTACTCAATTTCAAGTATAATAAAATTTTGGTACCCAAATATAGTTTTAGTAGAAATGCATTGGAGCACCCAACCCCGCAATTAATCAACATTCTCTGTAACTTACAACAATGTCTATTATTAAAAGTGACAGACAACAATATCCAAAAGTATCGACATTTTTCATGTATAATCAATACTCCATAAGGTATAATTTTGCGTGACTTTTTTTAAATTTAAGCTATTTAAACGCTAAAATCGTGTTGTTAGTAAGCCGATCAGAATTAGACTCTACGACACTGTGAATTAATTAAGTTTGTATGAGTTAACTGACACTTGATTCGGCAGTAAATTCTTCACATCTGCGTATATTTTAATTGTTCATTCCGATGGCAAAAATTAAAATGCAAATATATTTTTGAAAGATCGCCAAATGCACATTTTTGTTACCATTTAGAACGCCCCGACGACACGGAAATATTAATATACCAAACCGAAAATGGAATAGGAACCCGCGTCCTCGTATCGTGTTACCAAATTCGTAACAAATTGCGATATCTGCGCGCGAGGGGCCCCGGCACAGCGGGCGGGCGTGTGCTGTTTGCAAATAAACACCCGGCAGAATCCTGCGGCTCACTATACAGGCGCTATGCCGATTTGCACAATAGTGGCCAGCGTGACGCCGGTGACCCACAGAGACCTCGACTCTACTTACCAGTTTCTCACGCAGAATAGGAAATACGCCTCTATGGGAATTCAACGCGCGCACTCGTTCCTCCGTGTTCGTACAAAATATTATTATTCTACGACCGATCACATGCCGTGCAACTTGCGTAGATAACAGTCGTAATTTGATCTATTTTATTAAGATATAGTCCGCTTTATAATAATAATATTTGGATTTATTAAAGATTACTAAAGTATGTAATATTACTATTGAGTACATTGATAAGTTTTTTGTAGGTTATATCATCAGTTCGTGATAGTAATATTACTTAATTTATCTACTTACAATCACAGAAATGTTAAAGTTCAATGAGGTAAATAGGGCCCAAGAAGTAAGACTTACATCGGATACGTCTTACTACAAATGACTTGTCATTGTTACTATTGATTTAACGCACAAATGCGTTTTTTTGTTATATCTCTCTATATACTCTCCAATATTGGTTATATGCTTATATGTTTTCAACCGTCTGCAACACCGTCTTGTCATTAACAAGCAATGCGTCCTTAAAGGCACAGTGAGCCCACGGTTCTTTATTTTGCGATATAGTTATTAATTTAATTGTTGTTCAGAAATAAAGCTTCTTCTTTAAATTAGACATTAGATATTACAGATTACGATGTACCTATATAATTATGTTATTTTATAAGTTTAACCTAATGTACGTGATTAAAAATAGACACAAAAATTTATTAAAGTAAAAATAAAAATAACTTGTGATGGCAGATTTTTTGTGTTAAATAAGATCCAGTATTCTGGTCATCTATTACCTCAACTGAACGTTCGGCCAAATCCATATACACGCATCTGATCCCCATCAGCCTTAACACTAGTGTCTGCTGTCTGGAAGACGTGATGAGGCCAACATAATAGGTTGGGAAGAAAGTATCTTCGCATTTTAGTATGTATGAACTTGTAATAAAATCTCTTTGACTATACCATTTGCATCTGGCCGGTTTTGGTATCATTGCAAATTAAACTTTTTAAAGAAGATAATTTCAAATTCAAATTTGAAAAATGTGTGATTTTCATTTGTTTTGCTTACTGCCAAGATGAAAGAGTGTAATAAAGAAATTCGCTACGTTTTAAAATTTTACTACAAAAAAGGCAAAAATGCAACGCAGGCCGCGAAAAAAATTTGTGATGTTTATGGACCTAGTGCAGTGTCTGTGAGAGTAGCACAAAATTGGTTTAAGCGTTTTCAATCCGGAAATTTTAATGTCAAAGATGCAAGTCGCTCTGGTCGCCCTGCCACGGATAAATGGATGCCATTTTTGAAAAAGTGGAGCAAGATCGGCATATCAGTAGTTACGACATAGCTCAAGAACTGAAAATTGATCACAAAACAGTTTTGACGCATTTGGGCAAAGCTGGGTACACAAAAAAGCTCGATATTTGGGTACCACACGAACATTCTGAAAGAAACCTCATGAAGTGTGTCCTCATTTGCGATTCTTTATTACAACGTAATGAAACCGAACCATTTTTGAAGAAGCTGATAACTGGTGATGGAAAGTGGATCACGTAAGACAAGAACGTGTGAAAAAGGTCGTTGTCAAAGGCCAGTCAGGCTTCACAAACTGTGGCAAAACTCGGGTTAACTCGCAAGAAGGTGATGCTGTATGTATAGTGGGATTGGAAGGGCATCATTCATTATGAGCTGTTACCGCCAGGCAGGACCATCGATTCTTAACTCTACTGTGAACAACTGATGAGACTAAAGCAAGAAGTTGAGAAAAAGCGGCCAGAATTAGTCAATAGAAGGGGTGTGACTTTTCATCGTGGTAACGTTAGACCTCACACATCATTGGCGACTCAGCAAAAACTAAGAGACTTTGGCTGGGAGATGATGATGTATCCACCGTATAGCCCGGACCTTGCACCTTCAGATTTCTACCTGTTTCGGTCTCTTCAGAATTCTTTAGGCAGTGTCAGGTTAACATCACGTGAGGACTGCCAAAACTACTTGACACAGTTTCTTGATCAGAAACCCCAGAATTTCTATAGCAATGGGATCATGTCCCTACCTACAAGATGGCGAAAAGTTATCGAACAAAATGGTGCTTATATACTTTAGTTAAATTTAAAAAAACTTTATTAAAAAATGTTTTTAATTTTCACAAAAAATGCGAAAAGACTCTTCCCAACCTTATATTAATGGGCCGTCCCATCGTTCAAGGAGTCATTCTGTCAAGCCTATAACGGCGTTACGTACCTTTCCACGCGGTTTGAAGACTAATGGTACCTAATCCTTAAAACTGTTCCCTCAACCAGCGGTTTACTAAACTTTTGATTGTTAATTTTGGTTTCAAAATTACGTTGGAGAAAATTTTAAATAATGTGGATTATAGTACCAAAAAATATATTATTCTTATTTATTTGCTATAATTTACAAATATTTTTAACAAGAAGAATTTGTTCAAATTAGTGTCAACCCAAAAGTCACAACCAAGAAGTCAAAGGTACAAATAGGTTAAATATTACTGAAGTTGCTTTTCATTGCATATTATTATAATCAATCATTGTGTATTATATATTAATTGTAGAAATTATGAGTATGCTAATTATTAATTATACGTTCTTTCGGTCTCAATAAAATAAATATATTTTGTGCATTGCTTTCAGTAATGCATAGCTTTAAAAAGTAAAGAGCATTACGATATCAACCCCAATGTCCTAAATGTTTTCATTTCACAACGACCTCTCGAGTACAAACAAAAGTAAAAATACAAAAGTGACAAAACAACAATGCCTAAATAACAAAACAACAAAAGCCATCCAAGATCCACTCTCAGTCAACGAAACAACAACTTCACATTGACGTTTCACTCCAGACCTATTCGATATCGGCTTCAAAAAATTCAAATAATATCTTGATTGATTATTTTGTTTATTTACACGCGTTGAAGAAGTGTTCCACGTGTTTATAAAAAAGTTTCGTCGTCAACCGTCCGCGTCGGTTCACTCAAAATATTGTGTGGCAACGCGCTCAAATGAAGGATTACAACTTTACAAGCATTGTGATAAAATTGTACAATATGGCCACATGGGCGAGAGGGAGGAGAAACGGTAAGATGAATCGGTAATGTTTTTACAACAGAATCGTTACATTCATAGTATGTGATGCGTTAAATCGCATTAGCTCGCTAGTCGAACACGTTGTTAAAGTCCTTGCGGATATTTAATAGTTCACATTTCAATACACAAATAAACTACTTGAGCAAAATTGTAAAAATATTGCGGTGGTATATAATAATTCCGTATAACAATTAACATTTTATTAATATTTACATTATCGTATATAATTTATCATGTAAGTTTACATGAAAAGGTGATTTTATCATAAATTATATTCCTTTTTAATTTTTAAATCATAGCTTTAATGATTTGATATGTATATTATAAATAAATTGCAAAATACTTCATTTACTTCACTAAAAATCAACAAAATCACTAATAATTATATTATGTAACGAAAAAAAATATATACCTTGTATAACAATTTCTAGTTGATATTTACATAGATTAGCAGCCGTTGAAGTTCAACGCAAGTAGAAAGTAATAATAGACGAAACGAACTCTGTGGAAAAAATTCAAACTGTGCAACGATCAACAAACGCAACTGCAGGGAACATTCAACAAAATAAAGACGTCAATCACACAATGCGGCCAACCACACAATATAATTGTCATCATTCATTTGTCAACAGATCCTAAATGTGTACTGCATAATAGCCCTTATGGCCCTTATCACAAGCACGTACAGGCTTGACTTGATTTAGCACAAAAAAAGTTACGCTTCCGCTAGGGCCATCTGCGTTGAAAATTCATAAATGGGTCAAATATTATTGTAAACAAACATCGCGAGCTAATTCTTTACGGCTATGGGTTCATTTTATTTGAGTAAAATATAGATGCATAAATTCTGTAACATTCACTTGTGATTTCATCCTGACCTCATCAATAACCAACCAATGAATAGTCGTATCAAGTCAAATCAATCATCGACTAATATCAGCCCAATATCACGACTTCCTTTACCATTTACTCTGACCAGTATTAAGCCTTTTGCATCATGCCATATTTCTTGTTGCCTTCATGTACTCCACTAATTGATTATCGAATGAGTAAATGAATTATCCGAAATTATTATATGACATGGATAAAATACGGATATGGAATTTAATACCGGTATATAATTATACTACTTAGCTATATAAATCTGGGGGAAAAAGTAACGTAGTTTGAAAGTAATTAGAAACGCAAAGTAGTATGAAAAAAAATTAGTCTTCTTTGAAACAAATTCATTAGCACTGTCGCTTAAAATCTGTGTTATTATTTTTAGTTGCTTATTCAACTGCCCCAAAATCTTATATACTCCGGTGCTAATACTGTTATAAAATTATTTAAGTTAAAATGATCCCAATAGTAGAACAGAAAGCCTAGAAAGTAGCGTTTAAATAACAATCGAAAGTACAAATATACATAACTGTAATATACTGTAGTCATATTGGAGCTGACGGATGTCCACAAACTACATGTCCTTATATATTTCCAAATCAAAATAAAACGTAACGTAAAAAGACCTTCAAAATGCTTAGGTTCCTGAACCTCGTTAATTGCTACTATTAAATAATACTTATTTCTACATTTAAGTAAGTGCAATAAATAAATATACAAATATGTTTCCATAAATATTGGATAATTGCACGAACCAGAAATTACTTTAAATACATAGATCAAGCAGACAACTAAGTTATTAAGCATAATTTAGTTTATGTTGCTAAATAGTAATATTAGTAACTTTATTAAAATGCGGGAAGAAATTGGTATAATTTTAGTTGTAAGACAAAGTATTAAACAAAACTAGTGAGGACAAATTGTAACACAAAAAATTGTAAGTACATTTATTTTCAAGTATTAATTAATAGAGCAGAAATCATATTTTATAATGCTTAGTAATTTTCAATAGCAGTATTTTTTATTAGCCGTTTGGCCCCAAATTAGCTTAATTATGTAATAAAAATTAACATGATAAGATAATATGCCAACTTTTGCTAACATAATATTAAAAAATCATGAAAGATAATCACGTGCCATTGAAGGTAAAGAAATATATGTCGTAATGACAGTATAATCAGATACAAGACATCGTTGTTATACGTGTAACGAGTTCAAAGGTTTATCTTTTAGAGGTGACTAACGCGAGAGATGAAGCTAACTCTACAGACGATAAGACTTAAATGAGACCAGAACGGGTATAGTATTATCTTTGGTCGTTCTAAATGAAAGCTTACGATGTTTATCCAATGTTAATGGTGTTAGTTGCAATTGCTGTTGTTTAAACACAAGACAAAGATAACGATGAACACAGTAACAATACGTAAATATAAGACAAATTCGGACATATTTTAAATTCAATTAATATTCCACAAAAATTACTGTGCATAAAGAGGTAACATTTAATAAAATTACGTTTTATCGTGCGGGATATTAAAAATAATTTTACGATTGAAATCAATGTGTAATATACAAAAAATATACGCGTACACAAATAATGTCACTTAATGTTCAACTAATAGACTTTTACACTGCACCTACAGATAAATGAAGGACATGGTTAGAGTATAATTAAATTAAATTTGAAAGTTTAATTATATTTATTGATCTGTCAAGCAATTTTTATACATTACTGGTAACTCTACGCGGCTTCGCACGTGTGCAACTTACGAATGCAGAAAATGTAGCGCGCACTTAACAAAAAATATTATATCTATATATTAAGTTTATAATGTGCGTTTACCATCAGTTCAGGTCGTCAAAAAGAGATTTATCCAACGGGATCTTTCATTGAACTTTTTATTTAATGATACATGGAAATGTTTTGAAATTTTATTTAATATATACATTAATAAAGACCATTAATTAAATAAGTTCAAGTCCTATAAATTTTTATTTTGCGAACTCTACTTGTGATACAGATTCCATGGATATCCGTCTGTCTACTTATAAATTAGTTACAAGGCACCGATGACGGCGCCGGGCTGCCGCGCATACAGCGTCTGTTGCGATAATGTACATAGGTATTCTGTGGCCCATATCTAACCCTACTACTACGCCCGGCTGACCCGGACGCGATATCGATAACTCCGTCTGCGTGACAACTCTGTTTATGTTTACAGAGCGACTCGTGCGCGGTTCCGGGGCGAATATGCGACAAACGGGCAAGGTTCAATGTGCATACGATTTCTTTTTGCAACGTATGCAGCGTGATGACATTTTGATCTAAAACCTATCGGACGCCTTATGTTCTCATATCATCGACAACTATTTCTCCTCTTGTGTATTAATCGAACGTTAATTAGAAAAGTTGATTTGAAATAATCATTATAAAATATGCTTTATATAAACATTGATTAAACTATATTGTTGATTTGATTTAGCAATAATTTAGCGCAATTTATATAATTCACGTAATTTGGTACAAATATATTATTAATTCTGAATTTTCGACAACGTCAACCAAATGGAGCGCAATTTTCACACAGTTTGACAATAGCTGAAATACTCGTATACACAGCCCACAATTGTCCCACAACCAAGCTTATATGTTTAACGGTGAGAGAGGTTTAGACAAACTGTAAACCCAGCTATCAATAGCTAGATTTCAAATACCTTTAAAAACGTTTCGAAGAAAACTTAGGTATGCAGGTTTCGTGACGATGTTTTCCTTCACCGACTGCATTCAATTGAATTGTTGATCATAGTACACTGAACAACAATGTACTAAATATTGGTATGCACATAACTTTGAAATATTATTAGACCACTCGAATATGAGGTTGAATTTAAAATCACCAAACTAAAACTGCACTGTAATGCATGGTTATACAAAATAATATTTTTTACTGTGTTACTCTTCACTATACGAGGAATGAAAAAAATACCAACGGACGAAAATGAAAGACTTATACCCTCCCTCTCCATAGGTTATTTGTTACTGGTGCTACTCTCGAAATTGTAGACAAATGTATCTATCTGGGACAAGTAGTCCAAATGACTAAGTTCAATTTCGACAAAGATGTCATTCATAGGATCTAACTTGTTTAGATTTTCAGTACAATACCTTACCTTTTGTCATTGGAAACTCCTGAGTGCCTGTATTCAAAATAAGATCACGTCATAAATTCAAGGTGATAACACTTTCCTGGCTGGAAACAACAATGAGAACAACATGCAATCCGTTACCAAGCTCACGGGACAGTAGACATCAGTAGCGGAATTCGATGTTTTTGGCGTGTGGTCATCGCCCGCAAACAGTGTGAACTGGTAGACAATGCGCCGGCGGTCCCACATATGATAGCGATCGCATCGCTTATGAATGAACCTGTTATGGTGCCATCGCAATCTAGATACGGCGATTAAGAAATGAATTATACATGGTGGCTCCATTTGAAACATACGCGAAACATTGGACTTAACGTAATACGAACGGTATACTTGTCCAATTTCGTCACAATAAACAAATCCTCCTGATAGTAGGTAGGTACGTACAATGTATTAGGAGTAATTTGTATAAGTAAACGAGACGAAAAACATGGCTTCTAATTTAATTGACATTATTAACTTATGGTTAGGTATCAGCTATAGTAGCAACTTAGCAACTTACAAAATACCTTCGATTATTTTCATAAAGTGTAAATGAGTCAAATACAAATCTATCTGTACGGCTCCACGAATTCTTAAAAATATCATGTACATTAATTATAATTAGGTCTACATAATGCTTAAATAAATAGTCTATCTTTTTAACAAAACATATTATGTTTTGTACATGTAACTAAACGAGTACATAGATAATAAAGGACACTTTGGCGTAAAAGAAGTTTGGCATTAATAAAACTTGCTTAATAAAGAAGATCAAAAGTTAAGAGGGGCTGAATACTATGAAAATTATGGGTGGTCTGAACCTTGAAAGGGAATAATGAATAATAACGATCGTAACAACTTGACCTTACATTAGCAAACAAAAAATAATTACTGTTTGCGTGATCCGCGAGAGTTTCATCGCACTAATCCGTCAGGCTATGCGCAGGCGCATTGGCCGTGACGTCACGCGAGCTTCCGACGGGAAAATAATTTTTAATCAACGATAAGGCTGCCAACCATTTTGAAGGACAGTCTTGCATAAATTGTAATAAAATACAATTAATGTTTAGTAAATAATAATAAAATGGAGTGTAATAAAAACCATAATGTAAATGCAGGAAACACGTTTTATGGCATTTTACGTCAAAACTCAACAGTCAACATTAACGGTTACTGCTTGATCCTTGTCGTATTAAAACATCATAACCACTACCGTTTTTCCTACTGAATGTGATGTAACATACCTTTATTATAATTTCTTAGATTTATTGCCTCCGTTGATCTTTGGTGTCGCTTGAGATTGATTTTTAATAACAATAATGCAGAAATTACAGCATTACGTTGAAAAACAACAATATCTAAAAATTTATCGTCTCATACAGTTACTCACGTAAAATTTATTTTATCCCGTAATTACAAGTTTGAAAGTTGGCAGCCATAATCAACGACAAATGTATTTGTACAGTGAGAGTCATCAAATACATGCGATATTAGACTTTACTAGAAACAACAATAGTGTTATTTTTTATAATAGCTTCAAAAGATATTAAGCCAAAACAGTTTCAGGCGATACGGTCTGATAACAAACCTGATCCCGGACTTCTACGTGGACGGATTATGCTATTCCCCAAAGTGATCGCTACATTTTTGTTTTTTTTTTGACATATGCTATTCTACGTATTAGAGTCAGTAGCGAAAGCTTTCTTTCTAACTTTATTCTCGTTTCCTGGCCGACAACGCATCAGTGATAGCTTTGGTCTCGCTGATGTCCATGGGCGACGGTGACCACTTACCATCAGGTGGCTCGTCTGCACGTTTGTCGGCTATTAACATAAAAAAAAAAACGAAGAAAATTTACATTATCATTCCAAGCGCGAAGATGTCGTAAGCACCTGTGACTTGTGTTACACAATTTATGCGTAAAATATATACTTTTTGTATATATCATTAGTGAACATTAATTTATTTAATTATAAGTTCATTTTCCCTTTTTTCATATTAAGTTGAAATCTTGTAGCTTATTCTGCTTTCTGTCGAATAGGCAGAAATCATTAAAATTATTATAGACAATGCAAACCCATTATGATTTTTCAATTTTTTTTAATTCTCATTTTCACGTTATTCTTGTCACCTAACAGAAATGTACACCACGCTATGGATTGAGTGGCAGATGTCAATGTGTCCTTCATAAAACTTAGTTCTTAGGTCACACAATAAAGAATAAATAAAGCAATTGCATACGTTTATAAAAATAAAATGGTACTAGTAAAACATTCATTTAAAGTCAACAATTAAAAATCACATTCCTTATATTAGTTACATTAAAATGAAAAGGTAGAAATTAAAAGAAACTCTCAAGAGTGACGATATTCCGTCAAAAGAAAATATTAGAATCTATTTCCATAAATAAACAGCACGGTCGAGATGGAGTGATAAGGCGCCACGGGAGCAGGCAATAAAAATACGGTACATATTGTAATTAATCTTTATCTTTATCGATACATCTATGGTGGGCAAGTACTTACTTCACATAGAAAACATAAAATTAACTATGAATTTTTACTTTGTACCTGATTAGGTTAATGCACCTTTATTGTTTCAGTAAGGGGAACAAAATTGATGGGTCAAATAATCCTGTAAATATGTGTTTAAAAATTAGAAACATTTAAGAACTTTCGTATAGATCACATGATTCTAAACCCACATATGTGTACCATACATTTTAACTAACGTGAACTTTAATAATCGACCAGACCTAGTCACAGTGAACCTTATTAAAACCACAACTTGATATATGTTGATAAGTTCCTTCTGTTTTAATAGAATCACTTAATTACTCTATGCATTTTAGCAGTATCAATTATCGGTATCATCAGGCATATTTACGTAGAAAGAAAGACTAAATATTTTTTACGGTGTTTTAAAAAGTATAACGAGTCCACCAGATCTTTATCTGGTGACATATAAAGAGTTACTTGTTTTAATTAAATGCTCCTTGATACACCAACCGAAATAGACTTCCTTGGTCGAGTTCAAACTAAACACACTTAAAGCATAGTTTATTTATTTATTTTATACTTTTAGATTATTAGCGATATGGCCGGCATATTTACAATGCGTGTGTTTACAGTCTGGGCAAATTTTGTATTACTTTGTATTTTTGTCGTGTTGGTGCAATCAGAAATTACCATGGAAGAGGGAGAGACAGAAAAAGCAGAGAGATAAAAAGCGATTGAGATGTGGAAGTTAGTCTTAAACTAAGTACTTTATTTTCTACGTATACTAATAATTTATACTAATAAATAAAATTGGAGTGTCTGTTTGTAATATTAAAATAACTGCTTTTTACTACATGCATATGAATGTATGTATGGTACATATACTAAAATAACATTTTTTACAATTTTTGTCTCTCTGTCTGTCTGTTTGTTCCGGCTAGTCTCTGAAACTGCTACACTGATTTTGACGGGACTTTCACTGGCAGGTAGCTGATGTAATAAGGAGTAACTTAGGCTACTTTTATTTCTACTAAATAACTTTTTATGTTAAATTCCACACGGACAAAGTCGCGGGCACAGCTAGTGTAACACATAAATCCAGAGAAAGTTTTACTAAAAATAAAACATTGATGAATTGATTACTCAATTCAATATGGAAGGTAAGACAAGATAAACTGAACGCTCCGTAGCTACTGGTACAGTAGAATTAGTAGAAACGACAAGTAATTATGTTGCTCTGCTTCAGAAACAAAATGCATATTGTTATAATTAAACAGCAATTTTATAATAATTTAATGCTTATGAATTCATGGGTACTTTTTCTTTGACACGCAAAACAATTGAACATCGAGATGTCTCATTCTCACCTTTTGAAAATCTTTATACTGTTATTTAGGGCACGTTGCACAAAATGTTATCATGTTCAAAATACGGGATTTCGCATACTAAGACTCAGCAATACAATAACTTGGTGATAAACAAGACTGCTTGACGCGTTCGTCACGCTCCGCTTGCGAAAACATGTATCATCTATACTAAATAATAAAACTGTAACGCGGCTGAATCTTTGCATTAAGATGTTTTTCTACTTTTATTGCCTTTATCATCGATATGTCGGCTAAAACATATGTTCCTGGATTTTTGTACGATGTACTGTACTGTCAGGGATTTGTATGTGTGTATGATTGATTGTTTGTCTGTTTGTAATGCCACATGCAAAACGTCTTAAAAATAGAGATAAGAGATAGAACAAATGTTGATATGCAATTTCTGTGTGTATGTAAGAAATGGTAAATAAATAATCTTAAAAAATGTTATAATATAGTATATGCTGAACCATAATGAGTTTAAATTGATATTGTGGATGTTACAAGTGAATTTCATTTTCCAATGTTAACTGAATCCATACATAAAACTAAACCAATTATGGTGCACGCTATTGAAAAACGGATGAGGCTGTGACGCTAGATCCTTACTGTTTGAAATCGGTTAATCCCGTGTCACCCAGATTAATCCCGACGATATCGTGGCTAATTCCTTTTCTCTAGCACAAACCGTTAATGTTTGACGTGATTCGGTTGCAATGTCGGAGAGCCGCTAGTGACCGGATTCCCCGCTTTTTTCATATGCTTTGATGTTTTTGGTCCGTACAAAGATACCTAGGTGGCACTGACCACTAAACCTAAGGTCCCCTAAAAACGCGGTTGTAACTCCGCATTTATACAATGATAAAATAAGATTCCCCGGCGATTCGATGAGTGAACGAACTGTTACTGAAATTTAAGTTATTTTTTTCAATGCAAAGCTGGTTAGTATCTAGTGACACTTACAAAATTACTAATACTTAGCCTATTATGCCTACTTTTCAATATCAACATAATACCTACCTGCACTTTTGCTTGGCATTACAAGAGTGCAACGGCCTTGCTATTTGCGAATTGTAACTGTATAATGAACACAAGAGTGAATGTAAAAAAAATGTGCAAGATCAAAAGTAGGTCAATTTTTTTATTTAAAGTGTAGAGACGGATTCAGTAGAGCAACGAGGAGCATACTACATATTAACAATAGACCTCTTGAAACGTTCCCACATTCATTCGTGCCTTTATCTTATGTCATACGCCTATTTTTATTTAAATAATTCTTACTTAAAAACTGGCACTTTTACTAATAATATTATGCAGCGCCATTTTTCTAAAGTAAAGAGTAATAATTTTGCACATTCATCTAACAGTGATTTTTAGTTTTCTGTAATTTTTGTTGTTCTAATTCAAAATCATTCAATCGTATAGGTATCTGTAAATTCACTTATGCACGTCATTCTTTGCATCTATTACCGTTCCGAAAAGGTGATTTAACATCGAGGAAAAGAAACGGCAAAAGAAACTCCTCAGCACATCTGTTAAAACAACACACGGTAATTACAAAGTAAGTTTAAATAATTTTTCAGGCATATACTATATAAATATTATGCATTTCTCACAAGTCTAATAATAGTGTAATAATAGTAATGTATAAAACTATTTAATAGTTTAAGAAATCATTAAATAGTTTTAAACATTACAACCGGCCCTCTTCGACTTCGTTCTTGAGTTGTAACGGAACATACAGACAAACAGCAGACAGAGAGACAAATAATTTCAAAATGGTCAAATTTACGTCAGTGAGTTTGAAAACAAATACTTTTCAAGAATTTTGACAAAACAATGAAATGTACAGACAGAGAGGCACTACAAATTTATATAGTAGTACAGACTAGAGGGCCGCCTCGACTTCGTTCATATTAATCAATTATCTATCTTAACCAATATTAGTAGGTGAGTGAATATCATAAAGATTTTAGGTAATTTTTATGCGTATATACATTGTAAATAACCTATATCCTCCCGGAATACTGTGCCTTTCAAATGGTAATAGAATTTTTCAGATATGTGCGGTGGTTTCGGAGATTACTTTCCGCATACACAAAACAATATTACGTTAATAGGTCCCGACCCCATAAAGATTGATCTGTCTGTATCTTGTAAAAAAAATGAAATAAAATAAAAAAGGTATACAAATATTTCAAAGCAAAGTTTTCAAAAGGCTTTATAAAAGCAAATAACAATCTAAACGCGTATTCGAGTCGAGTGCTTTACGTTTGATAGAGGTAAATTTTTTAAAAAACTAGTAAAAGTTGACAAATAGAATGGGATGTTTGCGCGAGCTCCGTACTAGAGTTGCCTTTGACCTCCGAGCATTGCCGAGCGCAGCCGATCCACCAATCAAACGCGCCGATGTATTGGCTCCGGGTCGTCATAAACCCACTGTAATATACGCATATTCGTTGCGTTAAAGACTTTTATGATCAATTTAACAAGTGTCTCGTACTCGGGCCCAATTTGATTTATGTCCACATAACACACGTTTACGATCAACGTTTATTGTTTCTTGTATTTCACCCGGTCTGGGAGCTGATAATGTTATTTGAGAGGTAAAGGACGACGAGATAAAGCTGCTCGATGGCCCACAATTGGCCTGTACACGATTATACTACGCATTTCGAGTGATACGATATGAATTTAATGTTACATGACTTCCTATAATTGATTTCTTATACATGCGTACACAAGAAAATTATAGCTCATACAAGTCGTTTCAATTGTTTACGAAAAGTTGGTACGAACTGAGAATACGTAATTATGCAGATGATAGGCTATATAAAATCTATCTATCTATATAAATCTGTAATGTCTCTTTGTCTGTACATTAATTTTTTTTGTCCAAAATCATCATAAATATTTGTTTTGTGACACACTGACATCTGTTTGACCAAGTTGAAAATTTTCGTCTCTTTGTCTGAATGTCCCGTTATAGCTCAAGAACGGCTTGACCGATCTTAATGAAAATTCCTAAATACCGAAAAAACGTGATTTCGCAGATGCGCCTACATATAAATAATCTATACTAATAAATAAAATTGGAGTGTCTGTTTGTAATATTAAAACAACTGCGTTTTACTACATGCATATGAATGTATAAATGGTATATATACCAAAATAACATTTTTTACAATTTTTGTCTGTCTGTCTGTTTGTTTGTTCCGGCTAATCTCTGAAACGGCTGGACCGATTTTGACGGGACTTTCACTGGCAGGTAGGTAGCTGATGTAATAAGGAGTAACTTAGGCTACTTTTATTCCTACTAAATAACTTTTTAGTTAAATTCCACGCAGACGAAGTCGCGGGCACAACCAGTATAAAATATCAGTAAACCTAATGATGTGTAATCAAGAAAATAACAATTAAATGTTTAATAATCATGTCTATATAATTAATAGTCCAACCCGAACGAAGTCGGACGGGGCCGCTAGTAATTGATAATTTTATTGTTTTTGTTAGTATGTTACAGTATCATTTAACTTAACGTCATCCGGTCTCGCGTTTCACTAAAATTAACAAATAAAAATCCAAATTATTTATGGGAAATGTACAAGGGCGAATAACACGTACAAATTTACGTATCAAATATAACGACTGCGGCTATGGTTGTTGGTCAACACACACATATATATATATATATAATCGATGTATACATTGCATTCAAAATGTTTCTTTGAAAAATGTTTGACCTATGGAGCTGCGTGACAGCATGTTATTCCACGAACCACTATAAGGCGATAAAATGAATAATGGTGAGTGCACCTTATTGATGCCTTTTAGCAATCTTCGCAAATACTTTCGTAATTATAATACGAAAATATATAACTATGCAACTATTGAATTAGTTCAAATTGATCATTTTTAACTATGTAACCTATATATTCAGTTTTTTATTCATATGTTTTCCCAGGCCATTACACCTGTACTCGACTCTTCAGGTCTCACATCAATATGACATATCGACGACAGAGTCAACAGTAAAAAACGAATATATGAGGAATATAAAAAAGGAACTTAGCTAATGCTAACACGCTGGCCCAAGCTACAAACTCACGATACACTGTGCGACAACGTTTCATGTTCACAGAAACTAAACTCCATTTTAATAATCAACTAAGAACGAATCCTCTCAAGACCTGTCAAGCAGCGAGACGGCAACGTTTCATTGACTATTCAAATATTACACTATAAAATCATTCAAATCATGCAAATATTACGCACTTAGCATGTCAACCTAAGTTAACCAAACTGTAAATCGGCTATAACAATAGGCTGTTTGACATTTCATATCCATAGGATAATTAATAAGAAATCTTTTGAAATTCAAATTTCTTTAAAAGTGATGTCTTCGGAACTATCAAAGTTTTGATTCTTTGATAATAACACTATATAAAACTCCAAGAAATGCACAAACAGACATGCAGTGCGTACAGCTCTTAATTAGGTAACGGTTTAGTCCTGCTTTGCCATAATTATGCTATATTCAACGTGGACTACCCGCGCACCTCTTTTATTTTAAGGCACACACAGTTGACGTCCCGTAGAGATGTGCCATTGAGATGCGTGCGTGTCGGACGTGAGCGCGGCGATAATACGGAGTGAGTTGTGACCGGGGTGGGCTGTAAAACGTACATCTGATAGCGCCCAGATGGGTGACGGCCAGTGACGTGGCGCCCAAATCTAGCATCGTCGCTTATGTTATGAGCGTAGCACACCTACTCAAAGAACTCTAAAGCACCTACACAGCCCTAGCAGTTAAGTGCGTAGGTACTGTGCAGGGTAACAACTGTTGTATAGTTTAATTACTTTAGCACCCTTATATTATTTCAACGACGCAAAGTCCACATTTATTTTCCACTGAATGTATTTGTTGACGAACTGTATAAATCATAAAAGCCTTTCTAGTGTCTACTTATTGTGTTTACGAAACCCATTAATTACAAAAAATCGCAAAACAATCCGAAGTGCTTATAGCTTATGCCCCTTGAGTTAAACAAAGTCAAAAGCGGACGGCAGTTTGATAGTTGGCCGCTGGTTTAATCTCGTCAGAATCATTAATCCCTCCAGAGGCTAATGGATTTTCATTACTCCGGCAAGCCACTAGCAGAAAATTCGTAAAATCTGCATTGAAATATCGAGCCAGAAAAAGCTTCCAGCTTTCTTAATTGAAAAAAAAAACAGAAACACTACATTGATTGAGGCTTTAATATTGTAGGATTTGTTTTCCTGTTACTAGACACAAATTCTACATAATTTATTACTATAGTTATATAAAACTATACTTCATATAAAATTCAAATTAATAGTCTTATATAATAATAAGGTACGTATGTGACTAATACCGGTAAATGTTTCGTCAGTACGATTTAACATCCTCATTTTGGTAATGTCAAATTAACGATTGAAAACAATATTATTTGAAACATCATAATTTTATTAATGTAATAGTTATAATTTAGTACTAATAAAAGTAAAGAGTATACTGTAATATTTAATATAAACAAACGGTACACAGTATTCAAATTTAATAATTATTGATTATAGACAATTTTCAATAATTTATAATATAATGAACTCACGCTATTAAAAGCCAGTCAGCGACTGCTGGTCATAGCGAACTATTTATAGCGAACTGAATATTTTCCTTTTCATCGTCTAACACTATATATTAATTTTGGTTGAGCCTGGGCATAACGTGCTGACGAGATCCCGAAGCTTCTGCGCATTATCTGAATTCTGAACGACCGTCGAGATCCGGCATACCGAAACCGGAGACCCGTTCGACTCCTCAGTAATTGTACTGATTCTATAGACGATACTGCCATTACGAATACTTTACAAAATGCCGTTAAACCAAAATCTAGTTATTGTGTTTTATAACACCAACCATATTTGAAAAAAAAATGTGTTACAATAAAATATGACACAGATTTGATTAAACCGCTTTCTGTGTTGTACAATGATAAATCAATATTTTTTTTCCACTTTTAACCATTTTGCAATGAAGCATATGCCCTAACAATTGACATTCTCAAACCCACGTTATTGCCATGGTGTTAAAAGCTATTACAGATTGCATATCGGCATTGCACGATATCGTTATCCATTGACATTAAAGTAACATATCAGTGCTTTTTATCATAGCTTAAACAAAAAACTCTGCATTTTATTTCAGATGAGGAGGAGAAACAAAAAATGAATGATCCTTCTTAATACTTGTATACGTTAGAATTCACTGAGCCTTTATAAACGGTGTTGAACTCTTATGATTATTATATTTAAGTAGTTTGAAAGAGTATTTTTTACTGATGCTAAAAATAACTTCATATACACTTTATTGCACTTATTTTCACACCGTCCACTATCACACTATCCCTTAAATTTTAAAAACTATTTATCGTAACATAGCAAATCTCAATCTTAAAGTTTTTAGTTCAAATAACGGACAAGTTTGCGTTGGTGGTTCACACATTTCTGAGTTCATTATGAAGATTGAGAACTATCTGCCTATCGACTAAGCAAGCGAAGAATAATATTTCACTGGACTTATATTAATAACCTAGATGAGTTAGAAACTTTCTTACTGCAGTACGTTAACGGTGAAACCATGTCCAAGTTGTGCATCCCACACGCGGGCCTTCACCAAAACATTAGCGGCTATCATATCAACATTATTTTCTTTAACAACTTTAATAATGTTTTGTAAAAAGTCTCAACACCAAAACATTCATACCGACGTTGAATTAAATTTCAACATTATCATTCTGCTAACGATGTAAATTAAGTAAACTGACACTGTCTTGGATTACTGCGACATTCGAAAACTCAATCTGATTTTTAATATAATACCGCGTAAATTATATCTATATGATGATGTAACAACGTTATTTCACTTCCATGTTGTGAAAATATCATATCTATATAGTTTCACTTATCTTTATATAGATCTGTTTTATGTAATACCAATATGCCGCCCTCACTTTGCTTCAGGAAACTTGATTTTTACATTCACAAATAATAATAGCGCTCGAATTAGTATATGCTTGATGTAGTACATCTGAATATTTCGCATAAATCAGTCTACTTATTAATTAAAACCGTAACAGAACCCGTACCGGAGTTTTAGTATTAGAATAGGCTAGTGACCTGCCCCGCTTCGCTTCAGAAAACTTACGTTTTTAGAAATAGCACTCGCATTATTTCAGGAATGAGTTTTCTAGGGCTGTGATTTAGAAATATATTAACTTATAATAACAGCTGTTAAAATTTTATTTACTACCTTCTTAATATAATATCCATATTAATTTTTATTTTCTATCCCGCGGGAACAGATCCATTTCCCAGGATAAAAAGTATCCTAGATTATCACCTATAATAAAAGATACTAAAGTGCCATGAATCATCCAAATGTATTCAGTGGTTTCATCATGATATGTGATCAGACAAACGGACAGAATAATTTTTAAAAAATCGTTTTGACCTCTATATATAATAACAATGACCGTATTGGGGCGGCCTTAAGTATTGACCCTGATCCCATGATGGTGGAATAGGGTAATTATTAAGTTATTAATAATATTACTGATATTATTATCTTTCCGTGAAGCCTGCTTGGCTAGCTACTCCTGCTTGAGTCAGCCGCTAAACGACTCGTTGTGTTCCGGCTGGGGGCTTGTGACCCAGTGCTTTCTTTCTTCATCTTTCTTGGTTGAAAATGCATCAGTGATGCCTTTGGTCCTAATATCGTCCATGGACGATGGTGACCACTTACCGTCATGGCTCTTACATAAAAAATAAAAGAACACAAAGCATATCTACTTAAAAATGTCCAAAAATAATTATTGTACTGATTTGGCCCTGTCACAAGTTTGTTATTAGTACAGATATAATCTGTTTGATGTTCGCTAATGGGTTTATTTAAACTAGTGTTCGTTTACTGGTTGAAATTCGTTCATAATCATAATATAATGATTTTTTATCAATTAAACAAAAATAAATATGAAGAAAATCCATTGACAAACAGAGGAGAAAAATAGAGTACAAAGACTTTCGTTTTTACGTTTTTGTTTCCTAAAGAAGGAGAAAAAAGAGTACAAAGTATTTTTTCACGTATATATAAAAAAATCTTAGTTTAATAATATTAAGGCTCGTGTAAACTGCCAAAAAATGTATATACGTCAAATAAAGTCTAGTAATGCGAATTAGATTAAAACAAATATAAACTTAGGTACCAAATACAACCTAATACATGCCTATGAAAAATATGTATATTATATCTAAATACAACAGTAAAATTATACTGTAATCTATGTAATATAGCAAGCAAATCAATAAAGCAACAGGATAAACAAACGAAAAAACAAAAACTTTTACTTTAATTTTTTGCAAAACTTACCTACAAAGTATATAAACTATTACCTACAAAGTATATATATAAACTATATAAACTATTACACTACTATGTATATAAACCCTATTGAATCGTAGTTTACATAAAAACCATATCTTCGGTCAAACAAATATATTGAGTCAGTGTAAATTCAATCGATCAATTCGTTCAAAAGTTGGTAAGATATTTCACTTCACACGTACAACGCAATATTTATCTGCCACATAACAGAACTCCTCGCGCTCATGATATATCAGCAATACATTTATATATACATATAGATGGCACCTGCTACTAAGCACCGGTCGACTACAAAAGAATGCTACAATATACATTACCAATTACCATCAGGTGGAATTGTACTGAAACATTGACTTTAAGTAAAAAAAGCTACAGTTGACCTACCTGTACCAACATGAATATTATGTATGTGTGTTGAACGATAAAAAGTGCGAATTGTGAGGTAAACTAAGCTAATAGTATGTGCAAAGTAATTAAAACGCGACCTATAGGGATAAGCGCTATGACTATCTTTGAAGCTGCGTTGTAAAATGTGTGTTTGCTTGTCGAGGGCGTTGTTAATGCTTAAATAATTTATTTTATCGAAAACTTAACAAGTAACATTCTTCATAGTCATAAAAGGATGCAATGAAAATGTATGCCGATAAAAAACATTATGACACTTCAACACTAGACCATTATTTAATACAATGTATCAGTTACTTAATTCTTGTATGTATTGTCTAACTTATATTCTCCTAGATAGTTTTATAAAAGTTTCAACACAGTTCTTTGAAACAATCAATTTGATTGTTGAAAAATACAGACTACAAATTAAAACGCGTGTTAGGTACACAATTACTCGGTTAAAATTACGAATTAGGAAGTGTTAGTGGCAAAATTTTATGAGCAATACTACTTTTTGGGGGCCACTGAAACGAGACAGTTCAAGATGTTATAGTTAAATATCAATCGATAAACTTCATCAGTGACTACCCAAGGTCAAAAGTCGAACGTCAAACCTCATACATCAAAACAACCTTTTCAGTTAAAAGGAAGATCTGCATTTGTAGATAATGTCAGATAATGAGTAACGAACCAAGTTCCAACAATTACGAAATTTCGTCCTGGTTATCCTCTTTGAGTGTAACTATCTAGGATAAACCATTATTAATAGATAGCTATCTGGTATATACGAATCAGGTGTCCAAAATCAAATTCAAAACTTAAACTCGACGTTTAATCACCTTTGTTGATATCATAAATTTAGTACATGTAAGTTATTTATTATATAAAAAAAAGAAATAAAAATACATTATAACTTATATCTTCCATAAATAAATTTTGTATTCTTTCGACTCATTTGAATTTGAGATATAAGGTGGTATTTGAATGTTGTATGTGTCAACAAGACATAAATATTTGCAAATAAATCATGATCCTACATGAGTTAAGTCACCATCAAAATCACAAATATAACTACAATAATGGGAAAACATCATTAGAACATACTTTCCTCACAAGTATTGGATACCTACGCCTAACTAAAATAACAAAAAAAGTAATAAAAACGCTAACATTGTAATATTAAAACGATGTTTACCTGAAATAATCATTTTTACAGAATATGTTGCTGTCGCGCGCGTAACATCGCCTCTCGGAGTCGAGAGGCATTTTACACTCGCAGCATCTGAGACAGGGGGTGTGCCAGCGGCGTTCTAACGCCAGTAAATAATATCTATCCGTGATGCGAGACCCACAACCGGCGCACGCGTCTTCTGGAGGTGGAGCAGGGGGCTCATCTGGTGGCTCTCTTTTGCGACATGATGTACAATCTCGCGGTGACCCCGGAGAGGTAGCGGGTGCTACTGGCGAGAGCTCGCCCCCAGCTTCGTAGGCTGACGATAGGTACCGCTCACTCTGTTGCTGCAAACAAACAAATGTGACTTTGAGAATTTGGATGTCATTATAACCCCCTAGATTAGAGGGTCACAGAGTTGTCTCTCCTCATAATTGAGTAGGCATGGAACATACTCTACTACCACGCTACTTTAGTGTGGATTAATACCAACCCAAGTGGAGTGGAATTGTTTGATTTACTCAATGAATTACTATTAATACATTCCAGCAGGCTAAGACTAATGTTCATCTCCACACTTTATGAAGCCAACCTAATAGTGTACCCTCTACTTAAGTCTATTTATTATTATATCATAAAAATAATAACCCCTTGTTACTTTAATACATATGCAGGTGAATTGTTGAAATATCCAGTCAGCCCTTTGCCAATAACTTAGAATCGGGTAATAATCGTTTGTATTCCATGATATGTTATGTCACAAACAGTGATAGTGAAATATTTGAACGTCGGTCTCTCGTATAGACTCGAGTTCGAATCCGGCACGCACGTCAAATTTCTGCAAAGTATGTACGTATTTGATATTAGTAATAAATTTTTTGTCGCTTCGGTGAACAAGTATCTTTAAAATACGTTCACACGTATGTTTTCCGTAATGTTATAAAATCTGCTAATCCGCCCTTAAGCAGCGTAGAGGACAATTTTTCTGATCCCTCTCAGTGTGAGAGGAAAGCCTGCAGTGAAACAATTATGGGTGGTGATGACAGACAGATAGATACATGGATAACTGATGATCAATCCAGGGGCTCCTAAATAATTAAAAAGCACGGTAGATCAAATTATAAAGCATAACGCAAATTCACTCAGAAATATGTAAGTTCTTACTCAACGAAATCAGCGCAAATACTACAATCCACTAATTAGGGACCTATTGACAGATCCACAATAACAATATTCAATCACGTCGTACACTTCGCTGCATTGTTATAATTTAATTGTTAATGTGAATTGTCTTATTCAGATATTTGATGATTTTGTTAAGCGGTGCGATATCACACGCAACCTTTGACTTATTACTTTACGTTAACTGTCTGTTGTAGACGTATATGTTCATAGTGCAGTAGCATGTCTAAGTCGTAAATGATCGACCGAGTTAGGCGACTAAACATGGTCGATATTTGGACAGATGAAACTGCTTGAGGTATAATTTATCAAGCGCTTAAATACTTCCCATGTCAGAGACATTAGAACGTTATAAAAACTTTGGGATCCTGTTTTGGGAACTTCTCCAATAATCCACACTAAAAAGTCATGGTGAAATACGTCGTAGAATTCTTGTCTTACGAAGAGAGACCTTGCATTGTGCTGCTAATTAGTTGAACTCATTAGATACTCTAAATCAATCAACTAAAACATTAAATTGGAACTCTTCATACTAACATGTTACGCATCATCTAAAAGTACTGTATAATTAATTGAACGGCTCTAGCTGCTCAGAGGACCTTACTGAAAATCACCGCAGATGATTCACATTTTTCAGATTAAGTTGCAGCACAGTAACCGTAATAAAAGCTTAGATCCTTCTTTAAATATATATTAATATTTCAGTATTAGATAGTATTTTGGCCTATTTTTTTAATTTATGAAAGAACTTATAATATGCTATGGTACTAACTAAATAAATGTTTTAATATTTTCGTTTCAAATAGGTAAGTATTGAAAATACTCCTACAAAATATTAAAATTCAATGTAACATATTTTCTATAAAACTAAAAGAATTTTACATAACGGTTGAAATTTGAGCTCCTTTACAAAGTGTTCAAACGGTAAAAATGTTTTAGTCAATAAATCGTACTACTTTTAGAACCCTGCTCAATGTGCAGTAGCGACACCATTGGACACAATATTTTGCTTGAAAATAGCGGTTAAGAAAAAGCTTTGTGCATACAATATCTAACACTGTAACTTCGGCAAAAATAGAGCTTTATCTTTCTTGTCACGATTATGATAGAAATGCAAACTTGTTATAAATAAAACCTAATTTTTTTTAAATGTTTTAATTTATATTATACTCGTGATCCGCTCCGTCTTCGCACGGGTGCAATTTACATATTATAACATGTCTCTACATCCAGTTGTTTAGACTGCCCTGTTTCTGTCAGTTAATTCAGAAAAAAATTACCAACTGACTTATTCATTAAAACAAACCTTTCAAACGAACGTCCCTTTTTTTTGAGATTTTCATACAAACATATCATCCAAATTTCCGTAATTTCCAGTAAATTTCACACGAACCGTGTCCTGATGAATGACGAACGTAAAGCAAAGTCTTTCACAAGTGATCATCCTTCATACACATGGCAACTGATTTTTATACATAGGGAATGGTTATTGATAATTATAATTATTTTTAAGTTTTACTCATGATTTTTTAACAGAGCTTAGGTTACACCTAATATGGCTTAAGTAAATGAGTAGTATGATGTACTTTTTGAACATATCTAGTTATCAGCAATTAAATTAAATTTAAATTTAATTTTATAAGACATAATGTAAAATACCGTTCATAGCGATTTATCACCACGAGTATATTATTTTCAAACGACTTTATATAACATGTATAATGCTAATAATAACAGGTTTATAAATAATATGTATAATATTTAAAAATAATTGAGTAACGCCGGTGACACAGTGACAAAACTCCTTTTCAAATAACAAAAATAATCATATATTATCTTATTTAAGAGGTTCTCAAATCCAAAGGTTTTTAACTGAACAACACTTAAAAATAACTATTACAAACAGTTTGACGTTAGTGCTTAGCATGTACCTAGCCATATGATTAATCGTACGTAAATTTACGTAATACTCATAAATAATATCAACATAATTTTATCCACATGAAGCTGCAGTATACCTTGCGAAACGGTGTTAGATAAAATTCTAAAACTTTCTTTTCACATTATATTAGAGCTCTGAATAGTTTCAAGGACGACAAAGTCAAGTCTCTAAAGATACCTCTGCGGCTTTCCGTCTACCCGTTACTTGAACTATCGCGAAATAAAATACCATTATAATAGTATTTTCTTTCATTAAATATCAAAACAGAATGGCGGTCGTTCTTTCATAAAAGCTTGCGTATTTTCATAATAACCAGTAACAATATTTCTACTTACAGCCATCCAAACTGACAAAGGAAAACTTATTACCTATTATTTTGGCTTTTGTTCGACGTAGCATAACTCGGTATTTAATATAGAGAGATCCTGCCAGTTACTGTACAATATGATTGTTGAAATCCACTGAAAATGTTTTCTTATACAATCGTAGCCATATTTCCGGTAGGTACAACATTAGGGAACGTACAACGAATGACCGCTCTTTGTTGTAATTCCACAAACCGATTCCTCTCACATGTATAATGATTATATTTAAAGACAAATGATATATGTACCTAGTCGTGGTTAAAATTCACAAAATAAACAACTATGATATATTATTATATCAAACATTGACCAAAAATTAAATGAAGCTTAAAGCAAAGACAATTTGTATATTTAACATTACATTCAGTTAAACATTATATATATTTATATTTTAAATTTTCTATATATCAAATGAAAGAAGGAAAGAAAGAATATCCAACATATATTTATTGTTGGTATTTAATGTCAAATTATACATTAAGTGTTAACAGTTTATAATAATGAAAAATAGCGATAAGCATAGCAATAATATCTAGCTACAGGACCTTAGCCTGAAGATCTATGCTCGCTGCATTGACCTGTAAATAAAGTAGGTCGCACGTATCGAATGCAATTAGCTGATAAACCAGAACTTCGCCTTAGAACCATATTTACTGTTTTAGTCATTCATTATTTTTGACTTATTTATATGCAGTTACAGCATAATTAAAATTTGTAATATTAAATACAACAATTCTGAGACATAAGGATCTCCAACCATCTTTGAGCCAAACCAACCTACTCTACTCACAGTGCACCCTACCGAACAGCATACGACTCTATGGTTCCCCCTATGGTTCTTTCTAATGGGGGTCGCATGTGTTAGTACCAACCAGTTTAATCCCAATACTACTCGTGCATTGTGGTAGGGTTCTTTACCTGTCTAGCTACACCACTGCACTAGAATCCTTCCTTCCTTCTACAATCAACCGTGACATTATTGAAACTGTTTCAATTGCAGTGACGGCGAAAAAGTAATAAGCGGTCGGATGCCTATGAACCGTGGTGGAAACATACCATAAAGTGGACTATCTGCTCCTTTTCCAGTTATTTATACAAAAAAAAAGTTTACAAGTACTATATCATTTGAACGAAGAGTTGTAAGTTGGCTTTACACACCACTTCGAACTAACACACACATAAGTTGAAAAAGCTAGTAAGAGAATTCAGGTCGACGTTCAAAGTTCCAAGTTTTGAAGTTTGTAGATTTAATGCATTATTTTATAATTTAGAATGAAAATAAAAAAACTGTAAATAAGAAATTCATAATCTAATAAGTAGACAGTAAAAGCTATGGCATACTAGTATTTTTTAAGTTTATTTAGGAAATTTATAAATGAATTAGCTTTTAAGTGATTTTAAATTGAAAAACAGTAAGTATCACGGAGGAAAACTTAGCCCCTGTTTAGTGTTAGAACAAATCAGTCTTAAAAGGGCCTTCTGCTAAATATTAATTACCAAATAAAAAATTTAGCGCATGTTTTTACATTGTATCTTAAGTTACTAAAGTAATCCTATAATTATACAACTGCAAACTAAGCCGTGTATATATTAACATATATATAAATTATATAACAACCTTGTTTAATTAAATCATAGTCCTATTTTAATATGTTCCAGAACAAGTGCATTCCATATAACGTATTATATTATTAATAAACATAACTGTGAAATCAATTAAAGTTCATGGGTCTGTAGATTTTACGGAGGAATGTATAATGTAAAAATTTTCATTAGAATCAATTATTTTGCATGAATGAAAAAATAGTCAAGATATTTTATGAAAAGAAGAATTGTAAAATATTAAATAAATTATAATTATGCATGTATTTGTGCACAATCGATTAAACTATATGTATTTTATACACCTAAACTATGGTTTTAAAATATACAAATACTGAAATTACAACGCTCTGCTTCACCACGATCTACTTTGTGTCTATTTGGTTGTGAGTACCTAGATATTTCGATTTTGTTTTGCCTAACTATTAACAGAAAATCCACGTCGACTTCGGTTTGTTAAACGTTTCTTTCACTTGATACATCGAGAGGAGATCGATGAAGAGAATATACTCATCTGTTAAGATAAATGATTAGGTAAACCATTGCGGTCAATCGGTGCTGATTTGTGAGCATGTGTAGAGCAATTGCAGTCACTGGCCATAAATCATTCGACCGTATCTAACGTGACGGCATTCACCCAATGGCTAACCAATGTCTAATGGGGAATATTAATGGTTTGTCAAAGGTTTCTTTTGCATTCCTTATTGTTAATTCATAAAACTAGGGTTACAAAGGGCGGACTTAATGCCAAAAAAATTGAGCATGAGCTCATAATTTTATAAACTATATAGTTGATAGTATCAGGCGTTACTTTGCGAAAATTCATTGTTATTAAATTAGTATTAATTTACTTTGCAACAGTCCGCAAGCATAATGTATGATGGTATATACTTCTATACATCCATGAAACCTCCCTTCCTTTGTGGGAGATCGTTTCAATACGCTCCCGACGGTAAGTTGTCTACGGTAAAATAAACGCATGTTTTTAATTTAGCGTTAACCATTCCCCACATAATTTTTATACATCTTTGAAAAGACAATCTTTAGAAAAAATAGAAACACAAAAATAATTTTATCTAGAAAATGGTAGCACTAAGTTAGGAACTACCGAAAATATTTTGCGATGTCTTTGTTATTTATTCTTTATGAATATTTATATTTACAAATTACTACAGTGAAAACGTAACTATGTTAACTCTTACAAAACATTTATTATGTAAAAAAAACTTGATTACTCTCAAAATTATTTGAAGATAAATGCTTTATTTATATAACCGCTATACTACTGAACGACTTAAATGTTGGATTTTATATTCGCACTTATTTTTTAACACGATGGTTGATAGCTAACATAGGACCCAATAAAAGCGTTTCAACAGTTATTATAATACAAACAATATTCGTACAAGCCGAATCAACTCACATTTACGCAATGTATAACCGTGATCACAAAAATAACAAACATTGGTCTGATGAACCCAGTTCTGTTAATTAAATTATTTGGTCAAATTAATTCAAACGGGAAGTTACTGTTGGCCCAACTGTATTTTATAGTTTTAGGCGCGTAGAAATATAGTATATAGTAGAGGTGTCTTAAAGATCTTCACTTAACACTTAAGCGAGTTATAGAGCACAGATTTTATTCAAATCTAAAGAGTTTTAGGCTGTATTACTTGGTATACTTCTAGTCAGAACTGATGGAAGTGTACTAGACAACTCGACATCCAGAAATACCTTAGCCATCCAAAAGCGCAATCCCAATCCTTGTTTGATCTTCTGCGATTTTCCTAATCTACGTCCAATATTTAAGATACATTCGACCATTACTATTGTATTAAATTTATAAAAGTCAGTAATCTTACAATCAATATTATAATAAAGATATTTGAATGTTTCCTAAAATCTTAAGTTAGATGTTCAATAAATTGGAAAGTGGAGATCGGGTTAAACTTGTAACAAGTCTTAACAAGTTCTATCCAAATGACTTTAATTACTAAATATTAGTTACTAAACTGGGTCCAAAAGCTACCATTTAACATACCCTTCAAAGCACGGTACCGCCTCTAAAATTTCACGCTTTATAATATTACTTTTTATTTTTATTAGTTCGCGAACAGCGTCTTGACTTTGTCGTCTACGAATAATTGTCAGAAACTGCTTTACTATAAATCCTTTTGATGTATATTGATATATTTAATTTATATTTAGTTGAACAATGTATTTTTCAAATAACAAAATATTTTTTCAAATAGGTGCTATAGTTCCGTAGATTACTCTACGTCTACACACAAACTCAGAAAGTTTGCCTTCTGTCTTTATAATAGTAACATTAATGCAAATTTCAAAAGTATATTTAAGAAATCATTTAAAAATATGAATTAGAAGTAATTCGTTATGTCGTATTCTAGTCGCGGATCCTTAATAAAAATTACATTACTGTATACGCGGTTTTCTCCGAACGACAGCTTACGAAGCTCGGCGTTAACGATACGTATACGTTTTCTTTTTTATCTAAGTAAGTAATATATGTAATTAAAATCTTAATTGTTTTATGTCTCCATCGTCATTTATTCGAGCAGCAAATAAACAATACACAATGGTCGTTTCTCATGCGCCTACATTGCACTGACCGTCGGCCGCCCGAGTTATCGACCTACTGAAGATAATGAACTAAGGCCCAAATTTAATTATTATGTCTAAAGTTTCTCAAATTTTATTATACCTACACTGTAATATTAAAATAAATTTTATTGACACTACTTGCTAAAATCTTAATGGGAATTTTACAGCTATTAATCAAAAACGCACATTTACATACGTCGTAGTAGGTGGTAATATAAGTTGAACGTTTTGAGTAAAAGATATATAAAACTTGTATGTTTGATGCAAACAAAAGATTATTCGGTCATTAAAATTATGGGTTAAAATAGTTATTATATACGTAATAGCCAACAAATTGTCAAACACAGTTTATAAACCTAAGAAAAATTTTTTTTTACGTAAAATGGAAATAAAAAGTTTTAATTAGTAATATAACAAAATACTATAGTCGGAAAATTGGGCGTAAATTTGGTCCTTTCCTAAAACTTAATTGTACGATATGTCATTGTACCGCAATACAATAAATACTGGAAAGTAACATATTTTTTAATTGTCTAAACTAAACAAAATTTATCAGATTCATAAAATTAAACACACAAAACAATGATTTAAGAGTTTAAGGCAGCACAACGATTTAAAAAAAACTTTTTATAAAATCTTTTACCAGCACTATACACAGACATTACTACATTATACTCTATACCGGAAGCTAAAATTAAATTTAATGTACCTACTGTAGGCCATGTTTCTATGAATACAAAATATAGAGTGGGTGAACAACCCAACGCTATCTTATAAAAGATTTCAACGCTGATACCGCACAAAGTATATAAAGCTTATTAGGTGTTTCTAGAAATTGAAAACTAAATATATATGTTTATTTTATTTATTGAAAGTAATGTAAATGTTTTTAAACTGAACCAATAAATCCGATAAAAACATATTTATAATCACAACGTAATGTATAATTACAAATAGGAGAAAGATAAACATTTCATTCATAATTACGAAATATTTTAAATTCTGAAAAAGAAATATCAAGAAAATTGGAAAATGTTTCAATTATGTGTGAGTAATTTTAAAATTAAAAATAAACTATGAATTAGATTTCAAAAGCCAATGCAAGGTTCCTTTAAATTTGTTATACATATTTTATAATTTTAAAAACATTTTTCATGGGCACATACACTGAATAAAATGTTGAAGATAGCATTCCATATTCAATAAATATATTATGTAGTTTGCAAAGTATATCATCTGTACAGTCACATTTGTCACAAGTTGAGTTCGCGGGAAGAATTCCGAAGTGTGTGATGTGTTTTTCTTAATATGTCACAGGTCTCACCCAGTGCATCGCGCCCCTCTCTTCGTAAACTCCCATCTGGGGGTCAATTTTTCCGTTTTCTATTTTCAAACGTATGGGCCTCTGCCCCACTACACTCACACGGGCGCGCGGAGCATGACAACGTGCGCGTTGTGTCGCGACCGATGGGCAACTGCGTGTCTGAGTGCTTCTACATCATCGCGGCCCGAAGGTGGGTCGGGCGCCGCCCCCAACTACGCCCCCGGTCGATGGTGGGCATACCCGCATTTTTTTGTTTCTTCCGCAAAAGTTGTGGTTAAATTTTTTAATACCGCACCTTCGTGCCCATTTCCTTATTGTCGCAAGTTATGCTCTACTACGAGTAAGTCATTGTTAACAGTTAAATTTTTTTTCTACAATTTAGTTGTTTAGTATGAATAAGTGGTTGTAAGCACACTTTAAAAGTTTTAAATAATTAATTAAACAATACCGTGAGTAATAATTTTCATTGTTTTTTATTACTTGTAATTAAAATATTACGTATATCTTGACGTATGCACATATTGGGAAATTATATTATTATACTAAAAGTCGTTAATTTATTTTAAGAACTGCATTAAAATTAACATTACATTTAAATACCTTCAGAAATTGTACGTAACTAAAACAATAGTTTCCATTGAATTGACTTCTCTCATTTTCCCGATTCGCAGAAACTTATCCAACGTTTGTATAAAAATTTACAATATCTGTTGAACCACTTAACGTGTGATTTTAAAAAAGCTTACCTTACACTAAGTTTATCTTTCAATTTTATTAACAACTACCTATGGGTACTTACTACTAAATTGTTTATTGTTATTTTTAACAACAGTCGAATAAGGAGAGAGATTGGCCACCTGATGGTAAGCTAACAGCGCCATCCATGTAAGCCCGTACCACTAAAGGCATCGCCGAATCGTTACCGGTCGAAAAGATAGGCGAGAATTCAATTTTTAATAGCTGCCCGACACTGCATCCGATACATGTTAAAAACATTTCGTGATTGATTCTATTAGTTCATTTGTTCCTTGATATAAATTCGTTCTTTCATATAATTCCGTTTGTACACTTCGTATGTACATAAGTATTTAAACATACCCAATATTTGTTGGTATACATATATACATACCTACTTTATATTCACTGCCATCGGACCGAAACGTCGGATCGTAAACCTACGACATACGTGTACGCTTTTTCTTAAGTAACAAGAAGTTTCTTAGATAAAAAACCGATCAATCCCGAATCGGACTCGCCTGAGATAGGTTTCCGTAGTGAAAGTGTATCTAAAATATTTTTCGTGACCTACAAATTCTTAAAGACTCACAATTTCCATATATTTTTTTTGTAAACAGAGGTCTTATTTTTCCATTTGTTTTCGTCCCAACAGGAGATAAGAGGCAATGGTAAATTTTAATTATTAAATTTAAAATCCTAAATTGTAGAATTGAAAAATTATTTTGAAATTATCATAACACGACCTTCTAATTTGTTGCACACATAGACAAAAGTGTAGCAAACATAGTATAGTTTTATCTTCGAATATACGCACATTCAAAAACAAGGAAAAATTTCACTTGACTTAAGTGAAGTACCTAATTAGTAAATAATTCAATTAATCATAAGGTAATGTTACTTCTTAGTTAAGTGCCGCAACCAGCCAACTCTAATACCAGCCCAAAAAGTATATTTACCACAACTTGAACTATTAATGCTAATCTTAAATGTTTGGTATATATATGATATTTATTTAACTTTTTAATTAATACAATTGAGCTGTTTCGCACTACATAAATAATAATAATTTTACGTCATACACATGACGCGCATGTTGGACACATTAACCCAAATAGTAAAAAGTGTCTTACCACTTATCCTCAATGCAACCTAGCGCTAAAACTTACTCTACAGTGCAATTGCATTTTAATTACACCATAATCAATAAACTATATAGAGACATTACAAACAAAATGAGTCACAAGCCAAATACAACAAATTTCTCATAACCGACCATAGTCGTTATAAAAATTCGTTGATAAATTCAAATTTCGGATTAAAATCATTCTTTTCATTTTACCATGTTGGGTTTGTGGCTTCTTAATATATATGTATATACCTATAACAAAATTCTAACTGATCGCATTCTGTACATGAAGGATATATGAGAAAAACTACTGTTAGGGGCCTTTATTACCGCAATAGAACCAAAATAATAGTTGTTAGTATTTTTGTCTGTTTGCCTGTGCGTTTGTGCATGCTCATCTCAGAAACGGCGTAACTCATTTCGTTTTGATTTTCACTAATGTTTTGTAGTAAACATTACTTAACATTTAGAGTGTATTTCATTGCAATCCGTCCATAAATAAAAAGTTATAAGTTATAAGTTGCAATTCATCGAATAAGTAGTGCAAGAGCACACGTGTGAATAACTTCATCCGCTATTAAATATGTCGTCATAGAACATTTGTGACCAGTAAGAGTACATTGTCGAAACTATTGACTTGATGAAGAACGACAACACACTCCACAATAGATGGTCATGGAAATAGTGGAGCTGCAACTTGAAATACAACGCCATCGATCTTACTTTAACTTTTTCAGAATTTAGATAGCTTCGTGGTGGGAAAAATAAAATTTCGGTGAGATGATTTCATAATTTCATTAGTTATCATTCTGATTTCGTTCTGTATCGTTCAAAGGAACCAATGAACTTCTTGTAAAGAACAGTTGTAGAAGTGCACGATAGCAATAAAACATACTTCTACTGACTTAATATTTTATTTCCAACATACTCGTTTTCCTTTTTTGATATAGATAAGCAATTTCATAGTTAAGAGCCTATTTAATTCTAACATCTAAACTTCTGCCTGATAAGTATCTACTCATAAATCATTAGATACTGATTAGAATATATCACATGGAACTACGCCAAAATTTCTGCTTGTAAAAATTATAGAACGCAAGTAACCGGCCCTCGTTTCGCTTCAGAACACATGCACGTCTTACATTTAAAACCAGCACCTGCTTTGTTTTAGGAATGGGTTTTGTAGTTGTATGAATTAAAAAACATGAATTTATTATAATTCTTACTGGATCGTCCGTATTAAACCTAATTTCCTATATCGCGTTAACAAATCTATTTCCCGGTATGAAAAGTATCCTCGATTATAACCCATACTATAAGTTAGGTACTAAGATGCCAAGTATCATTCAAAACTGTTGTTGCTTTAGTATGTGACAAGAATTATAAAAAAATACGTTTTTTTATCGACAACAAAGTCTACCTACATTAAAATTGTCCAAATGCTTATGTGCAAATTTGGCCCTATTACAATTCCATAAATAGTTATTAATAGGACATTAAATAAATACATAAAAAATAAAACAACTTCATAATTATCTTTATTTTAAGTTACAAATGTAGTAACAAAATCTTTATCTTTTTTGTTTTATTACGTAGAGGGGCGACGATCGCATACGCTCATTCCTACAAAAAGATAAATAAACAATTAAAAGCTTACCTATAAATTTCGACACTCAACTCAAACATAAATTGAAAAAATGTTATAATATTATAAATTATTTGGTATATAGAGCTTTGCTATTTACCGTCGTTTTTCAATGATTTTGGTTATCAACACTAACCATAATATTATATAATTAATCATAACGAGCATGGAAATAAAAAAAACTAAATTAATTTTAGTATATAAAATAACAGATAGTTCTTTGGTATGCTTCTTCGTGAAGCATTATTTTTTAGAAACACAAACTTTAGGTTTTGTAGAGCAGAATTATAACATAACATAACAATACAATAATAAATTATCATGGACATGTTTCGAGCATTAGTAGTAGTAGTAATAAAGCAGTCCAATTCAATAATATTATATATATAAATTCTATTAAATGTATATTTGTATGTACATTAAAAAAAGCAATGAAATCAATAATTGGCAAAAATCACTTCAGCAACATCACACCACCCTTGTGCACACCACCACACCATTGCCACCGCGGCTACTACCAAATAACAGCTACAGATCAATTCATAAGCTCGCACACCCACGAACGATCCAACCACGAGCACAATTATATTTATTAAAACTTAATTTAGTTTCTAAAATTCGCCCTATCATTCGCATTTGTAAACCCTGTTCAAAGTAGATATATGTACATTCGGAAAATGGTATGAAGAATCCATTTATCGTCAAGGTTTAAATTACCTTCGTATGTCACAAAACGCGAGAGTAAATGATAACAACTTTCAGTAAACCAGGATAAAGGAAAGACAGTGCATTAATTCCCGAGCAATAGTAAACGAAACAAGTAATAAATATGCAAAACAAAAAATACCGTTCAAAACACACGACTATTGATTTAACGTATTATGAAGGATAATTAGATGTAGTACGTCAGTACGGATATGTCAAGTTAAGGACTTTTTTTTTAAGTCAGAATTAACTGTAAACAACCTTACTACGACAGTGTAATACTATTTTGTTACTTATTTATTATTGAAGGAATATGGGAAAAAGTATATTCCTCTTATATTTACATACTATTTTGTATAGTCAAAAGATAAATCCCACCTATGTGAAGAAAATCGGTGAAATATGACTTGAATTTATTCCTCAGAAAATTAAAATAAAATGCCCTCCAAATTTAAAACTTTTCACTTTCATCAACAATTAAGTGTTGTTGTATTTGGGACTTAACAATTTAAACCCCTTAATTAATGACGGAATATAATAGTAATGAAATAGTGAATAATAGCGGAATTGAACCAAATGTATCTATCTACCAACCATCTATTTAGCTTGGCACTGACTTTAATCGTTGCAGTACATACTCGTAGCGCATATAATAATACTAGATAAATAGCTAGACTAAATAGCAAATATTTAGTTTTGTTTTTGAAGTCGGTTTACATTTGCTTTAAAGTCCTTTTTATTCTTAAAAGCATCAATAGTCTTAGTTTTATTACAGCTTTAGGAGCCCATTTGCCTAACATAATTTCGCGGCATGTAATAAATTTTAAAAGTAAAAGAAAATTATACATAGTAAGTTAAGCCAAGTGGTGTCATTCTATCGCCACATAAGATATGTTATTCAATCCACAATCGAACTATATGACCTTCAAAAAATTCAAATAATTCAAGTAAAATATATGAAATTAAAATGTATTCCTAACATTATTTCTTTCTCACGCAACATTCCAATCCCAATACAACTATAAAATCACTTAAAAGTGCTCCCGAAGTCTAGAATGTTTATATAACTATTTCCTTAGTACGAATATATACTCGTATGTATGAGTTCAGAGACTTAATCCTGCAGTGATTCTAAAGTCAACACGTAGTCATACGTACTGCTAATTATAAATAAAATACAGAAATAAAAAGATACTATAAATGATACCGATCTACAAAAAGCATGATTATTTTTCATCTACCGTCCCAAATATTGATTCTTTGTCGAGTAGTGCTGTAGGGGTAATAGGCATGTTTAGTGCCGGTCATGTTCTCTTCGTGCGGCTGTAACCAACAATGACACCAGCAGCAGCTCTGAAGACAATACTTGGCCCAGTCCTCACAGGGCACACGGTCGGTTTTGTAGTGCAGCCACCCGAACCAATCTGCAGTCACCTGATAACACGATAAAAAGTGGTGATAATAATAACTCTACAATATGTCTGCATAGTGTGACTTTTGTTAAGAGCCCTCATCAAGATTCCGATTTTTTCGTACTTTGGCTATCGTAAAATTAGTGCATACCATAATGTGAAGATTAATAAGCTATACCTACCTACCTATCCATCATAAATAAGATGAATTAATTTTAATTTGAAAGTCCTACTAGAAATTAATCTATGTAATATATAATATATAATTATATAATATAACAGTATATTTAGTTAAGGTGTAGAACAAGCGCTTTTAATATATAAAAGTACATGAATGACAAGGATGCCTGGACAAAATTAGTGTCGAAACCAGTTCCGCACAGGTTTAAACTTTAAACTTTTGTAATTACCATATGTTTCTTTCGCCGTTTCTTCTCCTCATTGTTAAAGCACCTTTTCGAAACGGTGGTAGAAGCAAAAAATGACGTTCATAAGTGTATTTACTAAATACCTCTATGATTAAATGTTTTTGAATTTGAATTTCAATAAATGAACTTGTCCATACGAATCTATATACAATATCTACCTGCGTTTTCAAAATGGATAATAGTAATGGATAATAGTTCAAAATGGATAAAGTTTGACCTCATAACGCACCTAAAAGCTTAAAATTCTAGTGATGGGAAATAATAAAAGGCGATGTTTAAATATTTTTTACGATAAGTAGGATTATACAGTGCAACACACACAAAAACATACCGTGCATAACGTCATCTTGCTAATTTAGTCAACAAAACCCCATAGCATGTACTCTTATAGCCTTACCTAAAATTATAAGAATGCTTGGTACAGGCTCGAGATTCATAATCCATTTTGAGTTTAACCTTCCTTTTTTCGTGTCTCCGGAACACACCTAGCGTTACCCCCTCTTCCGGTGGTGATGTTTCCTCTTTTATGTTCTGGTTTGCAGTTACATATGCATTACTACACCTTTTACATTCTGCAGTCTTACTCGTCATTATAGCATCGGTTTTCGTGCTTAAAGTTTTACAGTGCTTTATTTTCGCAAGAATAGTGCCCTCTCTTGTGTGATGGAAATCAACGATAACGAGGTATTACTGCAAGCTGGAAATAAGGGCGAAATAGTCAAAGGATTGAATCATCGGATTCATCTTCGATTTTAAGTAGCGAGGAATAAAACGTGGTGAACGAATCTGATTATGGCTCACGCACGCTCAAATGGACAAAGATCTTCAAAACGTGCACGACAAGTAAGTGATTTAAAGATTAAATTCTTATCACAATCAGTTTTTCTTCAGTCGACTTTTGCTGAAAGCCTCACCCCACAAACAATCCTATTCCGCAACCAGTTCTAGCCAAGACGAATTGGTGGGACAAAACGGCATCCATTGCACTACCGCTACACAAAGTGCCGATTTCACATGTACTTACAACCGATGTATCAGACATAGACTGGGGAGTTCAACTCGGACAGCTTATGTTAGCAGGGAAACGGACAGCTATTCAATAGTCTTGGCACGTAATCTGCAAGGAACTGTATGCTATCCATGCAACAATCGATCCCGAATAGCAGCAGTTAAAAAATGTGCATATACTGTTGCAGACAGACAATCGAACCGTAGTAGCGTATATAAACACAAAAGTCCGTACGAGGTCCTAGGAACGTCTGAATCTGACCAAGCATTTCGTAGATTTACTGGACCATCTAAACGCAAAATTATCGGCACAGTACTTCCCAGGGCAATGCAATACTGATGTACATGTTCTATCGCGCAAAATGATGCGTCCATAGTGGCACTATTATCTCTAGCTCGAGGACAGCCCACTTGGTACAAAGGTATGTATCGATAGGTACAAAGAACAACAAAGCGATGTCAATGCTTTTCCGAGTCCATTGAAGTACAGCTTAAGGTGGTTGTTTCCACCATCAAACCTCATACCACGAGTCACCTGAACTCATGTCGAGGACAGTACACTATAATAGACCCGAGATGGAACAAAACGTTTTAGGTAGCACACCTACAGAGGTGGGCCCTACTGGAACCGTACCAGATTAGACCTTCCCAATGTGCTGATAGACACATTCTATTCCTAGAAGTCTATCATTCGTATATACGCCCCAGCATGAAAACAAGGGAAAAATGGTGTTCATCCCGTTCAGTGGATTTTCAAATAAACCTCAACATACTGTACTGGATTCGCCAGTTATTAGTTACATCACAACAAGTCGCAAAAAAGGAAACTGATATAAGTTCCAGAGATCAAATGAAACCTGCTACAAATATGATTAACAGAGGATGGATAAAGCTGCAGTCCGGAAAGCTAAGATTGAAGCGTCCATGGAATACCTGGATTCCGAATATCGAGACGGAACAAATAATAGAGAATTTTACCTACCAATAAAGCTCACCTTTTATTTAAAGTTTTATTGGTAGGTAAAACTCTCTATTTTTATATTAACAAGTTCTTAAAATGGAAGTTGATGGATAATAAATGAAACTTTTTTTGTATGATGTGATCGGGTAACCGAGCCTAACGTGGCGTTAGTAAAAAAATATTGGGTGAGCTAATCAGGCAAATATAACAAGTGATGATTTACCGGATGATTCCGAACGAATAAGTTTGTTTTGTGCAGACGAAGTGAGCGGTGACAACTTAACGTCAACTAAATTTGCAGAAGTAGGATAAAATTAGGTATATTATAGGTTTACATCCTTTCGGGTTTTAAATAATCCTAGGTATTTTTTCAGGTGCAGATTTCAAGATCATAATTTTCTAAAATAGTAATTTTCTTTGTTCGATCCATTTGTTTCTCAGAATGATTATTTTTGTTTATTTGATCTTACCTTGTCATCTTAGTAAATCTATGAAGTAGTATGTAGTATGTTTGTATGAAGTAATCTAGATGAACTTTCAAAACATAACTAACGTTGCTAAATGGCATTTGCGCAACGTCCAGTTCGAACATGGGGTGCAGGAAATAAGGGTTATTGACCACACGCCTCACTTGACAGATTATTTTTTCGTTCAGTGCGGGTGGGGTCTTATTGACTCATGAGTATTTTAATACTATTTAAAGTTCAGTATTAAATACAAACGAATAAAATGGTATAATTATCTCTTTCTGCCATAGCTTAAACACTGAAATATCATTCCCACATCGAGCGAAATAATACTCGTTTTCTCCACGCACAACATGAAAGTTACGTATGAGTCAATGTAACCGCATGCCACAGCGAACGTGTTAATGATTATGGTCAAATTTCGACCACTACGCGAATAAGTATACAGAGATATAATTATTTAAACAAGAAAACCGAGTTCAATTTGAGGATAGTGAATTTCTTTGTTTCATTTCCTATTTTTGAACAAACAGGAAGTATAATCCTATCAAACCAAAAATGAATTTTCCAAATCCGTTAATAAATGACGGAGTTTTGAGGTAACAAACATAAATAACATTGAGAACCCCTTCCGTTTTTAAGTCGGTTAAAGTAATAAAACAGTAACATCTTGGGGTGTAGTGCCCTTCCTGTTTATGCTAACTTCGCTTTACCATGGTATATTCTACTTACCGAGAATCAAATTGTCATGAATGGTTCTTGAAGTAAAAGATTCATTCGTAAGAGATACATATAGTTGATTTATTAATTCATTAAAATTTAGTATCCATAAAAATGATTTGAAAGGATAAATGGTTTCAGATTGTGGGTGACGGCGTTAGAGTTTGTAGTATATAGTGTAGTCACGACGGTCCTCTTGCAAGGTGACAACATTTTTTCTTCATTTAAATTATTGTCATCCTCCGATTAGGTCAACCGTGGAATATATTGGGTGGTTAGTTGAATGACGCTTTTCCTTTACATATAACAGAAACAACTAGAATAGTATCAAAATTTATAATACAAACCTGACTGGCATCGTAGTCGAAATAGACTGCTGGATTAAACTCAACCCAACGGCTTCTTCCTATTATGTAGTTTGGATTTTCGTAATACTTGTTGCCGAAACTATCGCAGCCAACAAGTTTCCCCTCCTGGTATAGTTTCACAACGTTAATGTTATCAGATTCATCGTAGCCTATAACTGTGTTCTCCCAATGTATAGACACCACGCTAGTAGATAGGAAGACTTCACAACTTTAGGATCATTAATGCACTATTCATAATTAGAGAATATATGATCACGCTGTTCTAGTGTAAATTGGTTGAGAGGTAAATGGCTAATAAGAGTGTCGGAATATTTTTTTGCCACCCAAAGGCTTCTTAACTTGACTTAACGATTCACCTTCAAGGATTTCTATGACTAGCTGTTTTCTATTTAGCTACAGAACCCACACAGACGACCTAAGTTGATTTATTAGGTTCATGACATCAAATGACATATCATTCTCCTAACTCATCACCACACACCATTTAATTTATGACTATTTTTCTGCGACGTACTTACTATTTATAAAATGAGCTTCCTTGCAAAGCTTATGAAGTGTAATGATAGGGCGTCCTTCAAAAAATTTTAACACCTTATTTCTGATATTCTATGTAGATCAGATCTCGCGTAGCATTGGCAACTTCTTCGTTGTATTCATGTCCATAAAAGCCGATAACATCTAAGTAGACTTTGCGTACCTTTTCTACATCAAAACCTACCTTTAATGCATCTTGTTTCCAAAGCTTCACAAGGGATTTGGATAGTCCGCCATTTTGAGTGATTATTTTCATAAAACGAGTCCATTTATCAAAACCAAGCAATTTGTAAACCATTTTGATGCGATGTTCTCAAATGAGTTGACAAAACAAAAAAAATTGGCGTTTGAATAATCCATAGATTTGAATATTTTTTTTTTATAATGTAAGAACAACACAACAAAAAATAAAAAAGTCTAAAAGTCTAAACAAATAAAAAAGATCATTATATGAATGACACGTTTATAACTTATAAGCAAATATGGCAAACAACGAATAATATCTATGGAAGTTAACATAATTGTTTCAAGACAATCCTAAGTATTATCGATTTTGTTTCTAAAACCGCATATCATAATCTTAATAAAGTAAATTATTCATGTTTATTATGTAGTGGCTGTAATTTCATTCAGGAGTATGACTAGACCGTTGTGCATTTTCAAATAACTCAAATTAGGAATTTTGAGACTATCAGGAAATATTTTTGACGAATCTATGAAATACATATAAAACCATACTACCAAACCAAACGACAACACAATTTTTAACAGACTTCAAAAAGGTTCTTGGTTCGTTTGTACGAATTTTTGTGTGTACAGCCATAATTCAGTTCTCTATGCACCGGTGTATCTTCTTTTAATGTATAGAAAATGTCTCTGAATCTGTCCCCTTTAGATATCCTTCCCATATCTTTGATGATAAGTTCTGAAGGTAAAGGGTGGAACTTCGCAACAGATAGCAATATTTCAACCGTGTTTCTTGAAACACATATCTTTATATTTGCATTTAATAGCAAAAACAGTCCATCATTGATCATATTAGGCTCAGATGATTCTCTTGGAAACAAAAAGAGCAACTTCTTAATAAATTATAATAGTCCAACCGTGTTTTGAGCCGTTTGATTACATTGCAAAGCCATCCTATAATTTGAACTAATGACGAAAGCAACAGGACCCCATTATGATTAGTTAGTTAGGGCATACTTTGCGCTTATAATCAAATGCGTGATCTGCTTACCCACTTTTATGTATTATTTATAATGTAAAAATATTTATACTAAAAATGGAAAAAAAAAAGAAATCAAACAGATTTCAAAAACAAATACTGCAAAATTTTAGTAAAAAGCGACAATAAATTTAAATAAAATATTATTATATACACTACATACTGAAACATATTGCAGTTTTGTAGTTATTATTTTTGAAGTTGTTTTTTTTCATTGAATATTTAAAGTGTAATAGGAGTTCAAATAAAAAACATTTTTAAGAAAAGCAACGGAATAATTTAATATATATTATTATTTGCCTCTCATACAGATTACTCACAGCCTAATCTCGGAAAGGTAAGCAGGTGGTATATTTTCGGTCATTTATACACAAACCAAAAATAATTCACATTATATATTAATAAAACAATTGGAAGTACACATTTTCACTGGAAGACCAACCTGTCGTCTTCTCCTTTAATAGAATGACAAAGTTTTGAAAGTGAAGAACTAACATTTATCGTAAAAAAAAGTTCACTGAACAAGCGCTTTTTGTTTTGTGGCTGTACCATTGTATGCAGTTATGATAATGTTATATTAATCACACGACACCGACGCTTTACTAAAAAATATATAAGCAATAATATGGTACTGAAATGTCTATTTATACTGTATAAATAAATTATTATTATCACACGGAATTTATCACACAAGTTCTTCATAATCCTTACATTTACGTTCAACCAATGGTTATAGAACATTTTAAGTACAGCTTTTATAAGACAAAATAGAGAATAATTGTTTCCTGTGAAATCACTAGCTGAAGCAGCAGCACTACATTAACACTCCTTAATCGTACGAAAATCAGTATCTATTCTCTTTGGCCCAACTTTCATAAAAAATGTACAGATATCTGAGTAGCACTTGTTAAGAAGGAAACTTAGCAATTCTAAACAACTCATCGAATAATTCATGACTTACTCTTCAGTTAGTTCAGGCAGTTACAAATATAGCAACATAAAATTAGACATATCAAAACATTTATTGCTTAAAATATTGTTAAAATTATGCTAAGTATACTTTGGCCATTTACGGTAAGTGAAAGGGATTCTATAAAAATATTTCTAGCAAAACAATGACATAAAATAATTCAGATTATAAACAAATATAGCACACGTTTTATGGCGTAACTAAATTAAAAATATTTACAAACACTAAGGAGACTTAAATTTTCTAAGAATAAACATTTAACTAATATATAAATCGTGTAAAATTTATTATGATTTTTTTATGAAAAATCTTATCATATCAGTAGTATGCTACTGAACGCTTCATTAAGAAGAACGGGAAACGAATTGTAGATATATATTGCCTATCCGGCAAATCATTTGATAAGTATTTTTACCACGTCACTTCAAGCCGTTGTTTCAGCGAATGAATGAATGAATGTTACAATATTGTAAACAGCACTCACAGAGCAAACTCGCCGTTGACTTCGCGGTGAGATTATTATGATATTAAGTATAATGGGAAATTCCAAAATAAAAATTATTATAGTGATCTCATCGCGGAAGAGCTCTAAGTGTGAATTTATGGTATTAAAGATACTCGGTATAGATCATACTAAATTTTGCTATTGGCTATTACGATTAATATTTTATTATAAGACACTATCATGTTCTTACATATTCAATATTCTTGTTTTAATAAATTTCATTTTCTTTATCACATCCATTCAGAGATTACATATATGTACAAACTGGATACCGTTACATCGAGATTCCGATTTGCAAGTCAAAATATACATACATACATTACTACTTCGATATTATAGATTATAATTTTGTAATAACAGGAAACACATACAAAAATACAATAACAATATAAAATTTACTACACAATTAACATTGCGACTAAATCATGCATAAACAACTTCACGTTCCCCGACCCATTACAACAATGTCGTCATTTCATACTACAAAAGGGAATTATTCAATAGTTACTTACTCTAGTAACTACACTAGCGCTGTACTCTATCACTACCGATCATAATTTCATAGGAATTAAAATATTTAATGTTTAATCGTTGTGACCATCTTAATTATTTTAAGGCGTGTTATATTTATAACACTACTCTAAAAAAAAAAAAACATGGCGCGACCGAATAAATTACTTAAATTCTCACACAATTTTAAGGTATACAGTACGTTGTAAAGATCCATTACAGTGCAATATATCAAACCTAATCTCAAAAAATATACTAATCCATATAATTAAAGTTAAAATCTGTTAAACAAAAGTAAATCTTATAATCGGTACAATTTAACGTTTTGCTCTACGGTTAACAAGATTAATGTTATGAGGAATCATTTTTGCACACAATGTTATCATATGAACGATGCATATATTTATTATATTTGGCACTGTCAGTTTGGAAGAACGGCGGTTATGTTCTGTACTAAACAGGCGTTTCGTGAAATTACTTACATAAATTTGCTAAATAAATAATTACATATATCACTAAACTTAGTTTAGATTACGGTAAAACATCTTAAGTGAAGAATCACCGGCCGAAAGTTATTTCTACTTAACTGTTGTAAATGTTACGAGAATCTCATAGAAAATATACAACATGAGTATATATGCTTGTATATCATCGCGTCTATGCCCTATTAAGGTACACAATACTTAGAAAGGGGCCAGAAATACAAAAGTCGCCACGCATTATAATGAAATACAAACAAGCACTCGGTATTTAATATACAATAAGGCCAATGGAAGTTATACAAATATTAATTGATATATGGACGATGAGTCCACGAGCCTCTGCTGTTATACCAGTTAAATTAATAGCAAAATGAGGTAAATATATTTAATGAGGTTATGAAAACTATTCAAATTCATATATCATGTGATAGATGAATATTGCTAAAATATTCAGGTTTGTAGCATTTATTTTTATTTCAACTTTTATTATTATCATTGTAGGACTTTATTTCAACTTGTAATAAGTATAGATTTAGTCGTAAGGAGCTACTCAATTGAATGAGAGGACACATTAAATTGTAAACAAATTGAGTATTATTTCAGATTAATTTCACTTCCGACGTCTAGATATTTTACTTTCTCCCAATGAAAACAGTATGCGTTAGACAACCATACGGAAATTTTGCACATCCTTTTTTTATCCCAAAGCTTAATTTATCACACGCAGATTCGTAGCGAGTTTTCGCATATCCGTATACATGTTTTAGCAAAGTAGTAATAATTAAACATTGCGATACTCGATGTATATATTACACTGTGTACATATTTAAATTTACAAAAAAAAGTAAACCAAGAATCTTTAATAAGATAAACGGCGACCGATTTGTTTTTGTACTACGTGATTTAACGCACATTAAATTAAGGCAAAACACCGCTATTTAACATTAACAAACGAGATAATTATACAAAAATCTATATCACGCACCTAACTCTGCAGGCTGGATGTAAGTACAGACAGATTACTGTATACAGAAGAAATATCATTTAGCCCCTGTGATTTCAAGTCGCTTGTCCCTTAATTTTCGTTAACAGTTTTTTATTTGCTTTTCTAATGCAATTAATAGTAAATTAAGTTTCATAAGGTATTACAATACATAAGGTATTAAGCATGCTAAACTGGAATATCATGTCAAATTTATTCATTATTGCGTGCTAATAATTTACTTTAGTGCAACAAATACAGTGCCTGCATGTAATAATTAAATAAATACTATACTAATACTAATCCCGATTATCAAATACAAAATTAGTTAAGTAAACATTATAATTTTAATATTTTTTTTTTCGTGTTTTATGTTGTGATTACAACAT
>PDGT01000004.1:5350548-5462727 GCA_003671415.1 Megathymus violae | reverse complement strand
TAATTTCTAATATTCATTTGATTACCAACATACCTTTCTTCAACGTATGTTTAACATTAATGTCACCCTCATGTCTCTCATCAATTACAAAATATGTTTAAATGAATCAAAAATATGTTTATTCTACCGAAGTCAAATATATATTTAGTACTATATTCTTGGCAACTAACTTGGGAGATTTTGGTCTATGTTTAATATGCATTTATCCAATACGATAAATACGTCGTGAATCGATATCTAAATCGATTAAATTGAATATTAAAGTGGGTACACACTTATTACACCCGATGTGAAACAATAAACCACAGCCTAATTAAATACAATTATTGTAGTCGACTGTTACATTTTTAATATTAATAATAACAATGCAAGAGCCAAGCCATGTCATGGGAAATTGTCACTGCCGCTCGTGCGCTTCCCGTGATAATATCCACCTCAATGACGTGTTACCACAATTTGACTATGACAATGGTTTCTAACATTCCAACAGAAATATCTAAAAAAACATCGCATCGCAGATGTTGGAGGGACAATGGTAGCCTGCCAAGGTTCGTTATTACAACGGATAATGTCCCACTAGTGGGCTCGGATTTCCTCTCACAATGACAGGGGTTATGGTAATAGTCTACCTGCTGGCCATGTGTGGGTTGGTAGGCTTTACATACCTTCGAGACCATTACGAAGAACCAGGTTACCTCACAATGTTTTCGTTCGCCAAAACAAGTGTTAATATATGTATTTATTACACGCACATAATTTAAAAAATTAGAGGTCTCTTTTCAGGACTCCAACTCGCGTGTCCCGTGCGGGAGGCCTAGGTTCAAACCACCAGACAATCATTGCTTAGCCAGGGTTGCAGATGAATATTGGCGACATAACAAATATTAGTAAATTACATATAAATATCAAATTTTAAAATTATTTACAGTCACCCAGAAGGACCCTCAGTCACTTAAAAGGCAATGAAATTGTCCTGCGTGTTTTTTACCTAACAAGCGCATACATTTTATATGGAACCGTTCACATATCCTTTGTACGAAAAAGACACATTTCTCGACTACTTCACGAACTTGTCAAGCCCAAATTAAGCAGCTTCATTAGCAATTATGACATTAATTATAATAAAGAAAATTATAAACTTTCTTTGGGGCACGGATTATTTGCGAGATAAATTTTCTCTTCACATCGGGTGTAATAAATGTTTTCTTACGTTTACCCGAAATTAATATCAATATGAATTTTATATCAATATGAATAATTGTAATTATTTATTGAATATTCATTGCAATTACTACGTGACGTATAATAGTGGATATAAAAATTATATAATAATATACATCACCGAAACCAGCGGTGAGAACGTATTCATATTAATACTATACGATACCGTCGTACACATAATTTGCATAAATAATGCCTTGCGCCTGTGATCTGAAGCACAAATATTACTACGTACTAAATCTACTAACAATTATTCGAATGATGTATTCGTAAATGTTATAGTTTATGAAAAGTTACAATAATTTTTAGTTGTAAAACAAATGCCATTCACTAAATATTTTTCCAATTGACCTATATTTCAACAGTCTCTAGTAAATCCAATCAGAAAGCGCAAATTAAATAAGGGAACAGTAGGAATCTACGAATACATACAACGTTATCTACTTGAGATTTTGTCCAATTTCATTCAGATAAATTAATACCGTCGTACGTTACAAACGATAACTTGTTTAAGAATAACAAGCCCCTATAAAAATATTTCACAATAAGTACTTAGTAAATCTTTAGAATTTGATCAGACTTCAATGGACCTAAGGGCAGTTTTCTGAATCTAGCTTTCTATGTTTTGTGTCATGCTACATTCTATAAATCTTACATCCCATATTTTTATAATATGTTAGATAATAAAAAAAAATGTTTTTTTAAGTTTTATCCAAAAGACCATTCATAGTTTTGACAATTAAGTCTCAACATTATAATCGCAACTGGAAGCTGTCTATTCATATTATTTAAGTTAAGGAGGAGCCGTATGTGCCTGCCGGTGGTCGGTATTCTTCTGGTAGAGCCATAACCTGCTTCTTCGTAAAAGCATACTTACGTATGCCGATGTTCTTAAAAGTATTTTCACGACGACAGCCTTCACTGTAACAAATGAGAGTATTTTAAGTATCGGTACTAAGTCATTAACCTTACGAATTTTAGGGGTAACAAAGATGGCTATTATAACATACTTAGTATCAATAAGAAGTTTTATAAATGCATCTAATCAATTAGATCACCACCATAAAAAAAGCTCGCTACCGAAGTGAATGGCTTTTATGAACATGGTCTGAACAGAAACGTGAACAGATTAAAACACATAGATAGCGCTTCTAACGAATGACATTCAGTCAACTAAGTTACTGATTAATGTTTGCACATGAAATCAACAATAGGCCAACATAATCAGGTTTTAACCCCGACCAGTGACTTTAAAAAAGGACTTACGGAGCAGAAAACACAGACATGAAAGCCATCGTCATATAAACCTATTTTAGAGAGCAGATTTTTTTTTAAACAGGTCAGAAGCCTTATGTTTACAGTGTACAGTGTAATATTTAAGCCTGTGACCTTCGAAGGGTATTATTAGGAAAAATGAAAAAGTAACCTGTAGGTTCTTTTGAGAAATACCTTAGGCCGTGAACTTATAGTCACTTCTGTATTCAACTATCTGAGGTGAATATGAAATGTGACGTAGGAAGTTTGATATTAATCCATTGACCGAAATTAGCTCTAGAGTCTGGACGAAAATATGTAATATTATAAATCAGATTTTCAAAGTAAATTAGATTTGGTAGTACACATTGCAATACATTTTAAGTAACCATTATGAGCACGCAACCACTACCGATTTCATACATTACCACAGTCCTATGTTAGTTAAGTCTAGACTTAAATTGAATTTGCCTGCAGAAACTATATAATCTGTGAATGTTTTCCGCTGTCTCACCTTCTCATAATGTTGAGAGCCTTACGCATCTCATGTTCAGCAAGATGGTACTCAGAGCTAAGGACAGAACATTGCTCCAAAGTCACTGACATCCCCGTTCTGTCTTTAGCACTTTTACATGACGTGAATCTTATGCCTGGAATGAAAAAACATCATCACAATCCATGTCAGGCGCGCTTTTGGGTTTGAGTCTTCTCTCAAATGCCTCAACTATTTTTCCTTTGAGTATATAATAGGAAATTGTCAAATATGCAGTTTCTTTTAATGTAGGTTTCCTAACGATGATTTCCTGCACTGACACAGATTATAGCAATATTCTAATACCAGATTAAACAAATTTACAATATCACACGACGTATTTTAATAACACGGGAAATTATTGCGCACTCGGTAATTAGAAAAAAAAATTATACTTCAAATGTCGTTCCAAATTGATATTCCGTAGTAGGTACTTGAATTCCAGTATCATTTTCTGGGATTAAAACAATGACAGCAACTTTTATTGACATTAACATATGTATAGGGCGGTAACACATCATGTGTTTGAGCTACTCTAGTACTAAATCTCAAGACACCGAATCCTTTTTTTTACTTTTGTTTGTTAATTTTCCTGTTTAAAGTGAACCGACAAAATCAGAAGCCTATTATTTATGCATGTGTGCTGCTAATGTCAATTGATAGATTCTCTCAACTGTATTTATATTACAGATATTGTAGTATATATATATATATATATATATATATAATATATATATAAGCTATAGATAGCCGATTAAGAAACTTCGAAAGACTCCGACTGTTTTGTAAACCTAACGCACACTCCTGTCTTGGAACCCTCCGCGCGCTACATGCCGGAGAAGTGACGGGCCTTGCTATAAGCCGATCGATATTACCAAGTGACTTTTACCTCTTTTATACAAGTGTAACTTATTTCATTTTAATCACCCAGAATATTTCAATACAATCTATTTTCTAAATTCCATTTGTTTTTATTTATAGTACTATAATTTCAATGACTAGTCTACCAATTTATGATATGCAAACAATTTCCCTTTACTCAGTCACAACTCACCGTTCATGAGCCGCGTCGCCAATGCGGCCAAATGTAACACTTCTACATTCTTTGGCACTTTTTTGTGTACTGCTATTCGTAAATTTTCCATTACCTCCTCCAAAGGCTTCGTTCTAGATGAAGCTAATATTGAGAAAAAATATTGAAATATATAAAATTTAACAAGAATACACAGAGATTTTACATAAAATAATATTTCATTTACATTTGTACGCACAATAAAATTACAAGAAACAAAATATGTATGAAATGTACAAGTACAAGGGCACTAATTATTCGTCATCAAAAATTTCTTCCAGTGGACCCAAAAAGTGGAAAAGTAATATTTCGAGGCAAACTACCTAACATACCTAAATAATTATATGTAAATATCAAGATCAAGAAAATAGACCATTCTCATCCAGTGCTAGCTAAGTACAAGTAGAAATCTGTGACTCATTTTTTTTAAATACTGAGAATGTTTCAGAATCTCTTACTTTAGGTAGTAGGTAACGAGATCCATAACCTAAACGCCTTAACTGAGAAAAGGAATGGGAACTGGGCTTACATGAAGGAAATTAAAGGAGAGTTTTCAGCTGTGACCAACTTGATAAACTTGGAAGATGACCGAAGGTAAATATGAGAAGAAAGGCTATGCAACATCTTAAAGAATAGACTGTTCCTGCGAAGTCTAATTTGACGCCATTCGAGGACCTTGCTAAATTGAGAATATCTTATATCTTACCTCTACTAGCAGCCATATAATCTGCGGGAAATATTTTGTTATATTTGTAATAATATTTGTTCAGTCTATCTAAGTTGTCACTATTCGAGTGATACTGTGGCGTAGTCTCGCCCAATGCTTCAGCCAACGTAGCTTTTTCATTGATACCAATATTGAAAAATACTGCCGTCAACGTGAAGGTCAAGTGCTAAAAAAATATTAAAAAAGTACTTAGTAATGTCGTGAAATATAATATATTAAAAAAATTAAAACCTAAATACAAATTCATACACTTCAATATTCACATACATCGTACATAATGTTCTTAATAACTAAAATATAATACATATCATAAATATCATCATATATTAATTTCAATTCAATATTCAATTCAAATATTAATTTGAGATTAATATATGCATAAACCTAGTAACAGCCCATCAATAACAAACACAAATTATTTATTTGGGTAATGAAGTATGCATAATACAAATTAAAGCTCTGTTAATAACAGGGCAGACGAATCCCGTAGCTTAGTTGGTCTGCTCTTTGTCGAGCGAAAGATCCCTCCCGGGTTCTATTCCAGGCTGAGGAAAATATTTATATGAGAGATAAATATTTGTTCTAGGGTCATGGGTGTTTGCAACCGGCAACACATGGATCCTAGTGCTAGGGTGTGAATGTCAATATTTATTATATAACACGATATGTGCGCAATGCTGAATAGGGTTAGTTATATTAAAATAAAACAAGATGTTACCTGTTTATTGTTAAATTTAGAATACAAGGAATCTGAAATTGGAATGTATACAGTTATAGCTCCTCTTGATCCGCTCGCATGGGGCAATGCACCGTTGCTGTACGAAAAACAAACAACAATACGAAGTAGAAATGTCTAAGGAAAAACTAGATCCACTTTTAAAGCTCTTCACAAAAAAAAATGTCTTATTTCTATGTGTCAAAAGTAGACATGATTAACCGTGAATCGTTTTAACGCGTATTCCGCTGACACCGTTTCTTACTTGACTGGCAACACGTCGGTGATGCCCCTGGATATAGTCAGCAACATCCACTTATATTGATGATGGATTATGTTATATGAATGCCACGACACCGCCTTATTCCGTTCGTTTTGCATGGTGGAACCTTTGTTACGAATCACGAAGGTGTCCGCTGTTGTCTGCTGTGTAACTGCTGCGGTGCGGGAACTACTAGTAGTCCCTACAATTAGAGGCGAGCCCATATGGGTGCAGTGTGAATGAGTTATTTTCTAAAGGGAAAACTCTTAAAAGCGGGAAACACGTTGGTTAACTTGTTCTGCAACACTAAAATAATTTAAAAGCATAATAATGATCAACAAGGTTAAAACTGCCAGTTAGGTAAAGAAAGTTACCACCGACCAATAATACCGCCGGGATTAACATGTGTGACCAATGGCCTCTGAACCAGTCGCCATAGCCTTGGGGAATAGTTGGTTTGGACTCAAGATAGATGCAGTTATTTACACCCCTAACTACCGACATTATATCAAATTATTTACCTATGTCCAACTTTAATTAATGTGAACACAACTGTTTGCAGATCTTCGACAGCAACCACCATGTCACCCCACATAGCTTTCTCTGACGAATATAAACTCAACAGCCCTTCAAATCCACACAGGGGCCCCAGATCCGAACTCAGGAGTTTAACCACCACATCGCCTGGCACGGAACAAAACCAGCATAGTAAACCGGCAGTTACTGTTGACAGCTAAAACAAAATTAATATAAATAATCGCATTGCAAATAAATGTAGATTATTGAGGATATAATATCGGTTAGTTTACTTATAAACGTCATTTCTTAGTTCCCTTGCCTACTTCAAACCTAAAGTCATATATATATATGTATTGGTTAGTGAAATGGTATCTCATAAAGAAATAGAGGCATACTTCGATTATTCTAGACCATATAACTATAAAAGATACGGGAAATAAGATAAGAGAATGTAACATAGAAATCTTGGGCGGATACAGTGACCCTGTCCAAACTCCAAAGCACGTCGTGGAGTTGATAAACGTGTATGTTTATTTATGTATTAGTATGTGTAGTAACCATTTACATAATGTAATAAATATATGTTCCTCGTAGGAGGACCTCAGTGTCTAAAATTTATGAATGTAAGGAAATGCTTTGCATATCATTAAACATATATAAAAATAGGTTATGCTGCCGTTATCCATAAACACCGTGTGCTTCAGATAGCTTCAATATATTAGCGACCCACTGCAAGCCACAGGTCTCTATTAATAATTCAGAACGCTTACAACGAGAACCCACTGCTTTAGATAGGATCGACGGAGATTTATTTTTCTAATCGGAGTGTCGAAAATCGTGCGCAATGCGAAGTCCTTCGAGTAGGAATGTCCTCTGTAGAATATAAGCGCTCATAAAACATCGTCAATAATTGTTTAAACAAATTATATTTTTATTACCGCCTGTGAAAAGCACGTATCCCTTCTAGTTTGCAAGGCGGCATTTTCGCGCAGCCACGCTGAAGACTCGCATCGCAATCGTAAAGCCGCGTGAGAGACGCGCACCCAACGGACCAGAACTTCAGCACTTTCCTTGAAATGCTCCATTACCGTACTAACGCTCTCCAAATGTTCTGCTGTCACTGTCCAGTACCAATAATAAATAATATATTAATTCAATAAAAATACTGTAATGGCTCACTTAATGTCCACACACTCACGCATGTGCGCACGCATACACACACGCGCGCGCGCAAACACACAAACATTTTCAAAACATAAAATATGTAATATGTAGTGTGATTGTTTTATTTAGTTTTGTAGAACCAATGTTTTAGAATATTTATTTATTTGAACCGGCACACTGAGTCTGCGGTTACGAGTTCGGAGTACTAGTTTCGTTCATCATTAAGCCTAATAAAGTTAATTAAATAAATTAAATTAAATTAATAGTAAAGCATTTTTGTTAAAATTTATTCGGCTGGAAACGTAAGTTTTTCTGCATTCAGCCGCTTACAACCTCCAGCTTTTATGTCACCTAGAACGTAAGTGCCTGTTCTATTGATTCCATAAGCATTTGACTGTGCTTAATGACAATCTAAGATATTGTTAGCGATGACGAAATTCGAAAACTACAGATCAATACATACATACATACATAAACAACGAGATCAGTGATATTTTAAAAATTTCGGGAAACAGATATAACATTACCAAGTCTCCTGGTCTGTTTTATTATTGATGATGTTAATTACGTTCAAAAGACGCGTATATATATATATATATATATATATATATATATATATATATATATACAATCTACTGCTCACTTACCATTTCCTATTTGTAGAGCTCTTGTTACAGCATCCAGTACCATTATTAGATTCAACTCCACATTCGCTCCGATTGTCTTGAGATAGGCCAGATTATTCACTCTTGTAGCCGAATCCACGTTACAGATACTAGTTAGTGAACCGGAATCTTGTTTTGAATCATTGCTCTGAAAGAAAGTAAAAAAACACAAGGTTACTAGGTTAATAGACAGACTTCCAGAGATAGTCTAAAAGGCACGATTTCTTCAGGTATTAAGTTATAATAATATATCTATACATAAAAAAAAAATTCAACCCGATCGCTTCCTGTACATGAAGAATATATGAGAAAACCTATTATAAAGGACCTTTATTAACGCAATAGAGCGCAAAACAATAGTTGCTAGAATTTTTGTCTGTGCGTTTGTGCGCGCAAATCTCAGTAACGGCTTAACCGTTTTCATTTTGGTTTTCACTAATGTATTTCAGGAAGCATCACTTAATATTTAAAGTTCACTTCATTACAATTCATCCATCAATTAACAAGTTACAAATAAATACATGTATAAACAACGAGAAACATCCAGTCTTATAACAATGCTTTTTCTAAGCCTAAGATAATTATTCTGAAGCGAAGAAAGGACATTTACACTCACTCAGGCGAATCATAAAGTAAACATTATACCCAAAACACAACTAAATGAATACCAATTAATATACTGAAATTATTAACGAGTTACAGCTGACCTTACTTGATAGGCTTGTACGCAAAGCTCAACATGCTGTACTACGATTCGGAGACAACGCAAACACAGAAAAGCAATACAGGTTTAATTACACAAGCTAGTTTAGTGTTGTGGGAATGGACCAAAATTTTCTGTTAATGTCAATAGCATTTAACTTAGTTTATGTCAAATCGACAAACAAACGAGCAAAAATATTATAAGAATTCACAGAATATTACACACTTTATAATTTTTATGTCTGAAACGGGTATCATATGAAACTTTTTTATTATAATATCGCATATGCAAGGTAAATAAATATTGTATATCTATTTACAGTATAAAATTAAAACTAATTAAAAAGCCAAACATTTTAAGAAATAACGTTATGACAAGAAATTATAATTTAAGAAATAATTACTAGCTAGCGCAGCAACTAAATAACTACTATAATAGTATAAGTGAATTAAAATAGTGGTTTTTTAATATATATGTATATATATTTATTTCGTCAGCAATTAGGTACTTCTGACATAATAATTCAAAATTTCAACGCAGGATCTCTCCATCGTAAAGGGAACATAATATATGATGATCCAACTAAACAATCAATTTCTACACATTCCTGGTTACTTATTTCAAATACGTAAATTGCCATAACAAATTATTAACAATGAAACGACAGCTATCAAAATGTTTGATCTTTAACCTGATTGTCCTGATGATCGTTGCATGTTTGCGTTATTAAAAAAGAAGCGACAATATTCAAAATTACGAATTCCCTAAACAATTTTACAGATTGAATTCATACTCACACAATTTGATGCGGTGCTTAATAATAATAGTAGAAACTGATAGGTGTCGTTGCAGTCAATTAACAAATTCCATATGCAAAAATCGTAATTGTTTGTTATTCATATTAAATAAATTACAGAAAATCGTCTATAATGCCAGCTACGTAACACAAAAAAGCACACCTCTAAGGTCGCTTACACATACATATAAAATATAAATATTATTAAGATCTATTACCTTTTTTCCTCTCAAACTGTCTATTAGACATTTATATGAGACTTGCTCTAAAGACGCTGAACTTTTGAAATCATTCCTCAGACTGCCGTGTCTTGTTCTATTTGCTTCAAACGCCAAATTTTGGCCATCATTTAATTTTGGTTTACATGGAGAGCGCACAGATCTAAACGAGTGGTTTAATCTGTTTCTTTCTTCGCTGTTGAAGTAATCGTTGTGAAACTGTAATTCGGATCCTTCAACGATGTCCTTAAAAGATTCCCTTTGAGTTCTCGGGCCGTTATTAGAATTTATATTGGGCACACTCGATGACAAGCATGGCGACTCCCCAGTGGGTGAAGTTTCCTTCGAACTTGAACTCGAAGACGCATCGAAATTGTCAAAATCTGAACTCAATTGCTCAAACGCTGTCAGCTGCTCAGTAAGACGTACTATTGTAGCCATTGCCTGGAACATTTAACACAGATATTATCAGTAAAGCTAAACATAACCTTTACCAATTAACTAAAGACTAAAGGTATCATAGCTTCTGTGGCCGATACTAATCATAGTTGACATTCCTTATGTATGGACTAAGTAGAGTATCATATGAATTATGACCTGTTTCTCTGATTCGTCGCCGCAACTGCTTTTAGGCCATCCTATAACAGCCAGCGACTCTTCAAAAACCGATGGTTCCCAAAGACGTAACATACTCTTGACTTTGCTTTTGATGCCTAAACAAATAAAGAGAACTTAAATACTGATGTGCGCAACAACCAAAGTTAATCCGAATCTTATGTTTATTAATAATAATTTTATAATCAAAATCAATTTTACCTTCCAATGTACTAATAATATCATCATTCTGCTTGGCCTGTAGCAGTACAATAATTTTGTCCATGTCCATCACTACGTCTTCTCGCAACTTCCTCAGAGCAATGACATTATCATATTCCGTTTGAATTTTATTAGCCGTAGCTGAATTGAACGCTGCTTTCGAGCTGTTTATGTCTTTTACTTGCTGCACCAACCTGTTCACATTTTCAATTAATTATAAATATATGTATCATAAGTACATATACACAAGACACCTCATTAAACATTCTATATCACTTAGTACAATTCCGGAGAACCTCCGGAATTTCCGGAGAACGGAGGGACCCCCATGAATCTCTGATAAAGTTCCATACACCCTTCTAAAATCAACCGTGAAACGTTTTATGTTTTGATTGCAGTGTCAGAGTGCAAGTTAGAAAAGAACATTGTTCTTTATCTTTTTGAATCCTTATTTCAAAACGCTTAATTAGTGTGACTTATAACAATGTGTCTTTGAATTTTGTATAAAAATTTCCAGTTGTCCAACAACTGAGTTATTTAACATTTTGCACACGTTATGAAAATGCCTATCTTTAAGATGCTAGTAGATAAAAATAGTAGAAGACATCATAATTATCTTTAGGTTCATTTTTCATATCAACATTAACTTTCTTTCTTACTTCCTTCTCATTTCCTGGCCGACAACGCATCAGTTGTACCTTTGGTCTTACTGATGTCCATGGACGGCAGTGACCACTTACCATCAAGTGGCTCGTTTGTTCCTTTAAATATACGATATTACGATATAATTTCTATTTATTTGTGAGTGTACAAATGCGTGTTTTTGTAATTATTTTTACTGTTAAGAAAACCCCTAAAGGGTTGAAGTTGCAATAAATCAAACTATCGTTCAAATAAATACCTTATAAGCCCCCCTGTTCGTTCTGACTTGTGAGAGTGTGCAGCGAAAGCACCCGCTGTAACAACGTCGTGGAAACCGGTTTTGTTGAGGGTATCATTGTGTACCCACATTCTTTGTAAATGAAGATTTGTGGGGGCGAACTCCAAGCTCGGGTCGTCTGCAAGTTCAAGAATGCTAGTCCTGCTTACATTTACTTATATTTATAAATAGTTCAAAGGAACAACCGATGAACTGGTAACCAAGAATAATGCGTTATTAATCTAGTAATATTCCGTAATATTGATTGGCCCATTCATCAATGTCAACAAAGCATATTAACAGTTGGTTAATATTATAAGTGTAAACATATTTTGAATAATAATTGGTCAAACATTGTTTTAAAAATTTTTGCTACAACAAAATTATAATAATAATAAAACAACTATGTATATATAAAATATAATAACTACTCAAAAAAGCTAAGGAAACAAGTCGGCAAAACAAAAATAGATCTACAAAAAACACAAAGAACCAAAACATAACAAATAATCTCGCCTTTCTTACTGCTAGCCTTAAAGTAAGCGTGTTCCGTTTCTTGTAAGCTTCTCTTGAAATGACAATAGTGCTTCAGTAGCGACATATGAGTGCTAGCCAAGTCTAGCTGTCGGCTTTGCCAATGTCCACTCAACTCGCCCACAGACAACAGTTCTTCGAGTAATTCTTTTTCACGTTGTATAAATATATCCCTAATAAAAACAATATAGACGAACATGATAATGTTTTACGATTATTTAAATAAAATTACCATGTACAACAGTGAATCGATCACTACAATTATTTTAGTACTTGCAAAATAAATTTGTGAATAATAATATTGTTAACCATAAAGTGACCCAGAGAGACCTAGATGTATTTACATAGTAAATAAACATATTAAAACCATTATTATTAATATATGCAACTAATAATTAATTAATTGTGTGATATAGTATGTTTTGTGACCTCAATAGATTCGACACTGAACCGTTAAGTTACTTCAACCAAGAGTTATGAATTGAATTAATAAAAAAAATGAATAATAGCAAAGTATTGAGAAATTAATAACGTAAGTATACTCACAGCAGTTGAATAGGTATTTGATAGCAAATCTTTGGCTCTGCTATAATTTCGTGCACAGTGATATCGCCCCCGAGGCCAGAATGAAATCTATACGTGACTTGATGACTATTTACAAAGTTTTGCTTAAGCAAGGCTCCATACGAAGGAAACTTCAGCTTCAGTCCCAATCTTGGCGGAAGAGACTGAGATCGACGGTGACACATCACTTTTTGCGGAATATCTATGCAATTTCGGTCATTCGTATGACTAGGGCTAGTACCTATGTAAGAAGGTTCCAGGCTCCACCCATTTAAAGTAACAAATCCGATTGTTTTATTATCACGAGTAACCAACGCAACTCTCAATCTTTGTGCCTCCTGTATAAGAAAAACATCTCCATCATAGTTCATGTTACATAGAAAAGCAGGTGATACGCCCATAGAATGTAACTGTGTACAAAGTAAACGAATATCCTGTCAAAAAAAAATGGGAAAGAATACTCATATTACTTCGCCGTCATAATATCTAGTTAAAGAAACAAATAGGTAGTTAAATTATTTAGAAAATTCCTTATATTGTTCAAACTAAAGTTCTTCTTGATTGTAGCGAATTCAAAATTCGATAGTCTACTAATGAAACTAAAAAAACTTTTAGTTGTAATAAAATTAAGATGCTTACTCTGTACATTTAATAACATAATAAAAATGTAATTTTACATGTACATTTAATAACAATAATTGTGTGACTGTTAAAAACATGTATTACACCTAGGCAGACCATGGAATCTTGTGATTTATATACACCCGTCTGACTTCGTTTGGGTTGGACTAATAATTATATATACATGATTAATAAAAAAAATCATATTTTTTTCCTTGATTAGACACCATTAGGTTTACTGATACTTTATACTATAGCCTATCATCTTCACAATTACGTATTCTCACTACATACCTATTTTCATGAAGATCGGTCAAGCCATTTTTGATTTATCTCGAACCATACAGAGAAGCTCAACAGATTTATATAGGAATATAGAAGCCACGTTAAGCCATCGATCCCAGTTGTTACTTCCAACACTTAGATTTATGTCTAAACCCTCCAACAATCTTCACTAGAGCAGCGTGGTGTATGCTTCAGGCCTCATCAATTACAAGTAGAAACCTTCGCCTTGTATTGATTTTTCCATTCATTAGCTTTACATTTAATATAATATTATGTCTTACCTGTATGGTGCTTAGCGTCAATGATGTAAACCCCATTGGTACAGCGGTTTCAGAAACTTTTTCTTTAACGTCGTACACGACTAATCTAACAACAGCATCGCCAGTTAGGCCGTCACTGGCTTTAAATAAAATAGTTTTAGAAAAACTTGGATTGCTGCAAGTCTGTGAAAAAATATAATAAAATCTTTGTCATACACTTATTTGGTGTTTATTACAATAAAGGGGAGGATACCTATTGAATTAAATAGGTACTGTGTTTCACATATATAGGAAATAAAACAATTATACACATTAAGTTGCCGTTAAGGTAGACAAAGATAAGAAATTAGTTCCCTGTAACATATGATTGAACAAGTTAAATAAATGTATTTTGATTATGTTTTCAGCTCATGAGCTTGTGTCATGATATAGCAGTGTTATGGATCAAGACACAGTGATGATAATGAAATGGCTGAGGAACATTGGTTATATGTTCATGATGGTGTGGTGATGGTTATGATGCTGTTGATGAGGGCAAGGATCTGTAAGGTGATGGTGGAATTAGTGAAAATGTAGTGATGTGATACTGTGGTGATAAATGTAATGATGGCAATAGTTAGATTCTAGCTATAATAAAGAAGTATAATAAAAAACGAATCAAACTATTAGCATTATAAATAAAGATTTGAATTAATATTATAGTTCCTTTTAGTGTCAAATGTAAATAGATAATACAGTATACTTGTTTACAAATGTTAATCTGGTCTAATGAAAGTAAAATAGCAATAATTTATTGTTTATCTTATCATTCCAATTTTAATGCAACCACTTAAAATTCAATACCATTTATATTTGCTTACCTCTACAATCTCTGTGGTGCCATATTTAACACATAAGCCTTTTTGATATCTAACATACAGCACAATTAATGGAGATGGAGGTCTTCCATGTGCATCACACAGAAGATTGTCGCAAGAGAGAGCCAGTTCACATAATGGTACTTCATTCATATCTAAAAAAAGATACCATTGTTGTACAATAAAGTTCTACTTTTGATTTGAAAAATAAACAATTTATGAGCAATTTCACACCAAAACCAAAAATCTTAATTGCTACTAATTAATTTCAAGCTAATTTACCTGCAATGATTCCCTTTTGAAGCCTGTATGTTGTTATGTCCACAACTGGTCGAATTCTGTTTAACTTATCCTTTAAAGTTTGAATTTGGGAGTGCATAACATCATATGGTGCCATCTGTATAGCTTTCAACCATAGGGTACGTTCAGACTCATAAAATGTTGCCATTCTATAGCAGATGCCATTATCCCAAACTGCATCAATTAAAATATATTATGGTAAATCCCTAAGTATGTAAATCTCAATTTGTATTATATTGAGCAAATATGTTATAACTGAACCGACATTAAGGATTAAATTTTTGATTGTTGCTTATTAATATAAATTATACAATTACTAAAACAATTATAAAAATAATAACAATAATTACCAATTTGAAATGGCCAATGACCATTTTCATCTTGTCCCTGCACTTTAATTTGATGTTGGCCTAAAACTATTACGCCCACTGGATCATACCAAGGCTCAGGTCCCTTCAAATAGAATAAAAGGTTGCCTTTCAGACGAAACCATCTTACAGTTGTACCTGAAAAGAGATAATATCATATTTACTATACTGTTAAAAACACATCACATTTGAAAATTAAATTCTTGATAATATATGTAAGAGGAAACATATTTACACAATGGCCATACAAAATAATTATAATAAAATCAATTATTTGAGTGGCGCAGAGATATTTTGACATGGATTATACTTCACTCATACTTAAACTTAACTTAGGTTTGTCTTTCCACTTTACTTCAGTTACATCTCTTTAACTAAATTTTGATCCAGTAGACCAAAAATACATTAAATTAGATAGCTATGGCCTAGTAATGTACAAAAACAAGTTCCTATTGTATATATGTTTTTGTTTCAAAGAATGGTATTTTTAACTGATTATAATACAATATTAACTACACACACTAATACATACACACACACTAATAATACAATATTAAGAAGGCTGTATCTGTACATGAAATATTTTTAGGCAATATTAATGCACTTCATACATATAAATCATACATAATTCATATATTAATATAAGAATATTAAAAATTTCATATTTTTCCCTTGTTTAGATATAATTCATTAGGTTTACTAACATTTTGTAGAGCCTATCATCAGCACAATAACATCTTCTCTCTACATACCAATTATCATGAATGTTATAATGGGACATACAGACAGACATTGAATTTCACAATGGTCAAATTGATGTCAGTGTGTTATAAACAAATATTTATATACATTTATAGAAATATAGATATATATAGAGCCTATCTATGTCAGTATTTCCAAAAAAATCCAAATATTTTCATATATATATATATATGTATATAGATCTCTAAAACTCATTTTTTTTTAATGAATCTTTGACTGTCTGTCTGTCAAAACTTATATCACACTGAAATAAATAAATATATTTAGAAGATAATTATATTAATATTAGTAACCTATAATATGGATACAGAATAAGTTATTATGTCAGGAAATAGATTTATTCCTGCAATATAAAAAGTAAATGTTTGTATGTATATTCATTAAGAGGGCAGTTAATAAATTTTTTACAACTATTGTCATAAATTAATATTTCTAATAATAATTCATAGAACTATCAAAATTCCATGACTAAAAAATGTAGATATTATTTTTTAAACATCAGGCATAGATTTTCTGTAGCAAAGCAAGAGCAGATTACTAGTTTTAATTTAAAAACCTTATGAATTAATTTTATACAAATTAAGTAATATGCATGACACAGAAACATTGTTTATGACATACAAAATAAATCACAAGAGTTTAATTATTAAGAAAAAAGTATATTTGGTTATAAATCTACTCTGTTTCAATTTGTGCATATTGCCCGTTCTTCAGAGTGATTTAAGACCACAACCAGATTACAAAATGTATACAACAGTTATAAAGTAACATTACAAGGAAACTTCACAAAGTTTATTGTGATTTAAACTTTCCTCTATATTAAATAAACTTACTAAAGCAACTTCAATAATATTTGTTTACATACACAAAAACAGTGCTAATGAATTGAATTTTAAGTCACAGTCCATTTTTGAATCATTACGCTCAAACTTCCAATACATAATGTATGTTTTATTATATATTTAAAGCATTTTAGGGATTGGAATATAAGAACGCCATATTTATTACCAACATATATTATTTACTATTTTATTAATACTTAATGCATAAATAATGAATTAATTCATGTTGAAGAAATATGAGAAATATGTTTGGAAGAACACTAATTACGAAATCAGAATAAAGACCACAGAGGCATACAACAAGGTATTGTCTACATGATTTTTTCTATAAAACAATAATAGTAACTGACCTTCAGATCTTCGAAAGAAGCCGTCTTGTTTTTCTTTCAACACCAGTATACCTTCTCGGTCAAAACTCTGCGAAGTATGGGATGCTAACGCGGCTAACTCTTGCTTATTGAATCGCATATTTATTACTCACATGATTTAATGGCTAATTGAAATAATAAACCATCTTTTTGTGCTCGACTTCTGACCATAAGTGTCGAGTTTTATGAAAGTCTGATACTATTCATAGGCTAGTTTTAAAGATACTGGTTCAGAGAACACTAATATGTTTTGCTTATTACTGACACTATGACGACGGTTAATACGATCGCATAAAGCTTTTTTGTAGTATTTAGTTATTTTGTAATTACAAACTTATAGAATTAGTTCCTTTCAGTCAATGACTGATAATAAATGTGATCAACCCTGTATATATTTTTTATTATAATATAATTACATATATATTTTAATCCAATTGTTTTAAATCCCCTTATGCTTAAGCAGAATAAAATGCTTTATCCACTGCCTGACTTCATTTCTGTGATAATCATATATCTACAATAGGAATAGAATGACAGGTCTTCAAAGATATAACCACAGACTGATTTGAACTTGGACCAATTAATACAGCTAACATACATAACACACTATTGTGTTACTGCCGTGAAAGTATTATTCGAACGGGGAGCCGGGAGACACTAGGCTTTTCTTTATATGCGAAATGATGGGACATTGCACTGCTATGCTATACAGTGGGTGCGTTCCACTAAGCGCTCACAACGACCATGCTCACGACCATATTTTTTTCCGTTCCACTAGATTGTGAACATTTCGTTAAAATTACAAATGGCGGATTAGAAATTAAATCGAAAGCTTAAAGGTTACATTGTACTTTGTAAACATTAATCCAACAAGTTTAAGAATCATTGATTAACTTGCTTTATACTGAAAGAAAATACTATAATTTTTTTTATATTGTTCTTCAATAAAGTGATTTATACGATAAATATAATCAAAATGTCCGTTATGGAGACAGTTGGATATTGGTTAGTGCATCGTAATAATACTCCGGAATAAAACTTTTATTATTTGTTATCTAACTTTTCTAATCTTTCAAGTAATTTTGGACCATTTCCATTCGTTCTTTGTGCCTCTTCATTTTATTTGTCTCATGCTCATCTCTTTGCTTCAGTCTTTTTCCCAGTAACGATGAAACAGTTGTTTTATTACTTGATTCTAGAATAAAAGTTAATTTTAATATTATTTTAATTATAAATAAAACTACCAAAAATTAATTTATTTTAATTGTATTTACCTTTATTTTATTTTATTTACACGTTGAGCTTCTGCGAGAGAATCATAAGCTTCCACTAAAATATAATTTTCCGAATCATACGTAATGTTTTCAGTCGCCATTTTTAAACTTTATAAATCGCGCCAAATATCTCAAAACCGACATCGACCCAACTCTCGACATGGATCATTGAGAGTTCGACGTGAGCGAAAATAATGACGTCATTAATGACGTTTTCGTCCCGACCACAACGACCGCGATCGTGTTGTGGAACGGCTTATGGTACATTTTGGTCGTTCTGAGCGTTAAGTGGAACGCACCCGTTGTTACATTTGTAAAATATGTAGGCACCATCTGCACGCTGACTTGACAAACTTGTTTATGAGATTATGAAAAATATATCCTAGATCTTACATGTAAAATATAAAAGTAGAAATATGTCCAATGAATATTTTATTATATACCGCATGTCAATACCCATTTACAATAAATAAAATGACAAAAATTTACGTATTACTTTTTTAACTATGTATAACATATTATAATGCATAAATAAAACTATTTTTCAAAGTAAGAATTACAATTCATAGTTCACAAAAATAGTCTTAGATATTACTATTTTTGATTTCTATAGACTGTGACACACTACCCAAAACATCAGAACGCTATTTATACATCTCTATATTAAATAATAGATATAATCAAAAACGCATTAGCACGATAATGATCCTTGTCCTTATCCTTGTCTTTGTCCTGATCCTTACATGGACGGCTATTGCGAGATTCATTTAACAGCGCGCAAAAGAAAACTGTCCAGTTGAACTACAAGAAAAGAGCCTGGAACAATACCACCCGTTATATATGTGAAGTATTACCCGGGATGAAATAGTCCAACGAAAAAATTGGTCTGGATTCCCTGAAGTTCGCCGATTTTTGTCATTCCCCGCGGTCTCCCCGCTCTAACCCACAATTCCCCGCAAATCGGGGAATTTCCCCGCAAATGACAGCACTGACACTCGCAGTAATTTGTCATTTGACGCTAAACTTGTTCTAAAGAGACGTATCGCCCAGAAATAGTTCACTAATTATATAAAAGATGTTTTTATGATCCCTGGGACTTAAAAGTATTTTGAATTTTTTAAGTTATTTCTAAAACACCAATATCCATTTATAAATTTCTTTCTACTTCTCTAATTTTCATTTTTTTCCATGTACAAATTCTGTTATAATTCTTTGAATCAGTTAGTAACTCGATAGCGATAGTTACCGGTGTTAATATATATAGTAAAAAACTTGAATCACTTTATAAAACTGGGTTACTCCTGACAAAACAAAACAAGTATATTCTGTAAATATATCTTGAATCTGTGTAGTCATGTTTAGCTAAAGTTGAATAAGTGGCATGTCCGTAGCGAACTTAATCGTCTCCAAAGGTTTATGTTATAAACATTGCATTTTATACAAACAATACTTCATTCTGAATCTTTGAGTCGACAGCAAATAATTGACCAATGAAAGCTTCCCAGGCGAGAGGTGTCACGTGATCGATTACCATAGACAATTTGTCTTTTGTCTTTTTACTTCCACGCCCGGCGGTGGCGGCTCATGCCCCCCGATAAAAATAATTTTCCTGTATAATTAACATAAAGTAGGAAAAATGGATACAAGAAAACTGACGGCAATATTATTTGCGACAATTGATCCTAATCAAAGGCAGCAAGCAGAGGAACAACTATCTCAAGTAAGTCGAATATGTCACCCACATGCTCCAGAAATTTGCAACGCGACCAAATTGCACTGATCGTCGAATCGGAAGATAGTTTACTCTAAGCAAAGACCTTCTTTAATTAACCGTATAACAACATGCCGCGCTGGTGTGACTGTCGATGTTTTTTTTCTTGATGAAATGTTAATTATTTATATCCGTTCACTACAAATCTTTACATATTAGCTGAGATTTTCAGCGAATTATCTTGATGAAGCATTTTTCCATCATAAATTTGTTTATGAACTCGAAACTAAAACTAAATATTTTTTCTAACCATAGTTTGTGTGCGTAGATTTCTGGAGTAATTTTCTAATTTTTATTGATATATTCACTATTCTAGCATTAGTATTTAATAAAATAATACTAAACCAAGTTCCTTGCCTAAACCTAAATTTTCGACATTCTTAATTAACAACTTAAATCTTTGTGTTTATAGCAATTACGTACGCCATATAGTATATACGACATCATTAATGGAGAGTGGTCATTTTATTATTGGTATTTTCTGTTTCATGTCAATATGCCAAATAATGTTTTAATAGTTTATGTATGTGAATATATGGACAAAAAAAAATGTTGGAGAAAAATAGTTAAGTTTTAAATATTACTTAAAATATAAACTGTCGCCTACATCAATCAATAAGTTAATTATTGAAAATGCTGTAATAATATAATTATCATTATTTTTGTTTTGTTTTAGTTACACAAGATTATTGGTTTTGCGCCTTCCCTCCTCCAATTGGTTATGTCACGTAATGTATCTCTACCAATACGTCAAGCTGGAGCTGTGTATTTAAAGAATTTGATCACTACTGGATGGAAAGAGAAAGAGGCAGAAGATGGGGAGCCCATACCATTCAGTGTCCATGAGCAGGATCGTGCTATGATTAGAGACATGATTGTTCAGGCTGTTGTCCAAGCACCAGATTTAATTAGAGTTCAACTTTGTGTCTGTCTAAAAGCTATCATAAAAAATGATTTCCCTGCTTGCTGGACGCAGGTTGTGGACAAAATTCACATTTACTTACAAAGTCCAGAGCCATCCTGCTGGTTGGGAGCTCTTCTTTGTTTATATCAACTAATAAAATGCTATGAATATAGTGTTGCTGAGAAAAGAGCACCCTTAATAGAGGCCATGAATTTGCTCTTACCTGTCATGTACAATATGATGGTTAGTGTTCAAGCTGATCAGTCTGTAGAGTCTGTGTTAGTTCAGAAACAAATATTGAAATGTTTCTTTGGTCTCATCAAAGTAAGTATACACTATGTATCATTTTGAATTTTGTTTTCCAATACATATTTTTTGTCAGGCTACATTAATGGAAAACACATTAATATACTTAGGGTTTATTATAAAAAAGACTCCTAAAAATTATTCATAATGAAATAATAATTTATTTAATTTTATTAACAATTTAACATGACTAAATAATTACTTACATGTGTTCTTTCATTATTTGGAAACCTATTTATCATGTTTTCAAGTTTGAGTGTAATTAAATTAATAGAATTCATGTTTGTGATATTATCCTGTCCATCTAATTAATTATACCAAAATGCACAAGTCTAGAAGTAAAACAATTATGAATTGTCATAATTGTTTTATCTCTACAATTGTGCCTTGTCATTGACATAGTGATTTCAAATAAAAAGACTAATGGTCTTTATATTATATGTGAATATATGTTTATATGTTTATATGTGAATAATGTATGTACCTTTCATGTGTGTATTAGACAAATATATACTTTCTATAAAATATGCTTAGCTAGTGTCATCATCATCATCATCCCCCTGCCCGTATCCCAACTTTATTTGTGGTCGGCGCAGCATGTATTTTTCTTCCATACTTCTCTATCAGACGTCATCTCACTAGTCAATTCCATTCTAGCCATATCATCCTTCACACTATTCATCAATCGCTTGTTTGGCCTTCCTCTACCTCTATAGCCATCTACGTTCATGTTTAATACCTTCCTTACAACATGCTCTTCATTCCTCCGCATAACATGACCATACCATGATAGCTGGTTTCCGTGTAGCTTTTTGGTTACCGGTGCCACTTTCAGGCTTCCTCTTATGTACTCATTCCTTATTCTATCCATTCGTATTATACCACACATCCCTCTTAACATTCTCATCTCAGTTGCATGCAGTTGTCTTTCATTCATCCCTTTTGTAGCCCATCATTCTGATCCGTACAAGACAGCAGGTCTGACCATGGTCTTGTAGATCTTCCCCTTAAGTTTAAGGGGAATACGGAGGTCGCAAATTGTCCTCGTAACCTGCCACCATTTAGCTAGTGTGTCATTAATAATTAATTATTAGATACTTTATTTTCCATAAAATGGCATAACACAAATCATGTCATACAACTTTATCACACAGAGAACATCAGGTTGTTAGCTATGGGTAAAATTTAAAGAAGTGCAGTTCTATTGAAAATATATAAATAAAACTTGTATTGATTTACTATGAAAGTAACAAATATGGTATTCTTTTTCAAATAATTTGTTTGAAACTTTTTAGCATAATGTAAGATGAATGAAATTTGTTTTAATTGTGTAGCCTTATAATGTGTTCCTATCTATCTCACTGTAAATTCATAAGCATGCATGGATTACATTAACAGATTATGGATTCCAAACAATGGTCTTAATATCACATGGATGTTACTGTTAGAACTGTTAAAGAAGTAACACAATAAAGTCCCTCAAATATTTGTTACAGTTGGAACTAGTTATTTGTAGCGATGATTGTCTAAAATTTTTCACACTGCACTTCCTTGAAGTTTTTAGTATACTACATGGGTTTACACTATATGAGATGGGGTTATTACATTATTATTATTAGATTGAATTAATCAGTCAGTAACACTATCGGAGATTTTTGAGCATCATCAGTTAGCAACATATTTAACAATCATTTTATTTTACAAAATATTGTGCAGATATTTATTATAAATTTGGTTGTTGTCCTTTAAGACAATACTTCTTTAAATTATACATTTTAAGTGAAATAAACAGTGTTGTTGTCTCGAGTAAATAATACCTACAAATTTAATAGATTATAATAATTTAATACTTTTTGCACATATTTAAAAGTATTCCAGTAACCCAATTGATATTCAAAACAATGCTTTTAACTAAATATATAATTAACTTTTTAGTACTTTTTAACTTTTTAGTACTCATTGCCAATGGACCTAATCACTAAGGAAGTTTTCACAAAATGGATGGAAGTTCTGAGATTTATAATGGAAGCACCTGTTCCTGAAGGCACCCTACAAGTGGATGAAGATGACCGAATGGAATTGCCATGGTGGAAGTGTAAAAAATGGGCTGTGCATACTTTGTACAGATTATTTGAAAGGTATCTCATACCGACGTGATCAATTACTTCCTTATATTTTTGTTTATTAACTTTTGTTGCAACTTGTTAAGTTTGTATATATCTATTAAAAAACCATTTCTGCAGCCTCTATTTGTTCAGAAGAAACAGATCAGCTCATCTGTCTGACCAAGCTGTCTGTAACTAGTCTGCAATCAGAAAACATTAATCTATTTACTTATTATTATTAAATATGAATGGTTTTTTTTTTATGTGTACAATTGGTTACTCCAGTAGCCCATTTGAGCATTGTGGACTCAATAACAATATGTTTTAGATATGGAAGTCCTGTGAATACTCGTGAAGAATATGTTCAGTTTGCTGAGTGGTATTTAGCAACATTCACTGGAGGTATTCTGGAGGTGTTGCTTCGTATTTTGGACCAATATAGAAACAAAATGTATGTGTCACCTCGAGTCCTACAGCAGAGTCTTAGCTATGTGGACCAATGGTGAGTAATTAATAAGCCATAAACATTCATAAGTCCACTAATTTTATAATTGATTCATTTTTAAACTGCTCAACACGGTCTAGGTTGAATTACAAAAAAATACCAGCCATTTTAAAAAAAGAATTATTTCAAACTATCTTTGAATTGTTCAGAAGCAATTCCAAATTTGAAAAAACAAACAGTTGAAGGTTTAGGCGGAATGAATAATTTGGAAGAATATGTTCAGTAAAACTTCATATAGAGGACAAGAGGTATTGATAAAATATTGTAGGGAATTCGGCTCAGTGGAAGAACTGACCTCGTTTTGATATAGGGCACTATGACATCTGAAAATATCAAACTCAGGTGCTTGGACCTATAGTCTTGCCACATTGAGTACAGATTGGCAAAGATTTTCAGTTTATGCAAGACAATGCCTGCCTACATACAGTGGTAACAGCTTGATTGCAGCATGCAGGACAATGATTTAGCAGTCCTAGAGTGGCCAGCACAATCACCAGAGCATGCGTGAAATCGGCTACAAAGAAATGCTCGGAAGGATATATCCGAAAATTTAAATACAGGAGATCAACTTTTTGCATCTCCATAGGACCTGGGACTATATTACTCAACAGGATATTGATAATGTCATCATGAGCATGTAAAACCTTTGCAGATGTGTTATGAATGTCATGGGTGCTTTTACTGATTATTAATTTTTAATATCTATTAATTTCACCCATACTTTTATATAGTTTTTATTTTTATTTCACGTTTTTAAGTTTTCTTTGTTTTACATTTTACAGTTATCTTTATTTTTTATGTATAAAATTATTTGATTCCAAATGAAATTATTTTATTTTGTGATGTAAACTGATTAGAAACTGATTTCTCAGATATATCTTGCAAATATAAACAAAAAAATATTTTATTAGTCTATACATATAATATCCTTAGACTATGTTGAGCAGTGTATTTTGTACACAAACTTATTGCCAAGAAAATATTTTATAGTAATTTATTAATCTTTTTTTAGTGTTAGCCATGCCCATTCGTGGAAACTTCTCAAACCTCACATGTTTGCTATTATCCAAGATGTTCTGTTCCCATTGATGTCATATTCTGATGCTGATGAAGAGCTTTGGTTTACAGATCCTCATGAATATATTCGCATTAAATTTGGTAAGATTACAATTACATACTGGGACCACACAAGTTTTTAAATTGATTTCTAGATTTTGAACTGACAAAGAGTAATTTACTATAAACAAAACCCTTATTTTTATTCTAAATCCAGTACTTTATAAAAAAAATTAAATTATATTTCTCTTGAGTAACATTATGTGGACAAACTAATGTATAGTGCTAAAATTTAAATCAACAACTGCAGTATATTTAATATGAAGTAGAACCATTTGTTAATGGTTATTTTTATATTCTTAAATTAGTATTCTTGATAGAAAAGTAATGTGCCTTGATAGAAATATTAATATCCATTAAATCTTCAGTGGGATGATTGAAAGTACTGCTTTAATTTCATTTTTCCTATGAGCAACCCATGTAGCAATCCACTTGCCATTCTTTGAGGAAGTAACTATCTAAGATTATGTGTAGACTAATATCTATATGATAAAAACGAATGCTTTAAACTAAATATAGGTGATTTTATTTTTTAACACTACTATATATAAGTAATAAATTTAATTGTATTTAATTATTTATTATAAACTACAAAGTAACAATGCTAAAAGACCTATCATCATGTGTGATTCAATAAAATCCATGTCTCTAGAGAAAGGTCAATTATTTTCTGTTATAGTTTCATTATTTGATTTTGTATCATAAATATTATTATTTTTAGACATATTTGAGGACTTTGTATCCCCAGTGACTGCAGCACAGACATTATTAATATCATGTTGTCGGAAGAGAAAAGAAATGTTAGAACGCACTATGCATTTTTGCATGCAAGTATTGACAGGACAAGCTCATGACAGTGGGCCTCGACAGAGAGATGGTGCTTTGCACATGATGGGTACTCTTAATGATCTTTTGTTAAAAAAGAAAGTATACAAAGGGCAAGTGGAGACTCTAATCAGCCAATATGTATTGCCAGAATACCGTAGTCATTATGGTTATATGAGAGCTAGAGCTTGCTGGGTTCTCCACAATTTTGCTACTGTTCGTTTCAAAAATGAGGCTCTATTAGTTGAATCAGTGCACCTAACTATTAATGCCCTGTTAAATGATACAGATTTACCTGTTAAGGTTGAAGCTGCAATAGCTCTACAAACACTTCTTGTATCTCAAGAAAAGACCCATGCTTTGCTTGAACCACAAGTGAAAGCAGTAACCAGTGAATTACTCAAAGTAATAAGGGAAACAGAGAATGATAATGTGGCTAATGTGCTTCAAAAAATTGTTCCCTTATACACAGAACAGTTGATGACCATGGCATTTGAGATTATTGAACATCTAGCAACAACATTCAGTAAAGTGGTGGAAACAGATTCAGGTTCAGATGAAAAAGCCATAACAGCTATGGGGCTGCTCAATACTATGGATACTGTGCTGAATGTCATGGAAAACAATCCAGAGATTATGGCACAAATGGAGAAAACTGTACTTCGTGTTGTTGGACACATTTTGCAACACAATATTCTTGGTGAGTTTAAAATATAATGTTAAGATGGATAATTTTACATAATGAACATTAATTATATTTATAACCAAAATATTTATTTTAAATTCCAGAATATTATGAGGAAGCTCTAGGCCTACTGTTTAATTTGACCGCTAAATCAATTTCTGAAGATATGTGGAAAGTTCTGGAATTAATATACAAAGTCTTTGAGAAGGATGGTTATGATTACTTCACTGATATTATGCCAGTTCTTCACAATTATGTCACAGTTGATACTAATGCTTTCCTCTCTAATGAAAACCACATGCTGGCTATATTTAATATGATCAAAGTGGTAAGTGCCTTTTTGTAATTATGATTCACACTTGTTAAACCTTTTTCTTAAGGCTCTAAAGTCCAAGTCTTAAATATATTAGAGCCAGAGATGAGCTTTTTGCAATTAAAATGCTTTCGAAAGTTCAAGTAATTAGTGATAACCAATTAAATATGCTAATTATTGTCCCAAAATATTAATATTCTATGAACTGATTAATTTGTAGTCTTTTGTGATATTCTTGAACATAATATTTGTGCGTTTTCCATCCTGTAAATGTGATCCTGTAAATGTCATGTATTCGTGATGACAAGTAATTCATTCATAGATTCTACTTTTGATGTCTATTGTGTGGAGTGTAAGGGAACTACTGAAGCAGATCATTGTACTTGCAAATTTCTTGTAACAAAACAACAACATAAATTTCTGTGCTCCTCCACATCCATATGTATTTATGCATATACACTGCTAGGATACTAGGATTACTTACAATTGTAAATTACGATGTCATGAGCTTTGAAGTTGAAACATTATTTTGATCTGTTTTTGAACACAGTGATACATGATAATTTGTGAATTATGGTTGTAGTTAATTTTATTGCCTTCTATATTAAAACTAAGTTAATAAATACTTAATTATTATCATTCCATAATGTTACTTCCTTTTCCTTTACTGAAATGCATATGCGACAGAATCTGCAAATTATAGGCTATTACATTCTCAGATTGTGAATGTGATTAGTGGCAACTAAGTATAGAAAATACAAACGCCTCGCGAATGGTGTAATGTATCACGTTTCTCAAAAAAGTGCCTTTCATGTGTCATCAACATTCAATATTTAGCTTTGATTAATATGAAAATGATACAATCAGTTGGAAGAGGTTGTACATTATCTTTGCTGCTTGTTAGATAAAAATCTCTGCTCCACACTCGGAAGTTTTTGTTTTAAGAGCTGCAAAGTGGATGTGTTGTTCGCCTTACATTTATGTTACTGCTGAGCGTGGGTTTCCTGTAAAAGAGACGATTTATAGGTTAGAAATATTAAAAATAAAGTAGTCAATTCACCATCCACTCCTCATTTAAAGTTAAAATTCGTTCATAGAGTTATGTTGTTGGATAGTTCATGAACATAGTATGTTTGAATTGTGATTTTTAGCATTTCACTTGACTTAAAAATCAATAACTGACGAAAATAATTCCTGTCACTGGTCCCTGCTGGATTCCGATTTTTCTTAGAAGCTTCTCAGTTTAGATATGTCTGTAGCTATACTGTTTATGCAATGCGAGTAATCGGGTTAACTAAATAATTTAAAAATATAATAATATTATATTTTTGGTATTGTAAGTTAATATTTGCAACAAAACTCGTGAAATATGAAATATAAAGTATAATATGCAATATAGCATTTATTGATTTTTTAAAAAGAGTTTATATAATTATGAAAACTAAAGAAAACTTTTCTTCTGTGTTATATAATTATATTTCGTTATACAAAGGCTATTGTTGGTGACATATCTGAACAAGCGAACCATAGATGGAACATATGCAATAAAAAATTGTTAATGATTAAATTATTTTCACTATAATTGTTCTGGAATTTAGACTATGTTTAAACAGAATAAAGAGCGTTGTGTGTTGATAAGGATTGTGTTATCACAATCATACAGTTTCGAAGGTACAATCGAGTAAAATAACTGAAATATTTTTTTTGTATAATAGTAGTAAAATTTAGTAAAAAATAAATTGTTAAACGTATGTATTCACAAATGATTACCATTAATAAAGTTTTTCACTCTAGAAAATGTTTAGCTTTCAGTTGGTTTTTGGAGTGTTTTAAAATAGGAAACCATGCATTATAATTATTTCAAGAAATGTCAAAGAAAAAAATGTCAAATATTTGTATATAATATTCACTTGACACTTGCGAATTTCATACGCATAAGCGACATTTAAGATTCATAGTCATTCCTTTACATGATGTTCTAGTGCGTTGTTTGGGTTCTGCCCTGTCAATTTGTTAATACATCAATCTCCCAGTGAGATGAAAATACATATATTACCATATGAGTTAAATCTAATTTAAACTTTCTGGCTCTGAGTTTTTTTTATTTATAATTGTACTTTATTTCGCCTGTCGCCATGCGAACGCATGTAGTACTTTATTCATTTGTTTACTAAATACATGTGTATCAAGGAAAAACCTTACACACTTTAATTGTTATATAATATAATATGTTTTTGGTAAAAAAATACTGCCGTACTGAATGATTTTTGAAATTATATACTTAATGACTGATACGATTGGTTGAAATGAGTTTAGATTAGGTTTAAACATATTGATTGAAGAGCGAAGAAGTGCTTGTGGGTCACCAGTAGTGCCAGATGGCGCCTGTTGATTTTTTTTATAATAACATTACGGAGACCACTTGTTTGGGCCCAAGATATTTTTTTTGAAATCTATTACGCTTGTATAATAATTATTCGAACTAGGTACCGGGTTACTACAAAAGAATCATCGGGTTTTGAAACATTACTACGTCCGAACTTGGAAACGTATATGTTTCCATGGCAACGCAAATGAGAGGGTCTCAACTACAGATTCACGCTACGTATGTACAATGTGCATGTGGTTGCCAGGGTTGCTGCGCGAAAGTCATATTCAAAATGACGACAGGATAGCAGAAAGTGATTTGTGTACTAGAATTTTCAAAGTGTGAATCGCTCATAGCCGTTCAGAGAGCAGTCTGGTGGGCATACAAATGCAAACCGCCAACCCAACAAAGCATTCCGCGCTGGTATAGGTAGTCCAAAGAACCCAGTTATTTATGTAAAGGCAAAGGTTTCGGCCGACCAAGCGTTACTGAAGAAACAGTAAACAGAGTGAGAGAAAATTTCATCCATATTCCCAAGCAATCAACAAACCGCCCTAGCCGCAAACTTTCCATAATACAGCCACCTGTGTGGAAAATTTTGAGAAAAACATTACTATTTAAGCCGTACCAGATCCACCTGCGAAAGAAAGACGATTTGTGAGAACATGCAAGAAACCTGTGATGTACGACGACTTTCGAAACAAGCTTGTTTTCAGTGACGAAGCTTTTATCTTATTGCCAGGTCAACCGATCTACGACGGATATGGGGCACGGAAATCCCCGTGAAATTGTGGAACAAGAACGTGATTCTGCAAAAATCAGTAATTTTTTTTGTACAGTTTCTCGTAACAAATGTATGGATTTTTCATTTTTGTTACGGACTACGTGACGGGTACTTCCTACTTGGACATGCTTCTAGATATAAACGGTTTAATTTACCAACAGGACGAAGCTGCACCACACTGACACACAGAGGTTCGTTACTACGTTAATCGGCAACTCCCACACCGATAGAATGGGAAGTGTGGCCGGGATGACAGGACACTGCTTTCATGGTTGGCCAGGTCGCCCGACGTCTCACTGAGTGACGTCTTCGTTGTCTCCGTACCACCATTACCTACCACTTTGAATGAGTTACGGAACCGCATCGCAATTGCATTCCCAACCATCGACGTGACCAAGCTGAGTAATATGTGGAGCGAATTTAACTACCGCATTGACATCTGCCGTATCACTATAGAAGCACATTTGAACATCTATAGTATGGACGTCAATCTTGGATACTTTTGGCATCGAAATAAACGCTGACGCCTGATGAGTCTTTTGTAATAACTCGGTATTATGCAACTATACAAAAGAGGTGCGAAACTCTGTTGCACAGAGTGCAGGCCCAGCTCCAATGCCATTCTGGCTATGATCAGAAAAAGGTTAAATTGCCCCTTCATACGGCATTGCTGCGACACTATAGATCTGTCACTAATGGTGTAGGGCAGAGGTTGTCAGTCAATCAACCAAATTTTAAATAATTTTATTATATTTATTTTATTTTATATTAATTTATTGATTTTTTGTTTGCAATTATAATGAGTTTATTGTTTTTATTTTGATTCTTCTGTAATAATTTAATGTTAATTTTATTGCAGATCGAATGTTGTAGTTTTGAAAAGGTTCATTCATACCTTAAATAAATAAATTATTATTATTATTATTATTCATAAACTGTTGGAGTTAGCTATAATTTGCCGTCTGTCTACTAAATTCTTAATGGGTCAATACTTGTTTTGAGATATTGAAGTTTGCATTACAGTTATACCTGTAGTAATTACCTTAAAGCTTCATGGTAACCTTTATGTGAATAAATTCTTTATATTAAAAATCATATAAAAATTATAAGTAAGTCTTTATAATCTTATTTAAATTTAGGTTCTAAACTGGGACTCTGAAGACGAAGCCGAGATTCACGCTGCGAAACTTCTGGAAGTAATGGTACTACAATGCTCAGGCAAAATTGACAACTGCCTACCATCCTTTGTTGAACTAGTCCTTAACCGACTTACAAGGAAAGTGAAAACTTCCGAACTTAGGACAATGCTTCTTCAGGTAATTTAACATGAATGTAAAGCAGTGCTTATAAAAAATTAAATGCCATAACTATTTCAGTTTTTGTTTTTAAGGTTTTTATAATAATCATGTCATATTTACGTTCCATAACTTTTGAATTGCAGGTGCTCATTGCGATTCTATATTACAATCCACACCTACTATTCACAATCCTCAATAAGTTGCAGGAGTCTGTCCCAAATGCTTCAATCACACAACACTTTATCAAGCAATGGATTCATGATATTGATTGCTTCATGGGGTGAGATTATGTCTATTATAATTGTTGAAACAAGTTTATTTGCCAGTATGAGTACTAGTATGCAAGCTCTGGCTAAAATTCTTCAGTTGTATGTGTTTATCAAACATGAGCTTGGCAATAATACAAACCAAATAATTGTGACACTTAAAATATTTTTACAATAACAAAAATTTTTAGGCTTCATGACAGAAAACTGTGTATACTTGGAATTTGCACGCTCCTTGAAATGGGTCCGCAGCGGCCAAATCTTGATGAAGTTATTCCGAAGATCATGCCATCATGCCTGGTCTTGTTCGAAGGCCTAAAGCGCGCATACGAGCTCAGAGCAGAAGGCGACGATGAATCTTCTTCGGAAGAGGAAGAAGACGACGATGACGAAGGTAAGATATAGTGAGAAAGAAGTTTATTAATCAGGCAATAAAAAATATGTGTATAATATATAATATACAGATTCAGTGCCATTACATCTTTATTATTAGTATATTATCTTAACGCAAAGAATACTTCTTTTGAAGAAATCTGCTAAAGGATCGATTGTGGTTACACAATGTTCTTATTCGTACATATAATAGTACATATAGTAACGTAAATCCATTCTCCCCGGATTATTATTTAGATTAGGTGTTAGGTCAGTCATTATTCATTATATGTGCGTAGCTTCTAATGCAATCCAAGCAAAATATTGATCCATATAGAAATTTAGACAATTACAAAACAATATAACATAAGATTATTTATCGCTATATTTTTTTTACTTCCAGAAGTTTTGTCGAGCGATGAAGATGATATCGAGGATATGAATAATGAATATCTAGAAAACTTAGCACGTATGGCCACTAAGAACAGCGCCGCGCAAGGCGTTAATGTAACTGCCAAGATTGAAGAATATGATAGCGATGACGTAAGTTTACTCTTTTATTGCCTCTGTAAATTTCTCTATTTCTCACAATACAGTCGGAGCTTTGCATCTGTAGTAACCAAATATTAAAATTTACATACATACTAGCGAATGCCCGCAACTTCGTTTGCAGAGATATTTTAATAATTTATTACCGCATAATTGCTTTCATTTGTAATGCTAAATATGATTAAATTTTATTCATTTATTATTATCTCTGCAATAAAATATTACAATTTATATGGTTTAACAAAACATTCATTATAAATAATTAAAAAAACGTACATTTAATCTTTATATGTTACAAAGAAAGACAACCGATTATAAAACAAAATAAAATTTAAGCAAATAAAAACGAATTATTAATTTCATAACCTACATATTCTAGAAAACCATAGTACTATTATGGCACACACGCAAAACCGCGCGCGCTGTATGGAACAAATGGATATGAATACCATTATGCAGAAATACGAGAATAATGTCTTAATTTTATTTTATGATGATCATAAGTTCTACAGATATCATATATAGCTTATAATTTATTTGCAATGACATGCTTTTCCTATGTGGTACTTTTCATCATGATAGGTTAAGTAGTTTAAGTAGCTATAGAAAGATATACAGACTAATAAAAATTTAGAAAATGGTAGATTTTGGGTCAGTGATTTCGAATATTTCTCACATAACATATCAATAAAATTAAAATTCGATTGGAGATAGATATCATCTGAGAGTTTTGACGCATAAAATGACCTGAATTAGTTAAAACAATTTTTTTTATCATCCTTAATTTTTTTCATAATTTTAAATCTAATAATAACATAATTGTTTGCTTGCAATATATTATTATACTCTTTTTAAAATACAATGTAGGGTCAAGATCTCGCACAGCATAGCCCAAAAGTCAGCATAATAATTTTAGAGGTAATACAATCCATTTTCATCATTTTAAATTAAAAAACGTCGACCGGACCACTAAGCGTGCATCTTTATACCAAATATTAATTATTCTATCAAAATATTCTATACGTATAAAATATTGTATATTTCAGTGAAATTACTATAAAGTAAAAATTTAAGTAATCAACGTACTTTGCAAATATTTAATTTCTTTAATTTCGTTCTATACATAAAATGAATAATGACGTCGGATTTGTTAAAGAACAAAGTTCAAATCTGCCGAGATTCTACACGATGTTAAGTAAATTCTGCGGTCTGGTTTGATATTCCAAATTCCAAATGATTTCTACATTTAGGAACTTTTTCAAAACAATTATGTTAATATTACTTTGTTTTCACTACTATTGCGAGAAGGTACTTTATTATATTTATTATCGGTTAATTTTAATTGAGTGTTCTATTTTATACTGCATATATTCTTCCACGTTGTTTTGTAATTATCAAGTAAATAACATAAAAAAAATATTATTCATTTTATTTTGCTCATTAATTTGTTACCTGTGCAAAAAACTTGTATTTTTTAAAATGAAATAAAAGGATCGACGATTCAAGCTATTTAATTAAAAGTACATTTTAGTATTCGTCCGAAAAGACAAGAAAAGAAAACACATTTAAGACAGGTGTTGCGCATGTTTATTTATCTGGATTCTCTTATCCATAACTATCTTCAGACATTTATACATCTTTTATAAATTTCTTTTTTCTTTCTCTTATGCTAAATTAATGATAATCACTATATTTTTATATGATAATTTACAAATTATAGTTTTAACACGGAAAACAAATCTTACATATTTGTTGACAAATAATGTGACATCGTGACAGAAATAATATACATATATTTAAATTACATCAAATCCAAAATTCGTGTTTCTGTAGCTTGTAAAAATTCAAAACTATTTAAAAAAACCGTATCAACTAGCCTTTTCTTCAATGCAAAGCTCATGTGGCCCTTTGCGAGTGCCCTTTTCATACTTAGATGTACGTTTTATTTCCTACAATGGTATAATTTAGTTTTTCTTCGCTGTCACTATATATTTCAATAAGGTAGATATAACTAAATTCACTTTAACAGAGATTTGTATGTTGTGAACTATTTCATTAACGATAGTTAAGTTTGTTAAGGTTATTTAACTAACTATTTATTCATAAAATCATGATACACCTGCTGACCCTATAAGCCGCTCTTTTAGAAGTAATTACATTAAAGTACATAATGTAAGGTGACATGTCTAAGTTATTGTGGATTTATTGTCAATTGACCTTGTACAGATTGCTATTGGTTCATTTAAATGGTTTCTTTCATCTTAAGCCTTTAAATTTTTATTATAAATAAAATATCAAATGTTACAATGTAAAAATATCAAATTTTATTTGACTGCATCTTGTGGTTGAAGTTTACTTATTAGTCACTAGGGGAATTATTCATATTGGCGATTTTTTTCTTTTCTTCTTAAATTCTGTATGAAAAATAAGATCTGAATTTTACACTTGAAAACTACATAATTATATCATAACTGTTAACATATCAGAAAAATACTATACACAAACTAGCTTTTGCTTCATGCTTTTATTGATGGTTTTAATAAGTTTAATAAAACCAGCCAAACAATAGTTTTTATTTTAGTACCATGTTCACTTATACTGATTAGGTATTACATTTTTCTATAATTTAATCTTACAAAAAGGTATATATGTGTTGTTATTAAATAGGCAACTTGTAAAGTCATACAACAAAGACTTTGAAATAGGCAAGCTTATTAGAAGCTAAAATAGCGCATTAAATAAATGCTCCATATGTTGAATGACTCTGAAAATGTTCATAAATGTTATAATGCAGTATCAGCTACTGAACCATTTATAATCTAAATTGGGATAATTAATTGTATTTGTATTATATAATTTCCCTATGTTTTATGATAGTCCATTTAAATTTGTTTTCCCCACGCGAAGCATGTCCATAAAGCCGCACTACTACAACAACATTGGAAGCGTCCGCGACGCGAGTGCCACACGGGAGATCTGAAAGTTGTAAGAACATCACAGAATAGTACTATATGTATATGCACCTGTGACGCGTTGCAGGCGTTAGTTCCCGCTATGACATCGCGTCGTGCGCGATTCAATCGTCGATCGACATGTAAAACAGCATCCATGATGAATTTGACTTGGATATAAGATACGAGCCGTTCAACGAGCAATTTGCAGCCAGCTTGCCGCATTTGTGCATGTTGTATAATGTTGGCTTGTAACACTTTGAACACATGACAATATATTCTTGGATTTTCTGGTGCTGTATCACTTTACTAATTGAATACGCCACCCCATGATACCTTCTACAATATATACAATTATACATCATTATATTCAAGTAAATGAAATTTTGGATGCGTCATATAAGTGTATAATAATGCTATAACAAATTATTTTATGATTTTTTCATATATAGTGAACAGTATTTGTACTAAGAATTTCAGTAAGTATAAGCTTTTCATGAGTCGACAGAAGAATCAACTTGCTGATTTTAGTAGTTAGTGAAGTACTTTATTCGGTAAACTGCAGACAAGGAAATTAATGTTGTCTCATAGAGACATGATTTGGAAATGTCAGTTAGATATTATTTAAAAAAAATAATATTTGAATAACATGACACGATATTTCACTCTACAGTCCGTTTTTTTAAACCTTGTCTTATTTAGCTAACTTCAATTGGTAATCGAGAAATAGGCTTGAGAAGTAACGATTGAATGATGGAATTGTGTCATTTTAATTCAATTGTGTTTAATAAGCAGTGATAGATGTAAAACTATATATGTATATATATGGCCTTTATCGGTATTTTCTTTTTTTAGACAAATGAGGAAAATGAAATAAAAGCATAATCAATAATAAATTAAATTTTAAGAACAAAATCAGAAAATCAGATATCGTAGCCCTTTTCTGGTCCCGATCTATACAGGGACAAAGTTATTAAAACCCTATAACAACAGAAGAGCACCTGTAACATGAAGGATATATAGTGTCATAGGTAATGTTGGTGCCGCGCAGTATTGCTAACTTTGAGAATGTGTTTTTTCTTTGTTGTAACTTTGTTATTATTATTTCAAGTTAATATCATACAGCCGTGACTATAGACAATTTTGTATGCGAGCAGTAAGAAGTTAGTAGGAATAAAATTATTGAAATATCCCGTTGGAAAACTCGAAAAACGGATGATATTTTTGTACGAAAATCTCAATATTAACGTTTAATTAAAGTGACGTTTCTAAGTGAAAATTTTCTCATTACACCCTTGCGAATTGTGGGCGGGTCACTCGTTTAATATAACCGTTGATCACATTTTGATCATTATTATTTAGTTTTTGAAAAAATATATATATATGTTAATGAATAAATTAATACGTTTGACTCAAAACGAGTAATTGCCCGCGAAATCTGTGACTCTTATAATAAGTCGTATGTTTGCTAAGACAAGTATAGAAAAACGGACTATATTATGAATTTAAGTTGCTTAATAATATTTTTTCTAAAGTATACTAAAACAGAAAGGTATCAATAATACCATCGCTTACTATTGAAACTTGTGATCATAGCTAATTATTCTTTCTTTGCAAAAGTGATGAAAGAATGTAACGTTATTGATAGTTAGAATTTTTCAATCATTTTGTTATTTATATAGAAATAGCCTATCGAAGTTATTCTTCTATTTTAGGTCTATTCACTACTAACGTCATTGGTGAGTTATATTTAGAAACAACGATTTATGTATTCATTGTGTGTATAACCTCGCAGACGAAACCGTAAACTCCGGTGAATATACTGAGGTCAAATTCTTCTATAAACGCTGCTCCAGAATCCATTAAAATAATATACTCATATGAATGGTGCTTGTGCCGATGCTTAGAAGGCAATCATGTAGAATTTATATATTAAATAATCGAAAGTTTCTGTTGTTTTTAATAGCATTGTTACTATTAGAATCTGACCTCCAGCGTCAACAACTAATTAATTTATTCTAAATTAAACGCATTGTAGCTATAGTCAGCCTTAAATAGTATTTTCTATCTACTTACTGTTACTGTTGCTGGTTGTGTTAAGTGTTAACGTATAATTATATGTATCATTTGTTTAATATTATCCCTTCTTGAAACTTATGTATTTTTGTCCACACTAATACTTTAACAAATGAACATGGCTTATATGGCTATGGTTTACATAGTCAACCAATGCTTTATTATAATTACACTTTAGCATGATGAATTACTTTATATAATTATTATCCTCATCACACTACCTTATAAGCTTATATAACCAGAGAACGACATAAATGCACTCATTCAATATAACGACCTCGTAGTCCATTTGGTAGTGACGGTACCTACCGACGGGTCCTGGGTTCGATTCCCGGCTGGGGCAGACATTTATGTAACAGATAAATGTTATGTCCATGCCAATCGCAACACAATAAATGTTAGTACGGGGGTATGAGTATGTGAACGTTATTTTATTTAATGTTTAATAGATTAGGATTTCGAACAAAACTTATTAATGTTAATATTTTCTTAATCTCCTTTAAGCAATGAACATTATTTCATTTGCATATTCAAACATTCAGTCAATCCTGTAATGGCCAGATAATGCTAAAATATAAACCCTTTTAAAATCTAAGGACTTTACACATATTGCTTACCAGCCTGATCGTATTCTATGCGGTTCTGTAGTATTTCATAGGAAAATATCTGTATCTATTTATCCTTCACAAAGGCATGCTAGCACATATTTCTATTTTCCTTACGAACCTCACTCTGATTTTATCGTAAAGGTGTGTAGGTTTTATTTTATAATAAAAGTAACAATAAGACAACTACCCATATTAATATCGTTGTATTAACTTTAGGAGGCTGACTATGCAACAAACGTGAATGGATGGTCATTTGAACGTGATTTATATGAATATTTTTCCTGTTAAATGTTAATTGTTAATCTTCTTAATATAATAAATTGTCGATAGCTGTCAAAGAGCGCATCTTACTTGGATTACGTCTGCGGGAGCAAATTGCATATGTGTGCGGTTATTATTATTATTATATATATATTTATAATTTGTTAATTATACATATGTATACATTGATTATTAGTTAGTGTACGAAAAAATTTAAGTGGAGTTTATCTCCTTTAAATTATCAACGCAAGCAGTTGGTTAATAGTAGAGATGGGCGAAATAAACCAGTAACGGGTGATAAAAAAGTCACATTGACATTTTTGTATTAATTAGGTTTTATTTACATTATAATAATTTGTTTAATCACTAATTATAGAAATTATGTTTTGTAAGTATTGATAAAAGTCTCAAATGTCAGAATGTATTGAAAATTTTGTAGATTCACATGAGTAAAAGTTTGTCTACAACACTTATAATGAGTACTGTAAATCCTATCTTGTTTGTACTCTACGGCTATCGCATCGTCTAGATCACGGTTTTGGAATAAAACAAGTGACATTTACATAAAAATAACATTTCATTGCATTAATTATGCTTATTTTCTAATCCAATATTATTTTATTTTAATAGAAATGTCTGTTTTTAACTACATAGACAACTTCAGTTTGAGACAAACGTAAAACGGACAATCATTGTTGTTGTTGTTGTTACAATGGTCAAAATTCAAAGTTGTGATTCTACTATGTGGTCCAACGACAATTGGCCATTTTATGAACTCCAATTGCCATTGTCCAATTTCTGTGGCTGATCATTTTTACAAAATCCTCATTTCTATGATCGCGTCGTAAAGCTATTGCATTTGGCATATAGATAGTGATGGATGAACTTTCAACTGATTATTCGGACCAGTAATCATTATTGATATCAGCTTCAGATGTACAGTATGTTGTAAATATAGGGGAGACGGAGTAGTTGCGACATTTTTTTTTTAAATGTTAGATTATTTCACCTGGTTATAATTTTTTTCTTTTGTATGGAACAACTATTCAGGATTTAAATAAATATTTTTACCTATTACAAATTATATAAATCAATAAATTCTGAGAAAGAGGGGTACAACTTTGAACTTCGCACCAGGAGCTGGATTATACACTATGAGAGGCAAAATGTTACATAATGCAAACATAATCTCGGTATTTTTATTAAGAACAATTACAGATTTTTTTTTCCTTATTTAAATAAAACTGAAATATTATGTCTACTATGTTTTATACAGCAATCTTTTATTAGATTTAATTAAAAAAATGTGATAATATCCGAATAAAATAAAATACACATACAATAGTTTTGTAGCCAACTGTAAAAGATTCGATTGACAAGATTCTGTTTCGCTTCTTTACGATCCTTCAAATGTCTTGTTAACGACATGTGACGAAATCTAAAGTCTTATGCTACGATATAAGATTTATCTTTCACCAAAATAGCTGCTTCTTTTTCTTAGATTTCTTTAGATTTCCACGCTCAATTTTTCTTTTACATGCCCTGATAAACATAACAAATTTATGTGTTTTGTGTTATACTAGTAGATTTGAAACACTACGAGGCACGTCACAACCACCCCGAGCAAATCTAACTTTTAGCCCCAACTGAAACTAACCATTCAATGTTAAGTAATAAAAATTATAATAAATGTAACCGTATATTAATCAATGTAACCAATATAAACGTAGATTGATTAGAAACTGAAATCATTATGGCATACATACATATATGTAACAGAATATTCATTTCTGTCAGTATTTTGTAATTACTTATCAGCTTCTTGACTGCCACGTGTTCAAACACCCAAAAACTAGCACCTCCAGTTTGTTCGACGTATTGGTTGATGGTAGCATGATCATTTTTATCTTTGTAACGTCAATATAGCATTATCTGTTTAGCTACCATTGCTCAGCAGCAGTTACAGCGTAACTATCTACCCCAATCACTCTGTCTCCCCTGTAGAAGCCACATACCGATATAATAAACATCATATATTCAATAAAAAATCACATATTTGATAAAAAAAATCTTTAATTTGAAAAATCTCGAAGGGTATTTGTATTGTTTACAGCTCATCCATGAATTGACTTGAGATTTCTCTTTATACAATCGCTCCCAATGCACACTTTTTTGACGAACCTTTGAACACATTTTTAATAGACTCGTTATTTTCAAATATAAATAGTAATAAGTAATTTTATACGAACCGTTTTACATTCCCTTGTTTTTGCAGAAGGATAAAAATATCAATCTATGTGATTTTCGTAATCTGAATCTTTGATTGGAGGAATTTTTCCAAATTTGCATCCATTAATTTTGGTATTGCCAGTACTTTGTGATTTGTTACAGTGTTTGCAAATGGCAAATTTTAAGTTGTTTTTACACACATGCTTATGACGAAAGAATTCTAAACTATTTTACCATCAACTCTTATTAAAGTCCCAGTATATTTGCCAAGAAAATTACATTGTCAATCGAATTGTACTAGTATATTTTGGCAAAAGCAGTGTGAGGTAACAAAAGGTCTAATACGACGAACAGTACAATAATTCATTCAGCGCGGCAGATACTTTGTAAATAGTTTTAATTTTTAAAACTTTTTAAATAATTGGCCTAATTTTCTCCATCAATTTCAGAAAATCAAGTGATAATTCATTTTAAAATAAATTAAGTTGTATAGTAATAAATGTGTGTATAATCGCCCATCTTTATCATTTGAATGTAACAAAATATTATGACAAATATTTCAATAAATTTATTGTTTGACTAATTAGCCATTAGCATGCACACATGTGTAGTTAATTATAAGCGTAATACAAATCTGTATAATCTGTGTCGTTTATTATTTGTCTAATAACAGAAAGACTTAAATATCTCGCGCAGCACTGTCGTATATGTAGATCTATAGTTACTTGTGGCTTCATCTTTGTTGCAGCCATTGTGTATTAAAGTAAAAGCTTTATTATTTCAACAATATTAGTAGCTGATGCAATGGAATCGTTATTTAATTTTAACTTCAGCTACTAATAATAAGTATTTACTTTTTAATGTGGGCCTTGTTCATTGTTTATTAGATGTAGGTATATATATATGTATATATCTGGTTTTGTAGATAAATATGTGAAACAAGCATGATTTACGTTCAATTCCATGTCCAACACAGTAGTTAAATGTTGCCTTAATATGATGAATATAACGCGAATTCTACACTTTATTGTGATGATATTACAGGATGATGAAGATTATGAACCAGATGAAACTCCCATCGAATGCTATACGACGCCATTGGACGAGAAAGATTGTCCAGTCGATGAATATATCAGATTCAAGAACACAATATCAGGTGAAAATATTAGCAGCCTTAAATTTGTTCAAAAAAACAAGGTGTTCGGTATGCATAAAATTTAAATTTTATTTATATTTGCAGCGCTTTCGACAAGCGAGCCTGCTCTGTACCATGCGTTGACAAACGTTCTCACCGAGGAGCAACAGAAGCAATTGAACGCCGTCTTCGTACTTGCCGACCAGCGCAAGGCGCAACAAGATAGCAAGCGTATTGAACAAAGTGGTGGTACATGACTTTATAATCCATTTTCTTTAATCCATAATGTCTTTCTTAGTTCATAGTAGTTTTCATAGTTTCAAAGATACTTTATTCATTTGAAATAGTAGTGGTTTGTATTTATACTGGATAAAGACGAAAACACTAAAGAAACCTTTTTTTTAATCTTCGTGTTTCGCACTCAATTGAATTCCTTAAAAATTAAATCCGTATTGGTCATTTACGGACCTTCACATCTACCGTGTATGCCTTCACTCCTCTACGTAATTTAACCGAAGTTTTTTTAATTTTTAATTACTTTGTAACACGATTTATATCGCTTTAACTTTATTAATGTGTGTCCTCATCGAAAGTGCATTAATAAAATTGACGAACTGTATTTCAGGTTACTCATTCACCGTGCCGGCGCAGGTTCCGACGAAATTCAAGTTCGGATCTTAATTTTTGATGCGTTTGTTTGTGCAAAGTCAGCTATTCTATTAACAAATACTGGTAATATATAACTTTTAGAGACTTCCATGTGAAGCAGAGCGGTGGTTATATATGCTATACACTTGTTACTTAATTTTATTCTGCTGCATACATTAGATTGGCATATTACTTTTTTATTTTCTTTCGTATTGAATAGATACATTAGCTATTCTTTTTGTATTTAAATGGATGAATTTACATCACCACAAGTCTACTTGTCGTGCTTACAATGCATGTGTGAATCCATAATGCATTTTTATATATGCACAGTATACACTACCATATTATGTATATATAAGTTAACATATTGTCAGTTCATACAAGATTGGTTGTTAAATTATAATTGTGGTATAATGTAACAAAATAAATTTTCATAGATTAAAACTGATGTCGATTTTTAGTTCCTTGCATTTCACATTTGGCCTTGATTTTCAACAGACGGTTTGGTGTATAAAAATAACTTGGAAGGTATATTGTTTATCTATTTTAAATACTAAATTTATTAAATATTTGTTGTTAGGTTAACACTAAATATTATGTAAAAATCAGTTTCATGATAGTAATTACTCATTAACAAATAGTGTTGTCATGGTGTTGTAGTGTGAACAATTTAGAAATGATTGTAAGATCTGTACATTATACCGAGATAAAGAGCACATATATAAAATATTTAATAACTTTAAAAATTTGATTTCCCATCAATTATTTTGCAATCGTACAACATTTGTAATTATTTAAAACGATAAAGTATTATCGCTCACTGCTCGCATGCAATTTGAAGTCCATTTGTACATATCCTGAATGCTGATCAAATGCACAATGTACATAGTCAGAAAATGTCATAATGCGACGCTGGAAATATCCTTGAAATTCTGACAGAAATTATTTTGATTTTACTCAAGAAAATAATTTGAATATATAATACAGTGACAAAAAGTAGATATTTCGGTTACCAACTTCCTAATTATTATGCATTAAAAAATATTGTGTTTAAAGCTCAAATAAAAAAAAATTCATCATTTATCATTGATCATAAACTTGCGAGGACCGTACTTCGTTTTTTCCATTTTTCATATTTTCTTTATTAGTTGTTTGGTCTCCTAAATATTCATGATTGAAAAGATTTTTCTTTACTGGATTTTAAGGGCCTTACGTCGCTCGCATGTAGCGTATTGTCGGCCACTATTTGTAAAATAACATGCTCAAAAATGTTTATAGAGTCAATTTACACTGTTTACATAAATTCAATCACCGTTTTATTATTATGTATTTTATAAGATACTATGATATACTTTAAATAAATTATTTTGATTCGATTTTGGTATACAGTACAAACTTAGTGTTGAATTATTTTAAAACATGAAAACATTATAAAGTCACTTTCTATGGCCTAAACTCTAATAATAATTACATTTGAATTAATTACTATAAGAAAAATGAAAATTTTAACTAATTTGAATTAACTTTCAGTCCAGTCCAGTTTTATTTTCTTCAGTTACAAATATTCTTATTCTTTCAAGTTCACTAGTAACGTCATTTTGTAAGTTTACATCACTGTATGCTATTAAAACGATTTTTGAAAAAAGTTCCAGATGCATAGACGACTAAGTAATAAATAAACTCTTAGTATATGTAACCTTATTGGTGTTAGTCGACTAATATCTCAATATGTTTTCTAATATGTATCTGAAAACATCTGGTAAATCTTGAACAGAAATAATGATGTACATATTATATTATATTTGCACATAATAGCAGCTGGAATGGAAGAACTATTATATACATCGACTTTATATATCTGTACAAGTGTTACATGAAAAGGAACATCTTCTTCATAATACATCAATACTGGGGAACGTACGTTCTGTTATTATTTAAATTTCTACTTGTGGCTATGCGTCATATTCAGATAATAATCACTTCTTTGAATAGATGTCTAAATATAATAATTGTCTTATCGATACAAATATTTTACTCATTAAAATTTTTCCACAAACATTATTTACTCATCGTCGTAAACTGTTTCATTTAGTTTTTGATAAATATATAAGGTACAATGTTTTCACTGTATAGTATCCGTTTAGTCCCTCTGCTGTCACATTGATATATAAATATGATTGTTGAGAGACATGTAATAATGTACACAATGTACATCGAGTTTATTTTTGAGTAAAGTAATAAAGTAACACTGGTGTTTAAAATAGTTTTAAATATAAATTAAATGCAGTGGAGACCAATTGCTAAACCGATTGTTCTAGAACAATTTGTAGCCCCAAAGTTACTCTTATGTTAACGAGTTTTATGAAACCTCTTTATATTTCATACTATAATTATATACCTAATACTGATTAATATGATACTACGATTAAAACATCTGTAAATTCTTTGGAGGTTATCCGTGTTTATCATACAACAGATATTGCGTTAACAACGTCAATTTGATTTGGTTGTGTATGAAATGGCCAAAACAAGAACCTAATAGTTCCATTAAATATACTTTTGGCAATAGAGATACATTTAGGGCTATAAATTGATCTCGATTAGTCAGTGACCAGCAGATACAAGAAGCTAGTTTTATATGTAAAATGGTCTCGACACAAACATAATTTGCGTGAATTTAGAGTAAGAATATAGTAATAAAATTTAAATGTATTATTTTCAATCTATGTGAATACAAAACGTTGTCTACAGATGACTGTCTGTAGATCTATGTGTAAAACGTCATATCTTGCATGCACATTACAAAATATGATACGACCGTTTTGCATGCTGTTCTACATGAGTTATTTTTCTTCCATACAAAAGCTGGAATTGCTAATTTTAAATGAGTGAATAATTGCAATCGGGACCATAACTGTCATTACACAGTAATTATTCTAATTGCAATGTAATAACGTCTGAAATAAGTTTGGAAATGGCCTAAACAAACTTTAGATATGAAAACAGGGAATGTATATTAATGGTTTAGAAAATAATATTAACGCATTTGAAGTGGTCAATAGCACCTAGCCTTAATAGGAACGTTTAAAGTCTGAGATGTAAAAGTGAATAAAATTTATTTTTTTGTCATAGTATGTCAAAAATATCTTAACTTAAATTATTACTGCCAGTTGGGACTTTACAAAATATAAAAATATGCGATATGGTTGTTTGATGTATCATAGTAAATTTTGGTGTATTTGTTTATATCTAGTTAGTTGGCACAAAAGTGTTGTTTCTGACATTGAGATAAGCATTGGATTTAAAATAGTAATAGTCTCAATTTTTTTTTTATGTTACGTTGTGATCCAATAATTAGGACGATACTATAAATTAATATGCTGTGTAATTGGGAAATTCAATCCTGCTACGTCAGTTAGTGTAAATAGTAAGTGATCATAGAAAAATTATCGCAAAAACCAAATTCTACGTAATGCGTTTACTACTATAGTTGGAAAGATTAGTTGGTGAATCTGATAAATATGCAATATATTTTTTTAGTACATACATACACTAATAATAAAAATGAATTCTTCCATCGTGCATAATATAAAGTATGTTTTTTATTTTCATACTTTGATGTGCAATGTTTTACGGATTTGGGGAATTAATGGTTTTCACGATACTGCTACGAACACTACGTTAAGCATTCCAAATTGACAAACATCACTATTCGTTTGATCGAGCGGGTGGGTACACACACTTCTATGTATGCAGTAGCAAGAAATAGCGCGCTGAAAACAATTTATTTCCAACCTGTATACTTTAAAACAGGTCACGACTGAAGGTAACTAGCGTGGGTGGGATCTGCGGCGGAAGGAAATACTAAAATATATAAATATTACTCCTCTTTGGAGTCCAGAAATCTACGTCACTCACTACTTCGCCTTTCTGTGTTACAGTTATCACCTAGGGGTGTAAAAACTTAACCTAAGTGAACGCTTTTAGCGCCGTAGTCTTTGACAATACTGAAGAGGATGCGTATATGATTTTGGATGCACGGGCTGTGCTACAATCCGATTTTATTTTTATGTATTGTTTGAAAGGGATTTTATCATACAGATATTGTCATTTCCGTTTGACAAACCTTAGAAACAATTTTATTATGATTAACTTTTTTCTTCATATTTTAATGTTTCACTGACATCCAGGCTGACAAATATTGTTATCGTCTTATATGGTAAAGCACACTAACTTGGTAAGAGCACAATGTAGATAAGGGCATCTTTTTCTTGCCCAAAAGAAAGGGCACGATCGGATCATCCGATTGTGAAATCATTCTCCAAATATTCTGAGGCTTCCTAAATCTTGTGCCATCAACTCCAAGTAAGACTATGGAAACAAATTTTATATATGTACCGAAGATAAATAGTTTACCAACAAAATATCACTGCACCTCTCAAAGGACACCTAGCTTTCTTACAGTTGCATTCTCCTTGAATTCAATTAACCTCCAGAGTTCGCTAAAATTTCTACTAAGTGTGTACTTCAAGGATACATCCCAAAATCCTCTTCAAGACGAATGGGCTCCTATTGGACGTTAACAACATGTTTTTGTGGCGCTGAATCTTCTAAAAGTAATAGTGATGTACAACTAACAAAATTTCACAAAATATAATTGTAAACAGAGTCCTTTAACTAGTTGTTTATTAAACGAGTATAATTTAAGCATAAAGGTTTATAATTATATTTCTTAATAAGTATAACGTCCCCGCCGCGCTAAAAAGCCCACGCTGTTCTCTTTGACAGAATTTCTCAATAAGATTCACTGTCTCTGTCTGTACGTACGGATGCATGCTATAAAAGGTTTATGTTATTATGCTCTTCGCAATGTTTTAAACTCTCATCCGGTAACAGGCTTGAATTTAATGGATTAAATTAAAAGCTTATTGACGGTTTAAGAGAAATCGGGAGAAGCATTAAATAAAATCACATAAAAACCGGTGGTTCAGCAAAGATTGTAATTCCGCTTGCCAGCGATATTTTTGCAACAACTATAAATGATGGTTATTCAATTAATTATACCTGGCCAGGTTTTACTCCCAATTATCATATTACATATTATTTGTAACTTATTAATTGGTTTTGGTGTCGTCAATAAAAAAAGAAAAAATATTTAATAGCATGTTCAACGTGTATTTATGTGAAACACTGCGGTAAATTCATTGTACAATTTTTGCAATGTAATAATGTCTATGGATTTTTTTCATTTTCAATATCTATATTCTGAAAATTTTGCATGCTCCAGAGATATGAAACCATTACCATAAATTGAACTAGATAACAAATTGTGTTTTGATTGTGCATTATGTGTATTTTACTATAGCTACCTAATGTATATGGCTGCTTCATTGTATACACAAATATAAACATCTGTATTTTTTAAAATAATTGCTATTTTATTTCCGCTCATTTTTAATAATTAAATTTATGAGAAAAAAATCTAAAAATAATTTGGAATCATATCATATTTATACCAAAATTACTACATATCACAAAGTAAAAAAAAATAACTTATTAACTAATGCATTTATTGATTAATCCATAATAAAATTAATGATCACAGATATGATACTTTGCAGCCGTTAACGATAGATTTAAATGCTTTTCATAGGAAATGTTTATAAAATACATGAGCACGCTTAAAATAGGATTTGTGGTCGGGTTTGGCATGGACGTATGTACATAGTTATTACGCACGTATACCATGTTGTCTCCGGCCGGAATATAATTCAGATCCCTTTCGCACTGGAGGTAACTCGTTTGCCTTGCTGGTTTGTTCATTAAATTATTTTGAAAGTTTTAATGCAGGTAGCTTTTATTATCGATATATATTATAAAACTTTTGCCAGTTTTGATATCTGTCTGTGCATATAACGCCATAACATACATAATGCTACAACTACTGGATATGTTTAGATGGTTCTTGGCGGATCTAGATCTATTATTACGGTATCCATATAATTCATATATAATCCAGGGTACTTTACGAGCGATAGTGGGATATAAGAGAAGCTCAACAGATTTATATACTAGTATAGATGAACTTTAAAAAAAAATACAACAAATTTTTATTTATTTTTTATGTTCAAAATAAGGTCAAATATTTTTTTAAGATTTTAGAAGTATTTAAATAATGTTTTATTTTCGCAATAGTTATGATATTTTACTCACAGAAAATTAATGTAAAACTAAAAATTGGCATTAGGTAACGCTTTCTTCGTGAAAAAAATAACGACATAATGGTAGCAAGACGACGATATTCAAATTGTAATACGATTGTGTACGATATTCAAATTTTATTGGTGATACAGTGTGCGAAGTGCGCATGTTGACATGCGCCATGCATGGAACTGTAAAGCGCATGTGCCTAACGTGTTATTGATTTCCTTCTTTCTTCCTTCGAGAAAGCCTCCGCCTTGCTCCATTAGAAGAAAATCTAAATAAACCGAAGAAAATTACTCTGTAAGTAGTTTTATTTATTAATTACAGCTTTTGAATAATGTATTGAACAAATTATATGAACTTTCATATTTGAAACACTAATACTTTGGTGCGCTATAAAATAGTGCAGTAGTCAGCCATTTTATGATTCCAGGATTGACCTATTTTTTAATATAAGAAGAACAATATGCTTATCACATTTAAAAATTATCTTTACCTGGCGTACAACATGTTTTAGCATCATCTATTACTTAACTAAACCAAGTAAAGTGGCATTTATCGTGTTACCGCCAAGTAAAATTTCATAATAAATATGTGTCCATTAATAGTTCTTCCAAATTTCAGAGGTTCAGACAAAGAAATTATTTACATTGAAATACTAATTGACGCCCGGTTTAAGGCAGGTTGAGGTAATGGTCATTATTTAAGTAGGTACCTGTAACGGAAAATATTTATTCAATTTTGAAACTTGAATTAAATTAATAATAAAAAAAATTAAATTAATCATAGGTATACCTAACTAGATAAACATATACAAATAAACCGGTCCCTTTAACATTGTCTAAGTATTTAGTAAGTTATTTTTTATTAAATACAAGTGCATTTTGTCAATAACACTGCGTCCTAGGTGAGCGACAAATGCTGTAACCGACAATGCGTCAAGTTACGGAAATGTCATAAAGTTACGCCCACATTTTGATCTATATTGTCGCGTATCGTAGCTCAGTTTACGAGGAGACTCGACGCATTTCCAGTCTTGGTAATAATTAAAAGTATTTAAAATCAGAATTGTCTAGTACTATGGTAACAAATAAACAGAGATCGTGTCAGAGAAATAGGACAAACGTCACACATAGTTATAATAATAATAAGGCGCATCCGATGTGATAAACACAAACTTTAAATAACATCGTGTTTGTTTTCTTTATATCCGATATATATATTTTTTTTCGATTAGTCCAAATAATAAGCTTCAAGTACATACTCTATTTCAAGTAGGTAACTATTCACGTGATATATTTTTCAACAGATAATCATGGAGCCCCACGACATGAAATATGTCAATGTACGATCGCTGCAAGAGCGACCAATAACCCTCGGAGAACTACTTCAAAGAGAAGAATTAAGGGAGGAAATGGAAAGGGCTCAATCGAGGTCCATGGCACGATCAATGTCTCCAACAAAATGCTTAGGCCCTTTGGCCAGTGGTCGCCCTCGACGAGCTCGCGGCCGAACACTGGCTCGACCGTCTACTTCTGCAGAACAATTCGAAGATGGTTTCGACTATCACCACCTGTCTCAGCAATCTCAGCAACGTCGTCGTCGCGCTGCGTCGGGTCCACTAACGATTCCAGCTTTGGCTCGCATGCGAACTGCAACGGCGGAAGCTCGTATTCGCAACTTTCATGCCCTCATGAACGAATCACGATCTCGACGTCGAGGAACTTCGGATGCTGTAAGACGCAGGCATCGTAGCCTGGAGCGGTCTGATTCTCCAGACTTACTGTTCAATCCTTTGTCATGGCAAAGGCGTAGAGCAAGCTCAGCGGGAGGTCGTCAACGACGTTCGCGCTCTGCTACTAATTCCAGCACTAGATCGCGTGTACGTTCGTCTCGGATGATTGACTTATATGAATCTGGTGACGGGCATAGCACTTCATCTTACCGTTATTTACGTACCGGCCGTCCTCACTCTGGAAGACCTGATCCAGAAACTCGCCGTAATACTACCAATGGATGTTCGCAATCGGGAATCCCGGCCCCTGTATGCCGCTTCATTGATTTTGCAGCTGAATTCATTCCAGTCGAACAGCAACCACCCGAGGCAGAGCCACCAGAATGGTCTCTCAATATAACCGCAGCTGATCTTGGACCTTTCGCAGTTGGGCGTTCCGCCCTATCTCGTGCTCGGTCGCTAGCTGTTATGGGAGCACTTTCGCAAGTCAATAATGAACCAACCGACGAAGAGCCAAATGCTGATGAAATGTAATGTGTTATATACTACTCATCTTAACTTTAAAGTAATACTTCATACATACGTATGTACCATTTTCAATCAAGAGTCATCCTTAAACATAATCGATCTGTCGGATAATTTTTAGTGGTGGCCGAACTTCAGGACGGATGAAATAGGTCAATAGGCTTATTTCTGATCTTGAAGAATGTATTTGCAAGTTGTCAAAAATATTTTTAATTAAATAAGTTGATCCATCTCAGTCTGTATAAGATTTGTTTATCACATCTTTTACAGACTTCAAATACGTCTTCTTCTAGGCTAAAAAAGATGTAAACATCTCCACATCACAACCACAAAGGTATGCCTATGCATTGTTTTTGTAGTAGTAATAGAAATACGGTAATATTATATTAGTAATTAACAAGAAAAATTCAAAATATCTGTCACGGATGTAGATTAATTTGATTCATAAATTTTCAGATCTCTATTCTTTGTTAGGTAGGTCCCCGCCGCCACGCACCGTCGTCACTCCTACCTACGAATACTACCGTCACAAATTATTCAATTTGCTGTCATCACTCAAAACACAACGTACCTTTCAAAATCAATGATAAATATGGTAGTAATATAGTGTAGTATTTTTTAACTTATGTATCTATAAATGTGTAAGTACCATTTTTATCAATATAATATACCTATCTAAATACATGTATTAGGTATTTATGTTTCGTCATTAGGGCGATTTTAAACACCTTTGTGAAATATAGTTGTGATCTTCTAGTATTAAGTGCTTTTTTTAAATTATTGCTTTTATATAATAGATACTGCATTAGTTAATATAATCTTAAGTAACTACCAATCTACTTTTGGATATTTTTTTTTTATAAGTTGATCCAAGTTTTATGTATTTTATTGTATAATTGTCAGTTTCAAAATTAACAACAGTCTATTCCCATTTCACTTATTATTATAGCAAGATAGATTTTCGGTATAGAACGTCATGTAGACAGTAGTAAATAGCGTTGTCATTTTAAAATATTGAAATACGATTGATCTTTGTGTCTATTACTTGTTACTTAGATACCGATGATGGAATATTTACTCATTTATGTAATAAGGACAAAAATAAAATATCAATACATAAAATTGGGCATTGGGGCAGAATCTAAATAAATTATCAATGAGCTTAGTTATAATACATGTGTTTGAGATACTAATAATATCTATGTATTGCTCAAATGTATTGATTAAAATAAATGAATCAAAACACCTGAGTTCTTACTACCCTAATCTAAAATTTCACCATCCAGGTATTATGGCCTGCTTGCATACATCAAAAATAATAAGTGTGTTAGGGCATTTACAAAATAAATTTAAGACGACACGAAAGGTGCTTTAAGTTTTGATAAATATAATAGGTATATATTGTATACAAAAAGGTAAAGTACTTACGTTATACATAAAGAAAATATGATGTTTACAACCTTGTATGTAACCGAAACTATCAGATATACCAAATTAAAAATTATCCAAAATCCTAACCGAATCCGATAGTTTCCAATAATTTCGGATAGGGGCAGAATCTAAATAAAACACAGGTACTTACGTATTAACGCCACCTCAGCAACGTTCTGTTTACGGCAAATCCTAAATACGCATTTTCGTAGCACTTAAATGCCCTCTCCCAGGTCATTTAGGATAGGTATAGACACGGCGCGACACACTCTCGAGGAGTGCGCCGCTTGGGGGCCTTAGCGCCATGCCCTGGTGGCCGTTGTTGGCGGAGACCTCTCGTCGTCGAGCGTGGTCCGCTGCATGATCGGCAGCGAGAGGTGCTAGTCGGCCGTGGCCTCCTTTTGCGAAGAGGTCATGGCGCTGAAGGAGGCCGCGGAGCGAGAGCGTGAAGCAGCCGCTAGCGCTGACTCGCTCCGCAGGAAACGACCGGGGGGGAGGAGACGGCGCTACGCGCTCCTCCACCCTCCGCAATAGAGTGGGAGGGGGCATCACATCCTCCCATTCGCCACCCGGGCAATAGAGCGCTCACGGTGCCCGAGAGCGCTCTATGGGCGAGGGCGGCCCGCATGAAAGGCGGGCCAACCGTCGGGGCGTCACAGTTGTATGCGCGAGCGATTCCGTGGCGCCCCATTAACACGATGAGGGCCCTGCTGGGTTTTAGTGGGTATTCTGGCATGTAGAGGACGCGCCAGGGAGTCCCACACACCCGCCGCCTACCCGCGGCGGGATGCGTAAATGCATTTCCCAGCGTTAAAAAAAAAAGTTTAGTTAGGTTTGTCCCTGTTACCCGGAACCAGAATAGGGCTATGGTATCCCGTGCCTGTCGTAAGAGGCGACTAATAAGGAGCTTCCGGGGTTCTGGGCGGCTAGGGTGGGAGCCTGAACCGTTCAGACGATGATCCCGGGAAGGACGCCGGCATGCGTGGCTGCATACCGTCGTAAACACCCGAAAGTGAAGGATGAAAGTACACTCATCCCGAGAAGAGCCTGACGGGGCACGCGCTTATAGGACTCCGGTTGTGTTCCGTTGGAGATCCCGGAGTCTTATTATAGCGCCGAGGAAGGCCACCTGGGGGGGTTTTAGTGTAGTAAAAAAACCACATACCCCGCCGTCGCTCCCACGGCACCGGTTACCGTTTAAAGGTTTCCCCCTCGTCAACAAAAAAAAAAGATTAATCTAAACCTAGATTGTCCGCACTTGCAAACTATTACATTTTTGCAGCGTTGGCGTTAATACGTACGTACCGAAACACGTTATGACCGGTTTAGCCGCGTCGTTCTGATTTTAGACTTTTTATTTAAATTGTTTTTTCTATGATTAAAAAACACATAAAACCTAGAAAGAAAGTCAAACTTTTTAAATATATTATATATTTTTCCAAGTCGTAAATTATCTACTATCCGTAACCGAAACCATCCGAAACAATGGGATATTCCGAAATAATTTAATATATATAACCTGTAAAATATGATTCACATATCCAGATCCGAAATTTACATTGCAAGCGCGTGTAAAATGCGTTTTGAAAAATTAGTATACTGTTTCTGTTTCCCAAAAACTAGTTTGATTGAGATAGAAGTGAAAAGTATCCAATTTAAATTGCTAAATTAATTAAGAGTTCACAGCTTGACTCCATAACACTTTAACAATGCGAGTATGTATGTATGTAACAATATGTATGTAACAATGTCAGAAATTGAATATGTAATGTAACTGCTATTGGAAAATTCGAAGAGCGCTTTTTGTTTTGCATTTCTTAAACCACGTCTGAGACATTTCGTACAAAGAATTTCCCGAAGTATTTAGATTACATTTCTTATATCTGCGTCTGAAGGTTAATAGCTGAAAAGTCCTTTCTCAGCAGCCGACATTCTATACGTTTCAGGCACCCCTCAATTAGCATCAATTAAGAAAGTAATATATTTTTTTAACTGAAATGTTCATTAATCGCATTATACACATTTTCGAAATGCTACATATTAATATCACATAAACGCTCAATTTGACGGTTGTGACATGATTACGTACAGAAACCATCGAAAATTCATAACATAAGTATGTTCCATCAAAAATTTTTATAAAACTAATCTCACAAATAAATATACATAGATTATTTTACAACAACTTTTATTTACACCAAAACCAAAAATACTTTTTACATACAAAACAGCATACTAAAATTAATCGACAAATAACTGAATTAAAAATAAATAAATAGGGTCAAATTGGCAATATAACAATAACAAATATTTTATTTCCATTTTCTTTAATACATTATATGAAAATATATTTGCAAAAGTAAACAGCTAATCAATGGTTGGCGTGAAACATTTAATAACTGCAAAGAAACCTGCCTATCTAGAACAAATACTTTGAATTATAATCATTTTCAGCGGCTCTATCACCTTTACATGCTTTCAAGTACTACATACTGCGCCGAAACTATTGTAGGTTTACTAAGAATTAATCAGCTTTCAAACATTTCTTCAACAACCAAAAAATATTTGTTCATTGGTAGTTTTCAAACAATGCTTAGTTTTAGATCATATAAATATAATAAACTAATGCTTTACATCAGACAGAGAGCACAATTTTTTTTACCAACTTCAAAAAGGAGGATATTGTATATTTTTTACCTCTATTTTTTCCAGAAAACTAATTAAATGAAGATAAAATATTATACAATAATCATTTGTATAATTAGGAGTGTATATAAACAAATATATACAAAATATAACCAAAATATAAACAAATAGTAAAGTGAATTGAAATTACTATCCACCAAAGGATTTCCCATTCTGAAGGTCAAGTATGCTTTTTTTGCTTGCCACAACAACAGTTATCTTGCAATTCTATGTTAATTTGCACAGAATGTAAGGTCTTTTTAGAAATGGTGAAAATCCACCAATTGTTCCCATTTGACCATCTTTATTCTTTATTAAAAAATGTAGCCGTACTATAAATAATGTCATATATATATATATATATATATATATATATATATATATGTTCCCTAAAATCCAATGAATAAGAGGGTGAAAACCTAAATAATGACAAAAATGCAAAATGTCAAGGTGAGGCTAGTCATGGCAAACAAGTCTTTGGGACTTTTTGAAGAGCTAGACTTGTTTGTTAGTACCTTGCCACAGTTTTGATACTAATTAATTTTCCTTCAGATTTCATGATGAGTTCAATTACAATGAATTGAATTGTCACATATACAACAAACAACTGCTTAGGCAGTCAGCAAACGCCCCCATTGCTGGTCAATGTTTAAACTTTTATTGTGATCACTTGTAGGAATATAGTAAGTGAGCAGTTTATGCTTCATCCATCAAGTTTAATCCATTTTTCTTTCACTGCCATCATTTATTTATTCACTGCAGTAGCTAAAATTTTTCATGATTTGCATGCCACAATCAATGATTTAAACACTAACAAATCTGACACTTATTTTGATAGTGCATAAAATTTAAAATTATACTACTATTATATTGTTGTTGCCCTTGCCAAATTTCATATGAGCATTTTTAGTCAAATAATCAAATGGTCAAAACACATATGGAACTGCAAAATAAAAAAAAAAGATGGAATATGGGCAAGTGCAGCAATATTACACTTATAAAATTATAAACTAAATTGCAATTGTTCTAAAATAACCATAATGGTTACGCCTTTTATCTTGAAGTTGACCTACTTTCAATGCCATATCAGACTCCCGACAGACTCCACAGAAAATTTGTGTCACAATATGAAATGGACTTCTATAATATAAGTCAGAGTCAACAAGTTTTTTATTTTTTTTGTGGCATTTAACATGTAGATATACTTCAAGCATAAACAAAATGACACAAATTAGGCTTGGAAATATCATAAGAGTTGGAATCAAGAGCAGTAATCTATAACTAGTAGTATTTGCACCTGCTTTAATATTATCTTTAAGAGCTTGGAGTTTCTTTGATTTGCTGTAAATGAGCTGTTTATTAAAAGGTTTTTCTTTAAAACCTTTTTTTGTAAATGGTACATGGCTCTCTATAGATGGTTCTCCAGTTTCATCATTTATTCTGTAAGCAATCACCTCTCCAGTTTCATAATCACAACAAAATTTCTTTAGCATGACTGTAGTTACAGGTATACGGATTTTCTGTCGTTGTCTGAAATTAAAACTAAAAATTTAAACAGTAGAAACATCACTTAAGGAGTAAATATCTTCACAAATACCTAACTTAAGCAGCGTAAAAGCGTTTCAAGACAATATTGAAGAATTTGGGAAGTCATAATCGAAAGTGGATAATATTGTTTCTAAAAATGGTGTAGCAGCACAAATATATTAAATTTATATGCTCACCTACGAACAGGAATCATAACTTTAATATTTTTTAATTATTAATCTTAATATTATTTCGACAGAATATATAATGAAAATGATGGAGAAATTCAATTTTTTCATATGTATAATCAAGACTAATTACAGACTACGGTAAATAAAGGTAAAATTACTAAAAAACAAAAAGTTGCCTACAGACTTAACTGTCTTCAAATACACGAGCATGTCATGACGTGTAAGGACCATAACGTTTTTTTTTTTATATTAATGGCGTTGGCGTAGGTACGCTCAGCCAAACCATAACGTTTAATATACTTTACGTTAGTTTATTATGTTTATGGTAAGGACGTAAGGTTACGTTCTCTGTCAACTTTTTGATATATAGGTATATATTATATATAGGGTATATATAAGTTACTCTATGACACCAAATAAAACAATATTAGGTTCAGACAACAAGAATTGGCAGTGTGACCAGACTTAGAAGATTTCTGCTTTTTTAGTATATATAAGTTGCCCGGTAATACACATATTGTAATTGATTTTCCGGCAATATGTTCTAATGAAATAATTGTTATGGTATTAATTACTTTAAATAGAAATTTATTTATTAACATTAATTTATTATTAAAATACTAGATATATTTATTTATGAAACTCATTAAAGTAGGGGTTAGAAGGACGAACTTAATTCCTAATGTTAAATTTCCCAGTTTACCATGAAGAATGTAATAATAATAAATATGTGAAAATAAATAGTTACAGTTAAGTATTATAAATACTAGTATTTGTATACAATAAAATAATAAGGTTAAAATAAAATTAATAAATATGTATCAATACATCTATGCTACATATATTCACATACTAATTTCGTAATTGTGGTGAAAATTGTATAAACAATATGCATTTTCTGCTAGAGCTTAGAAAGAAAAGGTCCCGGACTTGCTTCTTGAAAATTCCTCTACTTCGTACTTTTTAATAGAAATGGACAGCATTTCCGAGGAGTATTGTCTGAACCATAAAGAATTATCGGAAAAACCTGCTACTATATGGTGGGAGATAAACGTACAAATTACTAGAAGAAAGTAAATTTAACATTTGGTGCAAAGTTATCGAAATGAATGCTTTAAACACGAAGAAGAATTTAGTTCGTTTAAAATATAAAACAAAACCAAGAAAATCCTAAAGTTACGCCTTTGACGAAGAGTAATTCGTTTAGGTTGATTACGAGAAATTAAATATATTCATATGTACTTGCGAAGATTGATAATAAAACGGATATAGTTAAGTAGGCGCTTTATATTTAACACATATAATAATACGAGAATGGGCACTAGTATAACTTAATTTGTAAACGACAGAAACTTTCACAAACGGTAAAAAGATTGTAAAAATGCGTTTTCTTTCTTACATATATCTGTGACTTGCATGATGCAGGTCAAACAGCAATCGAGATGAATCTTTCATTTTTTTTACACAGTTAGTGAAGAATATATCTGTATGCTGGTAAATCTATACATGGTATAAAACAAAGTTGCTTTTGTTTATCTCTCTGTACGCTTAGACCTTTTAAACATCCTAACGGGTTTTTATGCGGTTTTCACTATCATTCAAAAAATTTCATATGATTGGTTTACAAATATAATACATGCATGTCGTTAAAAATATAATTTTGAAAGCTTTCATTGTTAACGTTACTTAACTTTTTGAGATGTATCGAAATGTTATACCACGGAAGAATATATTTTAAAAACATCTACACATAAAATCCGCAATGGCATATATCTTTATCGTATGGAGAATCCATAATTCTATGGAAAAAATAGTGAAATGACTTATTTGGTTATAATTAAATTAGTAATTTATTTATTAATAAAAAATAAATGGTATATGTTAATATTTATTGTAACGACATTGTTTGGTAAGATTTTACTATTTATTGAAACAATAAAAATAAATTATTTTATAATAAAATAATTGACATGTCTCCTTTTAAGTTATTAAGAAAAGAAAAAAATATAAGTACATTTATTATTGCAATCCGTTCATAAATAAAAAAGTTATGAATTAATATATGTATTTCTAATTCACAGAACGAGAAAACCCTAGTTAAATGCAGGTGCTATCTTTAAACGTGAGGTAGGTTTTCCGAAGCGAAGCGAGGGCATTTGCTAGTTGTATATAAATTCATTATGTAGCTATAAGATTATATTTAAATACGGCGGAAAATCTACAAATTAAAGTTATAAATATATAAAATTATTACCTGTTTTGCATATACCGACACTTAAGGCAAAATAATAGCAGGCAATATGTTTGCAAGCTTGTCAGCTGACAACGCCGAAATTAACTCAAACTGTTTCCTATCTTTAAAAAATCATAGAACCGACATACCGTAACCTGATTGGTTAAATAAAATTAAAGCGATCATAGATGCTCAAATCGAGAAAAGGCTAAACACTGGTGCCTGCCTGACTAATTTTTGCTGATTGTCGCTAATTTTTGCTATGAAAAAGCGCGGGAAACTGCAAATTAGGCGGGAGTTTTTTCTAATGGTATTTTTTACAATTTATAATATAAGATCAGTTTAGTATAGCAGTGTACAGACTTATTATATTTGTAGTGTATTTTATCGTAGATATATTATTTATAACAGCTAGTGGTAAGTAATTTTCTACTATTACAAGGGATGAGGGAGACCCCTCCGATCCTGGAGGTCTTGAAATCCCTCAGGTCGGAGCTAATGTAACAGTAAATTCTGGCATGGATACAGATAGTTCAGTCAGATCTGAAAGGAAAAGAGCGAAGGCATGTCGTAGAGTATGTAAAACTTGCAAAAAAGAAACGAAAACTGACAAATCAAATACAACCTACAAATGCATTTACACCTATGACTTAGTACACTTCCTAGATTCGTCAATCAGAGTTCTCCAATATGTTGAAGATTTGTTACTATATGTTATCATATCAGTCCTTCCATAGATGAAGCTGGCAAACTTTTAAATTCTTCTCTCGATCGACTTAGAAGGTGGCTAAGTATGAACGGTTTTGAAAGGTTGTTTTATTTTCAAGAATGCGAAAACCTCTGCCGTTGAATATTATTTATAATAATGAACTCATTCCCTGTAAAAGTGAAGTAAGGTTCTTGGAATTTATATTGCATTCAAAACTCTCTGGTGTGCCTCACTGTCAATATATAATAAATAAATGCGAAAGGAATTTGAATATCTTAAAATGTCTGTCAGGTGTATAGTGGGGGGGCTCACCCTTTTACCATGAAACTTGTTTATAATGCTGTAATAAGAATCGTTAAGATTACGATTCTGTTTTTTGGAGCCATGTAATATATCTTCATTACAAAAATTAGATCGCGTTCATTATAAAGCCCTTAGAATTGTATCAGGTACCATGAAATCTAGTCCAATTAATGTTCTCTAAGTAGAAGGTTGTGCACCTCCCTTGCATTTAAGGCGCCAATATTTATCGGATAAATTTTAAACACGATGCTTACAATTTTCTAATCACCCAATTTTAACAAAAATCAAAGAACTTAAAAAACTGAAAAATTCTTCTTATTGTGCCCATTAAACGCTACTCCGTCTCATTTCAAGCATTGATAAAATTACTTCTATTAAATCATCTACTTTTATATCACCTACCTTACTTTGTTTAAAAATTCTTATGAATCATTATATATATTTCATAAAATAAATGATTTTGGTCTATCAAAAAATGACTTAAATAGCAACCACAAGTTTAATTCAATCATAAATGAGAATTGGCAAGACTGACATCTTATTCTTAATTAATTCTGTAAGGATGTTTGCGTGGGTGTCGGTGTGTATCACGCACAGTACAACATTGTTCAAAAAAATAAATTACCTCCTAAGGCATCCGTTTATATTGGGGAATGTTTCGCCGTGTATAAAGCAGTAGAATGTGTGCTTTTGTCGAAACTCCAAAAAATTTTAATATTTTCTGATGGTAAAAATTCTTTACAGACCATATTCAAATTTCAAATTTTTTTTGCGCCCAGACAATTGGAAAAAGGGCCTCCGGAAATGCGCGGGAGGGGGCTGTGAATGTTCATAGCATACCAGCGCAGCCGGCTGCGCTTGTAACTGCCTAAAGGCATCTAAGCCGTCATCTGATGCGACCCCTCTTAGGGAAGGGGGCTTGATTTCCCGACCTTTATTTATCTTTGGCTGAACGTACCTATGCCAACGCCATTTTAAGGATATCTGTGGTTAAAATTTATTCTGTATCTGTGGTAAGCACAGATCATTAATACAATGTTAATTATATAGTCAGGCGTCATAAAATCCAAAGATTTCTTCTAGTAGTCGGTGATTTGATAGGTAATGTCACGTTGAATATATATGTATTAATTTTGGATTCCTATTGCAAAACAACGATGCTTATAATTTTTGCGCTACAGATTGTAATTAAATAGTGTTTACAAGTTATAACATAATTTTATATATAATACAAAATTAATTTATCAGACTAAACTTATTATATCTACTAGTGTGCCGCGAGGGTGTTTACTCATATTGTTGTTTTACATTTTTAGTGGTACTTATTTGTTTTCATACATAACAATTTCGCGTTATAAGCACGTAAGTCGACATTGTAGTTTATAACCTAAGTACTGGTGTTAAAACTAATCGTGGAAAGTTTTTCGATTCCATTAATATTTTAGTTGTGTTAGCATCGGAAATCATAGTTTTTATTCAAGAATTCGACAAAAAATAGCATTTACAGAATAAAACATTGTTTCTAGGTTCAAACCTATGTTTAAACCAATTTTGTTTAAGATATATGTTTGATCTGAATCCATTGAATAATTTTTTGAATTTGATAATTTTGAATAATCTTTTGGTTATGGAGTAGTAAAGCATACATTTTGGGTATCGAAAAGTTTACATTCATCCTTTGTGCATTTATAAGTTTTTAGAAATACAAACTGAGTAAGATTTTTAAATGCAACAAAATTTCAATTGGAGTCAAAGAAAATCTTCAGATAGTTGATTTTCTTTGTTCTTTATAACACTCTGTATATATTAGATATTAATTTGTAGTCGTTTTCTACCAATGAGTTTTGAGAGAACAATTGAAATGTGAAATAGAAGAAATTATGTTACAGGAAAAAACAATAAAATACCTTATAAGAATTAAAGAAATTTTGTAACACATCAAATAAATAGATAGAGACAAACAATGTTATATACTTAAAACTATGTATAAAACATATATTTTAGCAAAGAACTTAAATTAGATGAAATTTTTATTACTGCTGTTAATGTTAGATTTTTTAAGGGTACTTATTAAGATATCTATTCGAATAGCTAATTGCACACTAAAGAAATAATGAGCTTCTAATTTTAGACTGCACAATTATTTCTTGTTTTACTAATACTTAATTCTTCTTTTCCGTGGTTAGCACTAGATTAGATTAAAAGGAAATAATTATGTTTGGGCATAATGACAATAATAATTACAAAAAAAAAGACATGTACACTACCGGTCAAAAGTTTGAGACCACTATAAAAAAACAAATAAAAGTCAACATATTTAAATCATTATGAAATACAGTTTTTATTTCCATGTTATACACAATATTTAAAATTGAACGATTACGAATACAAAACATAATACTAAATTACTAAAGAAAATACAAACAAGAGAGTTTACACAGACTTTTCATCAAAATATCCTCCTTTGCATTTTATTATTTGTTTTACCAATCTTGGCATGCGAGCAATTAACTTATTTATTGTCTCTTGCGAGATATTCTTCCAGCTGTCTTCTAAGGCATTCCACATGGCCTGCTGTGAAGAAGGACATTGTTCCCGAACGTTTCGGTCAAGTTCTTCCCACAAAAGCTCTATGGGGTTAAGATCGGGACTTTGGGGTGGCCATGTCATGTTTTCCAACACTTTTTCTGACTGTTTCTCGTCTAAATAGCCCCTACATAATTTTGAACTATGCTTTGGATCATTATCTTGTTGGAAAATAAATCCTTTGCCGATTAACTTTAGTCCGGAGGGAATAGCATTTTTCTCCAAAATTACTTTATACTCCTCCTTTTTCATAATTCCTTTAATTTGGACCAGATTTCCAGTCCCATAGCCTGAGAAACAACCCCAGACCATAACAGATCCGCCACTATGCTTGACAGTCGGGACTACACACTGGGGCATCATCTTTTCTTCGGCGGAACGTCGAACGAAAATTCTTCTTTTTGAACCAAATATTTCAAATTTAGATTCGTCACTCCAAAGTACTTTTTTGAAATCTTCTTCGGTCCAGTCTCGTTGGGCTAGGGCCCACTGCAACCGTTTTTTCTTATTCTGCGGTTTTAGAAGAGGTTTTCGAACAGCAACGTGACCATACAACTTGGCGTCTCGCAATCGTCTTTTCACTGTAGACACTGACACAGGTTTTTCCCGAGATTTGTTGACTTCAACGCGGATTTCTGGGGCTGTTAGGCGTCTGTTTCGCTTGCTGGTTACCACAATAAATTTGTCTTCACTAGAAGTCGTAGCTCTTGGTCTCCCGGAGCGCGGACGATCTTGATTACTGCCAGTTTGTTTGTACCGCACAATAGTGCGATGAACACAAGTCTTTGATAACTTGAGTTGAGATGCAATCTCACGTTCAGATTTGCCTTCATTATGGAGAACAACGATGGCAGATCGCGTTTCGATACTAATTTCGCAAACTTTTCCCATTTTAGAGACGTCTTGACTGTAGGAATCACAAAATCAGACTAACAGCGGATAATTGTAGATAACCATGAAAATATCGGGTTAAAATAAACTTAAAAACATATTTTAAAAATATAGAACAATCGCATTGTAAGATGATGTAAAAAAAAACGAAGTGTCAGCTGCGGTAATGAGGTAATAAAATTTTTACAATCGATTATCGGACTAGCTCTTCTTCGGCTCACATTTTAGTTTGGAAACAATGCTGGTTTATGGCCCTTTCCTTGGCTTATATACAAAAGAATTAGCTTTTAGGCAATCTTTACAAACAATAGAATATGCAGGTGTACAGATTACTTTTTATCACCAATATTTTAAGAATATTTACTAATAACAAAAATCTTTTATTAGTGGTCTCAAACTTTTGACCTGTAGTGTATGTTGCAATTGTAGTTGATATTGAAATAATTAAATTTAATCTAATTATTAAGCTTATATGTTTCTGGAACCATAGTAAAAATTGTAATTTTACATTGTAACCATTTTAAAGATACATTATTCTGGATGGATGTAGGCTATATATCAAGTGTTTATCTATAATAGTTAATTATTGATTACAAATGATATTGGGAGAGGCCTCTAGTGTACAGCAAAAAAATACATGTTACTTTGTCTTGGCATTATGTAATGTCATATTTGTGTATGTCCATTGCACCCATAAACACAGGGAATCCTAGTGTAGGTTTGAGTGTGTAAACATTTGTTTATTAAGATGTGCAATATCTACATAGTGATAATTCATAGCTTCATTTAGGTTAACTACTATTCACAAGCATATTAAACTAGTCAACAAAGAAATAGTAGGTATTGTTTTGCATGTTAATATTTTCTAATAAATCCAATATTGTTATTATCAAAATGGGAAACACTGAAAAAAACCAATTCTAAATGTAAAGTGGTAACAGAACAGATTATATGCTGTTCAGTCATTTGTTTAAGGAATTAACTTACTTATATACATATTTATTTATTTGTTAATTAATATGTTTATCGGTTAACAGGGTATATACCAATAATATATATTTTGATAAACAAATATTATTCTTGAAATTCCAAAGAGGTTTGAAAATTGTTATTTGAGCCAATACATATTGGAGCATAGATAAATTCTGTTCCATTATAAAGGCTATATTAAATTTATATATCAGTGATAATTGACAAAATATTCATGAAACATACCACATGAATTCAATTATTGTTGGAAAGAAAAACAAAAGTATAAAAAGAGTAATTATTAAATTAATTATTAAAATTTTGGCCTAACAGTTACATACATTATATATTTAAAATTAGCAGAAATAGTTCTACACTTATGCAATTTTTCCGACCTTTTTTTCTTATCAGTATTTTTCGGTTTTATTTAAACACTGAATAACCTGACCTCGCTTTGCTGTGAAAAATTTAACCGGGACAAATTCATTTCCTAGGATCAAAAGTAGTAGATTATGACCCATAATGTAACTTATACCAAGTATGCCAAAAAATATGTAAGTCATTCAGTGATTTTAGTATATTAATTCATTTGTGTACTGATGATGCATGTATAAACAGACAGACAAACTTTCAAAAAAATAAGTTTAGGCCTCTGCATCACCAACAAGTATGAAATTCGGTATTGCCGTATACGTCTTTTCATTTTTGGTAGCATATATTTTCTTTCATGATTTTATAACTTTCTACAGTGGAAATATAAAAATAATGAACAATAGACATATATGCATTTCTTTAATCAGTACCTATAATTGAAGTTAATAATCCAAAAATATTATATAGATTTCAACGTTGCGTCGTCGGGCGGTAGAAAGATGTTACAGATTGATCTCGCCGTGGTGTACGCTTTACAATCCGGCTGACGCAGAGTCGAAGAAAAACGAAGTGCTTATCAAAAATGGTTTTAACACTTATTCAATATGAAAAATGGCTCGTACTGATGACATTTCGTAGATCTAGTTTTTATTATTGACTTTAGCTGCGCATTTCTGCTGGTAATGATTGGTGCGCGTATCCTTGTTTGTTTTTTTATTTATGTGCATTATGATGTGGTAGAAATGTTTATGTGCTATATCAAATTATGGATTGTCACTTCTCTTCGCTTCTACACTGCATCATTTGAGATTGAAGCATAACTACAATGTACTACTATAAAAGTAATAAAACGTTTATGTAATTACAGGATTACAGTTCGTTACACTCAGCTAAATTTCAAGAAAAGAATGGGGAATGAGTAAGTACTTCAATAAACAATAAATAGTATTAGAATTTAGTTTTAACTGGTGGTTATAATAATTGTTTTATATGCATTAAACTCCTAAGTGTTCCACCAGTTATATGGTTTTCTTCATAGTTGATGAAGTCTTGGAGAGTTCCTACCATTTTGTGGTGTGGATTGCTGGAAACATGATTTAAATTATAAATAATTTTTATCAATACAGAACATGCTTCTGTTTAATAAATTATGTTTATTACAGGCCACTTAGATTCTATTTCTTATGTGACCCAGGCATTGATGACCACTTCACTAATCAATACTGAATTAATAAATCTGCTCATTTTAGCTTAAACTAGGTGTATGTTGGATTTTTTTTTCCGAGTATGTAATCTATAGTCTGATTCATAATTAGATGCTCAAAATGTAAACAACAGGATAACCATAAATTAATAAGGCCAATAAGATGGAGATTGCTTTAAGATGTCGGTACTCTTTACTTTGTTTATGAGCTAAGTATTGGTCTATGACACTGTCAATTTTGAGTTTAATTAATACAAATTTTATGTATGCCAAAATGTAGATTTATATAATGTTTTTGGTAGATAAAATCGTTTTTTAAATATTCACACAACATGAAGGATTCATATCTTACACTAAATATATCGATACAATTAATTAAAACTGTAAAACAACAACGCAGGTTTGTAAATGATGTGAAATTTAAATGCAAAAACATTAGTTATTTGAGCTTTTAAGTTTCTCTTTTAAATTATTAATATTTTACAGAAAAAAGTTAAATCAAACAATTGTCGTCAGTACTCGCCATATTCATCCTGTAAGTATATTATTTAATTACTTGTTTCAGAAATAACTATGATTCGGATTTTTCTTCCAATGGTGTCAGAGTAGAAGAAGAAAAAAAGAAAAAAAAGAAAAGCAAGAAACATAAGAAACACATCAAGACTAATAAAGATGAAGATAGAACTTATAAGAAAAAGAGGAAATCCAGAAAAGAGAAAGTGAAAAGCCCAAAACTTGAAAGCGAAACTTCTTTATCAGACGTTGAAGAGCTGATTAATAAATCAAGACAGTGTCAGCCTATTAAAATAACGTCATCTATAGATTCGCCTTCAATTGAATCCATAAGATCGGTGTCCCAAAATGCTAAAAATGGTGATACAGTTATAATTCACTCTCGAAGTAGCAGTAGGAATAACTCTCAAAAAAGTACATTAAAGAATGATGCCTTGGAAACGATATCATCTACATCAGAAACTGAAAATTATCAAGAAGATTGTGCCAGTCCAGAATTAACTTTAATAGAAGACGACCTTAATCTTGACGAGTTAATGAAGCAAAAGGAATTATTACAGGCTCGCCTGGTTGCTTATTTTTCTGATAAAAGTGACGAAGATCGAAGAAAAGCCAATTTTACTGAAGTAATATGCATTAAAGATGATGATATCAAATCTCCTGTTCCTAGAAAATTTAGAAAGGAACGTGACCCTTCTGATTATAAAAAACGAAGTCAACTTAAGCAAGACAAAGATCGATTATCTGATAAGGATAGATTGTATAAACCTAGACGAAACGATGAAGATTTACGTGATATTATTAATAGAGAGAACAGAAAGGTTACAGAAAGGAGATTTGAAGAAAGGGAAGCTCGTGAACGTGAGTTTCGAGAACGAAAAGAAAAAGAGCGACGAAAACATGAGTCGGAGAGAGAAAGAGAACGTGAAATTAGAGAACGGGAAAAGGAAAGGGAACGTGAAATTAGAGATCGGGAAAAAGAAAGAGATCGTGAAATTAGAGATCGGGAAAAAGAAAAAGAACGTGAAAGAGAAAGAGAAAAAGAAAGAAAACGCGTAAGAGAAAAAGAACGTGAAAGAGAAAGGCGAATGTCATTAGAATTAAGGAGAAAAGATAGGGAGACAGCGCGCAGTCGCCGCACTCGTGAGCGGTCACCAGTTGACCGGTCACGCAGAGATCGGAGGCAATCTGATCGTGATAAACGGTCTCGTGATCGCGACAAGCGTTCTTATGAACAGACTAAGCGATCTCAGGATCATTTTGGGCGATCTAATGATCGCGACAAGCGTTCTCATGAGCTCGACAGAAAATCTTCTGAACGTGATAAGCGATCTCGTGAGCGCGATAGACGTTCTCAAGACCGTGAAAGACGATCTAATGGTCGTGATAGGCGATCTCATGATCCCGATAGACGGTCTCATGATCGGGACAAGAGGTCATACGATCAAAATCGTGACAGACGTAGGGACTCCTCCCGGGATAGGAACTCTAAAATAGATAACAGAGAAAAGCTTAAAGTAAGTTAAGACTAAATAGGTATAAAATAATTTAATTTCATATTATTGTAGTAGATTTTATTTTTAGTAAATTTACAACATTTATATAATACATTTCAACATTAAAGAACTTTCAACAAAAAGTGTTTAAAATATTTGATTGACATAGTTTATATACAATATAAACGAATTAATTTAAAGCTTCAAAGCTGAGATATTACTTTTAATATTCGTCTTCAAAATGTCCATCGTTCTTTTATGGTGTTTGTTTTTACTATAAGGTTCCATAGTTGTTACATAAATTTATAGTTGGAACTTTTAGGCGACTTATACACACATAGCTTGTAGGTAAAGGGTATTATGGTACAGATGAATATATAAATTGATAAGGATGCGTAGAAATAACAGTGTCGCAATCGATTTCTCTCTGCTTATTTATATTTGTTAAAATGTTTATTTATAATATGTATTAAGGAGTACTAGATGCAAAAGATTTATATTTACAATATAGCTAAATGATTAAATTATTATGAATTTGAATATATATATATATAACAATGTTATACACAATGTTATTTTATTCTTGTAGAATTTACCAACAAATGAAGTGACTCAAGTAGTGGAGAGTTCCAGTGATGAAGAACTTAACATATCTATCAAGACCGACGATGAAGAAGAAACGGAAGAACAAATAATTGAGCGACGTAGAAAACAACGAGAACAACTGTTAAATGTATGCCTTTTTTAATTGTACATAGACAGTATTTTTATGTGTAGGTATGTTTTTCAACAATTGGCATCATTTTTTTCTGTTATAGCGGCTGAATACTGTCACAAACGTTAGGAATTCGAATCCAGAACAAACCGATAGTTCGGATGCCGGAAACTCACAACTTAAATTTACCAAAGGCAATATACCGGATTCATCTGATCCCAAAAGCCTTTCCGTTACTAATAAAAAAACAGAGAATGCAGACGAACCTACCAGTCACAGAATTTCCCAGGCAAAGAAAGAAGATTCTAATAATAAATCGGCGAAAAGTTCTGAATGGGATATGTTCGCCGATCAGGATACCTTCGAGAATATTGATGTAAGTAACTAACACTTAAAGGAAATTTAAAATTAGTTAATTTTGTCATAAGTAATAACGGTATAGATTTCCTTTCTCTATACAGGTATATCTATGTATAAAAAAATTATCTTTAGCAAAATTGTTGTGCATGAGCCCACGAAGGTTTCTGAGTTGGTACGTACAATGTTCGACAGATGGCGCTACTGTAATTCCAATGATAGGCTATATTTATTACTAGAAATATAAGCGATCCTTGCTAAAACATCAGTAACGTGAACCAAGGTGTAAAACCATTTGCTTAAAAATTTCTTTCACCGGATACGCTGCGGAAACAATTGATTAAGTACACCCGTTCGAAGCCGGCGCGGACCGCTAGTCTATAATACAAATACAATTTAGTATTCAGTGATAAAATTGGTGTGATAGTCTTACAATTACTCTGATGAACAATTATTTCTCTATTTACTTAGTTTATTTACTATTCCAACTAGTGTTGCGCCCAACTTTCTATAATACATAACGGTGCCCTAATGAAGCACCATCACGGTATATTGTTCTGGGTGGTTTAATGTAATCAATATTATACGATTGCGAGATGGGAGCGTGGGGTATTTGGGTCTCAAAGGTCACCTTTTTACCTAAGCTGAAACTTGGGAGAATAAGTGTCTCTCGGTGGAGAGGCGGAGCCTATCGCTGGGCAGGAATTCCCTTGACAGTTGGGGACTAGTCCGACTCTATGATCTCCAGCAGAAGCCGGTATCCCTCCGGCGTACGCACGTGTAGGGGCTTTCCGCCTGAGTCCAACGTGTGATCGTTGTCGGCTCGTTTGAATATCGACCTCGCCAACTGGACCACGTAGTCATCTATATACTGCACTCGGAGGTCGCGCGCTATAATGTCTTTACACACATAGCCACCTACCCCCACGATAGCTCGCAGGATGGTGTTCTACAACTGTTGCAGCTGCTTTCGCTGCCACGGCGAGGTCAGCGCGTACCATGCCGGCGCACTATGGAAAATATGGGCCTGTTTCTGATCAAAAAATCTATGATTTTTTTGATTCTTCAGATATAGACTTGAAATTTTGCACAGACGAGTAGGTAGTATCTGTATTTCTATACATATTTAAGTTAGGCATTTAACAAATACTAGCGTTTGCGCGCGGCTTTACTTGTGTTAAAGTTACAAGTCAGATAAAAAATATATATTTGACTCAAATATACTTGTTTACTCGTTTTGAATTACGTGATTATCAAATAAAAATACAAGTTAAAGATAGTGAACCGAATAATGTAAATATATTTTATTAGTACCTACTACCTATTGATTGCAGTACAAATTTGTTGTTATTTCTTAATCGTAAATTAATGTCTAATGGAAAGTAAATATCTTATTATTATATCGTCAGCACTGATTTTATAAAACTTGAATCTCAGGATCCGCGATGAGTTGATTGACTTTTAAAAGATGCAGTGTGTCTTCGTCTAACTTCTAACATTTTTTATATTATTATTATTTTTATGAATACTGGTATCAAAATTTTGATCCGCAAGTATCTGCAGCTGATTTTCAATATATACTAGATAGGTACTTTCTGCATAAAATAAAACAAAATTTAATACTTAGGTAAGCTTAGGTAACTACTAAAAGTCTGATCAAATTCAAGAATTAGATATTTTATCGCAGAATAATAAAAAAATCGCACGTGACTATATTTTTTGTTGTAATATTAAAATATCAGCAGATTTTAAATCTACAATAAATTTGCTTTCTAAATATGTATTACATTATATATCTTTTTTGGAATAAATGCGTTTAATTGAACTTCAAAAGTTAACAATTTTTAAGTCGCATTTTACATAATTTCCGTTACATCAATAGCCAGCTTGATTTACTCACTGTTTTATGTATTAAATTAAAAAAAACCTATATGTATGATAACATAAGACTCTTCAAGTATAAAATGAAACAATAATAATGTGGGATTCTCAACATTTCAAAAAAGCTTTTATGATCAGACCTTGTACTGCCATATTTCATAGTGCGGCGCTACGTACGTCAGTTGCGAACGGATGTACGTTTAGAACACCATTCATTTCGCTCTCAGAGGTAATTGAAATGTCAGCACCGCGCGGAGTACATCTCGCGTGGCACACGCCTGTTTCAAGACATGGCTACAATGTTGTGCTTCCAACATCGAGCTGTCGATGGTACATCCCAAGTACTTAACGTTCGATTGCCGTACCATCTCTCACACTCATCTCTCTCTGTATTTTTGTCTGAACGAGATAATGTCAAAAAGTGCTGCATGGATTTTCACGTGGTTTTTATCAATAAAATCTTAAAGTATGTTTAAATTATTTCTGATACTGTAACTATTTGTTAACTTAAAGATGTTTACCAAATCTAAGCGAAAGTGGATTAGTGATAATGGAAATTTATAACTTTTCCTTTATTTATCTAGTATTTTGTATGATACTAGACTTAGTTAAGTTACTTAATTTAATGAATTGAGTTAGTAGATAAATGAGGGGAAAAATATTCTTCAATTTAATTCAACTGGCTTGTAAAAGTTTCGTGTTGTAATAGTAAATGTATCAGATAATATAATGTTACCTGAAACTTCATTCCAGGCATCTGTGGCTGGCCGTTCGAGGCAAAAGAGTACTTTAGAAAATCCATCGCTTACAGATAATTGGGATGATGCCGAAGGATATTACAGGTATAGTATAGAATCCTTAATAAAAAGATATTTTATTTTAGTCTGGATTTTTATCTAAATACATACATGGGACACAGCTATATTAGGGTACTACGCAGTTTAATACCTGTTATTCTTATATTTATTTATACTACCACATAAAAATTTCAAACAAATATTTTCTTTTCGGCGACGCAGTTTATTTTTATATACGGGGTATATTTAAAGGTTGTTTTTGTTTCATATAAAAATAAAAGTTTTCGAAATTGATTATGTCCCTTAAACCTTATTAACGCAATAGAACCCAAAACAAAAGTTATTAGAATTTTTTTCTGTTTGTCTGTATCAAAAATGTCTTAACAGATTTCGTTATAGTGTTCACTAATGTATTGCAATAAGCATCGCTTAATATTTAAAGATTTCATTTCAATCCGTCCATAAATAAAAAAAATATAAATTAATCTAGAACAATGTAAGTGCTATTTTTAAGCGTACGGCGTAATTTTTTAGAAAAGATGCGAAGGCTATTTGCTTGTTAGTAATATAATGAAGATTTCAAAAACTATGGCAGAGAACTTGATAAATAATATTTATTTATACATCTTATTTTTGATTTTATGTTTCCTAGTATTATGTAAATGTAAAGTGAATTTGTGAACTCTAGGAGGTAAGTTAGGAGGTAAGTAGTAGGTAATTAGCAGTTCGCTCACCACGTCTGTTGCTTGCACGAGATGTACCGAGTCGATTTTGTACAATAGCTCTTGTACTGAAAAAATTCTCCTTAATTGTAGATTAGTTTATATGTACAGGTTATATCTTGAAATGACTCTTTACAGAGTGCGTATAGGCGAAGTACTGGACAACCGTTACACAGTGTATGGATATACCGGGCAAGGAGTGTTCTCTAATGTAGTGCGTGCAAGAGACGAAGCTCGCGGGAACGTCGACGTTGCCGTCAAGATCATAAGAAACAATGAAATTATGTACGTATAAAACGCAGTCTGCACTGACCTATCCTATGTTTAATTTTTGGAAATACTTAACCATGTTTTTTACAATATTTAGTAAAAAATGTAATAAAACTACTGTTTAAAAATTCCAGTTGTTGATTGAAAATCGAATGAATCGACAATAATCATTATGTAAATTCATTATTATAAAAAAAGAAGTTGGTATGTTGCCTAAGCAAGTCGTAGGATTTCTGGTAAATATGAAGGTAGAGATCAAGTTTTATTCGCTAATTTTGTGATCAGACGTGATATTTTATGTTAAGTGGTCATTGCCTATATTAAGGGACATCAACAATCGGTTAAGGAAGGCACCCTCTTGTTAAGAGGCTACCCAATAATGTGACCGATACAGCTATATATATATATATATAACAATCCTGTTTGATATTAACAGTGGAAAAAGGCTGGAATCGAGTTAACTTGAAAATTTATGAAGTATTTTTTTGCATGTATACAATTGTATCTGTTTGTTTAGGCATAAGACTGGTTTACGAGAACTGGAAATGCTAAAACGTCTGAACGACTCCGATCCTGAAGACAAGTTTCATTGCCTCCGCCTATTCCGTCACTTTTTCCATAAACGACATCTGTGTATGGTTTTGGAACCACTGTCAATGAATTTACGTGAACTTCTCAAGAAATATGGCAAAAACAGTGGAATTCACGTAAAGGCCGTACGTAGTTACAGCCAGCAGATACTGTTAGCTTTAAAACTTTTGAAGAAAACTGGTATATTGCACGCTGGTAAGTTTTTAATATGTTTTTCTCAATTAGCGGGCCTTTCATACCCTATCCATATGGAATAGCAAAATTGGCTAAAGCGTTTCGAAAAAGTGTTGTATTCTATGTTAAGTGTGAAAACGACATCGCTCGTGTATGACGATGTCAATCTATGGCTGCGGGCGGGAGCTCGTAGACTTGCCGATTTGTCGGTCACGTCTACAGTGCTCTAACGGCAGCTGAGTACGCATATTTCGACTCAGAGCTATGATTCGCGGGGAAATTGAAGTCGGGTTCGTAACTGCCCTTACTCTGTTTCGATTCGACGCGATGAAGACGCTACAGTCGAGCATTAGTTAACAAGTTCTTACTGTTTTCACTATCCGAAAATGACATTGATATATGCACTCGAGTTATTCCTATCCGTATCGACTGGTGTATTGACACCCCCAAACAATACCTGTTCACAGGACCCACATAATATGCATATATGTTTCCAGTGATTTTAAACATTATCCTTAATAATATTTAACAAAATATTGCTTTCAGATATCAAGCCGGACAACATTCTGGTAAATGAGAATAAATTGATGTTGAAATTATGTGACTTTGGGTCGGCGTCACATATCACTGACAACGAAATTACTCCATACTTGGTATCAAGGTTTTATAGAGCCCCAGAAATCATTCTTGGAGTGCCGTACGACTACGGTATTGACATGTGGTCCACTGCATGCACAGTATACGAGTTATCCACCGGAAAAATTATGTTCAGTGGAAAATCTAATAATGAAATGTTAAAGTACTTTATGGATTTAAAAGGAAAAATACCAAATAAAATAATTAAGAAGGGTCATTTTAAAGATCAGCATTTTGACGCTAATTGTAACTTTTTGTACCATGAGTTAGACAAGATCACAGAGAGGGTGAGTTTTTTTTTTATAACGAGTATCACAGTTTGATATATCCACATGTATTTTTAGTCGATGAATGTATGAGCTAACGTCGAAATGTTGCTTACAGGAAAAAGTTGTGGTGATGTCATCAATAAAAATGACGCGTGATTTGCAATCTGAGCTAGCACCTACCTCGTACCGACTGCCGCCTCCAGAAGCTAAGAAAATGATACAGCTCCGGGATCTCCTCGAAAGGATGCTTATGCTCGATCCTGCCAAACGCGCTTCCGTTAACCACTGCCTGACACATCCATTCATTCAAGAGAAAATTTAAGTAACATGATTACAAGACAACAATTATTTTAGTGCTCATATTAATATTTAATTTTCCGTACCTATTCAAAATAGAATATTTTATGATTATGTAATCCTAGTGGGAATGGTAGTACTTCAAAAAATTTTGAAGTTACCAGTTTAATGTGTATTTTTTTGTGGGTGACACTGAAGCTATGCGAATAGTTTTATGTTAGTTGTGCTATTGATAATGATTATATAAGTAATAAAACACTCCTTCCGTAGCTACGAGGTGGAGTAATCTCAAGGTGTAATCTAAAAGGAAATGAGTTAATTATTGTACACGATATATGAGTCGAGGACATAATTGAATGTAAACAAGGTTAAAATGAAAATTGGCAATATTCAATAAATCACATCATATCCAATTTTTGGTAAACAATATTGTAATATTTTTATCATCTTGCATATTCATAAGCCATTTTTTGTAAAAAGAATGTGATACTATGTGATGCGGTGCTTCACAATTCCCAATTCATTAATTATTCAAGTCATTATATTATCTTAAATACTGTCTAGCAGAAGAATTACCCATAGGTTAACTTCGTAATGATAATTTTTTTATAACATAATGAGAGGTTATGTTTGTTGAATTTTGATTATAAAATCTTTTTTGTAATTAATTATCTATATCTATTTAAAGATTTTGAACTTTTGTATGAACTGAAAGATGATTTCCCAGAAATGGTGTTAAAAATAGTTAAAATACTAAATATAATATGAAAAATAATATAATTGGTTATTGCGGATTTTTTATTGAGGTAATTTTCATCTTTGTTGGCACACTTGATTGATTTCGATATATTTTAAAATAATCCGTGTAATTATTAAGTATGTCGCACTATATTTTTAAGTAGTCGTCCCACAGTTTTAGTTTAAATTAATGCTAAGTACATTATGAAGAATGAGCTACTTAATGGTATTACATAAAATAAAAGCTAACGAAAAGATTTCAATGACATATTTCTGTATAATTGACGTACTATAGTAGTAGTAATAATGTTCTTGTAGATTGAACAGCAAATGCCTGTCGAATATTTTAAAGACCTTAAGTTTCTTTAAATGATAAAAGAAAATGAAATCAAAATGAGGATTCATGTTTGGACATTAAAACCAAGTACAATTAAAGTAAATTTGAATGTAATATATTAACTTGTATAACATTTCATTATATAATATAATAAATACTTTTGGCGATGTGTCAGTATATGGCATAAGTAATAATTGGCAGTAATTGTAAATCCGACGTAATTTTTCTAACATGTGTGAAATAGGTGAGTAATACAAAAATTCTTGTACCATTTGCGTAATTACTGATTTTTTAAATTTGGATGGTATTTTCATATATAGTTGTGAAATTTGTGTCAATGTTAAGAATAAACTATATTTAGACGTGTGAATTGCATTATTTATTTTCTTTGCATGAAGAAGAAACTTGACTTCTGTAGCTCGAGCACGAACTTTTCGGTACTGCCTAATGTAAACGTATCGAGCTCACGATACGATTACGGTGCTATACTTTAGACCGCAGCACGAACCAACACCTATCGACTATCGAGAACTCGCTCCGAACCCTCCCACAACGTCATACTAACGTAAGTGGGACTTCTTACATTTGACCGAGAATGATGAACGTTGCGTTTGAAAACCTGAACCAAATAAAGACGAACTTATTTAATTTATTATTTTAATCGAGTTTATTGAAAATATATATTTAAAACAAATCAATTCTAATGTTTCCCATGTATTTTACAATGATGATTTTTTTTTTGGTATTTAATGATTAGTATAGTGTATCAAAAAATTACAATTATATTCGCGCGATTTTAGAAATGGTTACCGTACGTTCTTTATTGACGTCTCGTAAGTCAATGTCAATGAAAACTTACTAAGCTTTTCTTTAACATTAGTTTAAAATACATTTTTTATATATTCTCGTAGTCTCTTTCATTGTTAATATTAAAAAAAATTGAAATATGAGGAATAGCAGCTCACAATACGCTCTAATGGAATATGCTTCATGGAAAAGTGAGTACTATTATAATCTATTACATGTTTATTGTTATATCGGATAGTTACAGGATACAATATTTTTGATATGTATTGATTTCTCAATTTATTTTTAGACATGGTGATCTACCCAAACCAGGAAGTGATCCTTGTGAAGAGATCAAGTGTTCTTTTTTAACAAGACCTCATTTATTGATTCGTTATTGCCAGTAATTATAGTGGCTGTATATTTTGTGCTTAATGCTTGCCCTTATGCTTTTTGTTTGTTGGTAAAGTTATGGAGCGATTTGAAAAATAATTGTAAGAAGAAGCTGGCAAAAATTAATCGAGCAATTGGTGATACTGGTGGAGGGCCAGCACTTCAATTATCGTTGACTGAAGTGGAAAGTAGAGTCATACAGATAATTGAAGTGCAGGCAGCTACTGGGATGGATCTCGAAGAAGCAGGTTTTCCGCAGGTTTGTAAAAATACATACTCAACCTTTGAAGTTATGCAATTATTGTTTATTATTTTGGTGTTACTGTTTTGTTAATTATTATTTTAAATTTACAAGTATTCTTTTTATTATAGGCTGCAGAAGAAAATGAAAACCAGTTACAAGTAACGATACAACGGCTTGATACAAACGACGATATTTTATTATGCATTTTTTTTTAATCATACTATATTATATATCTATAAGAAGATGCTTTGTTTCACAGTCCAATCATACATGTATAGAAATATTTATTAATTTCTTCAGACTGTAACAAACCCAGTACGAGTAAACAGCCAACTGCGGTGGTACCATCAAATCCGCCGCATCCCAGTACCCCACCTCCAATGCCACCCCTGATTGAACAATCGGAAGATAAATGGAAGTCACCACAAAAAAAAATTAAACTAGATCCTGTTGCTAAATTATTTGCAGTGTGTGAGAAAAGTTCGAGAGAGTATGCAAGGAAGCGTGACAGGATGAATGAACAGTTAGAGAAGGAAAGATTGCGACAGCGTGATGCGGAATTATGATTGAGGGAATTCGGGCTGCGTGAAAGGGTGCGTCACAGATATGTAGAGCTCCAGCTACAGGCTCAATGGCAGGAGTTGCTTAGAGAAACAGTAAAGGTTATTGAAAGATATGAAAGGAATGATTAATAAGTGTAGCCAACTCATATAGTTTGACAGGATAATATAAACACCTGATATTGGAAATCCGCCGCTCGGACGGGTATTATAGTTATTAAATACTCACGGGCTGACCGCTGACGGTCCGCCCCGCCAGTCGGTACATATTGACTTGCCGTGAAGCCCGTGTCACCTACCGCCTTATCGCCGTCCGCTTGCGCGCATATTATTGTTTTGTAGTTTTAATGTAATCATTGTGCTTGGTGTGTACTTTAATTCCTTCTTTCTTTTGTGTGTCTATGTTATGTGACTACTGTGTGCGTGTTTCTGTTTGTGACAAGTGAATAAACCTCTCCTAACTTCTTTGCTTGGACTTTCTGTTCCTTCCTAAACATAACACCGTCATATACCACTATAATAAGGTTTTTTTTTTGGTTATATTTTAATTTAATTTGAGAGCACGTCTCACATTTCATATAAACAGTCGAGTATCGTTGACGTAAGATTTCGATAGACGATACGATAGTAAGCTTAAATGGTTCGTGCTATCAAAATTAGTCCATTTGTCGCCCGATAGGAGATGCTGTATAATTGTCATACAAATTGCTTACGTCAACGATACGAATACTTTTTCGATAGTGGTTCGTGCTCGAACTACTGATGATAATATTGTCGGAATTTTTTTCCAGCGTGACATTCGACATCACAATGACATGCAAACCGAGGAATTTAACAATATCGAAGTTACTTCATTCAAATGAATTCGGAGAATTTAATTTCTCTGGTTTTCCAGAGAATTCAATAACAATACGGTAACCCATACGCAAGGTGTATTACTCTGTGGTGTACTAAATGGTTAATAGACCTAGTACTACGAGGATAGCGGATGAGGTGACGCGCTAGGGATGTCCGGTACGATACGATATATCGTAATATCGATACAGGACTACGATATTTTGACATATGATACGCTTCGATATATCGTTTAGCACATTTTTTTTAAATATCGAATTAACGTATTGTATGAAATTATGACTATGTTTTATTTGTTTATATTTTTGAAATTCCTATTAAATTAATAAAATGATAATTAACTGTGCCAGTGTCCACTGAACATATTGTTATTCCTAATAAGAGATACTGTTGTTGTACCATTGTCGTTGAAAATTGTTTATTGAACAAGAGCAGCTGGCTATTGTTTACTTGTAATAGATTTAGTTCATTCTAAATAGATATTTGTACTTTTTTATACCGTCAAATATGATTTATGAGTTTAATATTTTGTTTTGTTTTTATTTAAAGTTTATTATTTTGTGTTGGTGTTTTGATCGCTACATTTAATTTGACATTTTCATATTATAAATATAATTAAAATTATTATTAAATTTAAATGTTTATGCACTACATTGAATATTTTTTTTTTAGAAAATAATTTAATGCTTGACAACAATCAATTTACTACATAAGGATGGATATATCTGCCGTACGTCAAGATGGTCGATGAAGGAACGGTGATGGGGAATTAATTAGAACAATTCCTACGAGTATATAATAGGGGGAGAGCCAATTTTGTGAGTTTTTGCTTTTGCGGAATGTAACCTTAGGAACCACGGCACCCATTTTCTTTTACAAAATTCTTTTACCATTTGAATAGCATATAATTCTGGCTGGAAATAGGCTATTTATCATTTGTTTAACTCAAACGAAGTCAGGGCGAGCCATTAGGTTATATTTTTGACTGTGATAAATGACTATTCTCGGTCCACAAAGTTTTTATGTTGTTTTGTATTAAATATTGGCTACCCCGAAGAAGGAAATTAAACAGATAGAACTGATCATGATATTTTGCACAATGTTTTTTTAAATTAATATTCTGGTATGATAACGTTGTTTATATAAAACAGGTGGAGTAACATAACATCTCTCTTGTCAATAATATAATTATAATAAAAATATGTACCATACCTATTACAATTCAAAGAGAGTAACCGATTGTGCTGTGAATCGTCAAATACTGATATGATACTTGACAAGTGACAACTTGATACTATTGACAGTGCCACTATCAATGTCATCCAATGACGTTCCGTAAGTTTTAAGACATCTTGATAAGCACTTGATAAGTGATAACTTCTTAAGACCTATCTTATTTATATTATAATACTTTATTGCTTATAACATTTATTATTCTAATTTAATGTAGTAATGCCAGTATAAGGTACGTATGGATATAAATTACAAGCCTTTTGATTTTTTACATTAGTCGAGTTGAAGCTAAAATTTTATACGCTAGTAAATTTCGTAGTGTTGTAAAAAATATTTCGAAATTCACTGCTCATGGATTAACTAAATTTTGTGAAATTCACCTTTATATTAGTACACATTTTATTCGTTTGTTAAAACTGGAATAATTAGAATACGATAGCAGGAGTTTGTACATGAGTATCTGGGGTTGTTCTTCAACAGATTACAACGATACCATTCTTAACTTTCGGCGATGCACATTATCGAGAAATTTTTTAAAAACAGCATCTTAACCACAAAGTAGTAAAATATGCTGCTAAAACTACACAAGATGCTAGACTAGTCAAGACACTATGAGCTGTCCAATAAGTTACAAATATATGGATTGTTTATGCAAATACATTAATTTATATATATATATATATATATTATAATTAATTATGCAAAGACTTTTCAATATGGAAAATAGTACATTAGTTTTTACAGTGTTATACTTGTCAAATTCATGTCTCTGTTTTTCGATGTGTGAATGTCCTATCGGTGCTTTCGGTTTAGTTGTAGGAGTTATGTTTTGTGGATACACTTATGACTTCACTATACCAACTGGACTCTAAACTCTAGTTTGTATGCCTACTTAACTGACCTACACTTGCATAATAGACCTATAATAATACACTATTACTATTTGATTGACCTCTGGGTTTACTACCCTAAACTTCATGCATGATGAATTGTTTGAAGACTAACATTGGTCATCAACACTATCAATGAGTCATTCTAAGGTTGTTGATCTGGAACTTCTTCATCAAACAGTGCTAAACCTGTGATCAAACATTATGTGAAAGAAGTTAAATTCCAGGGGAATGTGGTGAAGACCAAGCTATCCCATCTGAAAGGACAGATACTTAATAACAAAGTCAGAAATGTGGTCACATCATACGAAACCAATCACCATATTTAAAGCAACAAATAATGTCTCTCAAGGAAAGGTACGAGAATAAAACAAAAAATACCCAAGTCAAATTTTTTGCATATATACTATATTTATTATAATTTTTTATATATATATTTTATGCAATGATCTTATAACCTAAAAATTCAAGAAGATAATACATGAGACCGACTGCCTCTCTAGAGCAATAATCAACAATTCGTTTTTGTACATACTGCAAGGAGGCAGTATTAATTTATCAACTAAATCAACAATATTCTCAGGAAATAATTGGAGGTCTTGGAATGATTATCATGATATATAAGAACAGATTTAGGGAAAGAAAATATAATAAAGGTGAGTTTAAAAAACTCAAATCAAATTCGACATTTAAGTAAACTCTGATAGCCTTGTAAACTAGACTTCTTTTTTATGCTATTGGTTATTGACTTGAAGTCTGTGTTGAAGATATTTTGACTGCTCTATTATATAAATATTTATGGAGATGGGATATTGATGATTATGAAAAGGATCTATTTGAAGAATTTATCAGTTGTTTATAATTAAAGATAATCAATAAAATTGTTGTTTATCTTATATGTACATTAATAAGCTAGAGATAAGGGGCTGTAGACCCCTGGCAGAGTGGGGAGGGGGCACGGAAGCATTCTCCTGTCTACCAAAAACAACCTCCATAAATTAAATGAAAGGAAAGTTAGCTTAGCTTACAGTTGAACATTTTGTTCCGCCGATAGGTATATATGACTTATTCAAATTACTATGACGAAATTGTGGTAGACAGAATAGATCCCACGCAACTGTATACTTCATGCTTTGATGTTTTGAGGTTACAATACTTTTTTTTTTAATTTTCAAAAAACATCGCCGACAGTTGAGAGTAATATTGTGGTAATCATCATCAAAACTCCCAACATCTTGCTCCCATCTCACTTTTCTTCCACCGCTGTCGTATTCTAAATGTTAACCAATATACGGTATGTAGTTATTATTATGTTCATATATTTCACTTGCTTATTTTGTCCAAAATCAAAATGCAATTTTACCAAATAAATAATTGTTTTACAGTATGGCTCTGAATCACATTTCTCGGGTTCGACGTTTATACAAGTTAATATTTCGTCTTCATCGGGGTTTGCCTGCCGAGTTGCGTGTTTTGGGAGATAATTATGCTCGTGATGAGTTCAAAAGACACAGCAAATGCACGCCACATGAAGCAAATATTTTCCTAAACGAATGGACAGTTAGTTTAATTGTAACATTTATTATTAATATGGAATTACCAATTAGGGTTAGAATACATCTGGTTTTAAATGTTCAACGTAACCATATTGAAATTCATGCAGTTGTATTTATGAGACTTTAGTTACCAAATTATTTGTAAGAATTGACAATGCATGAGTCACAAGCCCCAGCATCCCTCTTGCTGAAACACAAACTCCCTTAAAACTTCTCAGATAAACCATATACCTAAAGATTTTACAACATTATTGCAATCATAACAATATTATTTCAATACTTACTACCTTTTAAATCATTCATTCTTCACTTGCACTGGACATCATTGGTCCGTAGCATAAGTATGGATTCAGGTCTCCACAAAAAATATAATTACAGAATTAAGGACTTTGTTCAGTCGAGTGATTAAGAATTTATATGATAAGTCATCTAAGATATAACTATAATGTACATAATCTTTCTTACATGTTTTTTCTTTCAGGACTATGCATTAAATCTGGCAAAGCAAATGAAACCTCTACACACAGCAAAGAAAAAAGTAGTCGGTGAATATCTTGACCCACAAATGTTGGACTACATGACTGATGAGCAATTGGTGCAACTGTATGAATTACATAAAGCTGCCTCACTGAAGGACAGTGACAATGTTGAAGATATAACCAATACGAGTAATGAAAATATTAACAATAGACAATAGTTCATGACAGAAAATTTTAGATATTTAACTTATGATTATGATGGAATAAATAAATCATTTTGTTGTTATTCCCAGTTTAATTTTTTTTACAAATCTTTGCATTATGGTACTGCAACACATATTATATTGGAACATGAATGATTAATAATAGACATAATAGTTTATGAAAATATAAATAGATCATCAGAGAAAATGGATAAACTTTGTTATTGAATTGTAAACGCTGCCAAAAATGTTAAACAATTATATAAATTTTCCATTACCATAAACATTTTGAAAGAACATTATCAAAAGGTTGTTGACGTTGAAATAAAAACTGTCACACTAAATGCCAATTCTCATTACGAGGTAATAGTAATAGTAAATTACTCTATATTTTGTGGCCAATAATATAATAGTGAATTTAAAAAACAGGATACCTACTTTATGAAAAGTCCTGTATTCAACTAAAATAAAAGTATTTACATTCACAGTAGAAGAATACCAGTATAAGGCAAATTAAGCCGGTTATTACTACTATTATGAACATAAGGGATGAGATCATATAAATTTTTCAAGCAGTGTTAATTTAGAAACCCAACTGTGTCTTTTATTTTGTCCTATCTCATGTATTTTCCAAATTGGCTTACTTGAATATTATGCTACCGTATCTACCAAAATTATAGAATTTCCAAATAGCACGCTACTTCCAACTTTGACTAAAATGTGTGGATATGACAATATTCGAGTACATAAATATTCTTACACAAACAATCGATACAATTTATATATATTACAATGTAGGTAATAAGTGCCAGATCGACATTTAAGAAATTTCCAGTTCTCATCTTTATTATAAAGTACAAAAAGAGGTTTCAGATTTTTTCTTTAGATCCGTAATTTTACCTATTTATTTTTTCCTGGATAATAAATGTAAAGATAGATACGAGAGTCGCACTAAAAATTTTTAGAACTGGCCACTTGTAAACAATGTAATAAGAAAGTAAATGTGAATTTTGAAAATGGAACTCTTTGCTAATATTATTGAGTACTAGCAAATGCCCTCGCTTCGCTTCGGGAAAACTACCTTCGCTTAAAGCTAGCATCTGCATTTTCTGGGTTTTTGTCGTTCTGTGAATTAGAAATATATATATATATATTAATTCATAACTTTTTTATTTATGGAAGCATTGCAATGAAACAAACTTTAAGTTTTAAGTAATGCTTACTGCAATATATTAGTGAAAACCAGAACAAAATCGGTTAAGCCGTTTCTGAGATTAGCGGGAACAGACGCACAGACAAACAGACAAAAATTCCAACAACTATTATTTTGGGTTTGGGCTTACAACTGGTTTAATGAATTTAAACGTGGTCGCATTAATCTCACCGATAATCTGCGTCAAAGACGGCCTTCTACGGTGACGACCGAAGATAACTTCAGTGTTGTGCGGCGTATGGTAGAGACTGACAAAAGAGTGACCTATCAGCAGATGCGGATAAGCTTAGGCATTGGTATGAGTCAAGTGCCCAAAATCCTCCATGAACATTTAATGGTCAGGAAACTTTATGTCCGGTGGATACCTCATAATTTAACTGAGGCTCAAAAACTTGGATTGGTGCCGTGAAATGGTTCAAAGATTTAACGGAAGCGACTCAAATGCTGTATTCGACATATTTAGGGGTGACGAAAGCTGGATTTATTGTTTTGATCCGTAAACCAAAAGGCAGTCTGCTCAGTGGGTGTTTCCTTCCGAAGAGTTGCCAACTAAAGTGAAGAGAGGTCGAAGCGTGGGAAAAAAGTGTTAACGGCAATATAATATTTGAATCAATAAGTTAGCTGTGTTGGCAACACAATAGAATATGGTTCAAAAAGAAGAATATTGTTTCTAAAAAAGAATGTCTTTTGTTAGTAGCTAAAAAATAATGTCAGACGCGCTTGCTGCAATAAAACAGAAATATATAACTTGAAATAGTTATTTTATTCACAAGTCCTAACAGGTTATGGACCCAGTACTCATAATTCTGTTTTAGGTGAAAGCAAGAAGAAGTCATTGTATGGGGAAGCTACACGGAGTGCTATAGTGTAGGCAAAAAAAAAGGGGTTGGTCGGCGGAAAGAAGAAAAAATATTGAAGCGGTGTCTGAAGGAGGTCGTGTGGAGGCTAAGCACGACATCAGGCTCACGTGGGGATAACGACGGCCAACGTGCTTGAAAAACAGATAATGGGGGATCTTAATAGGCATACAATGGCGGTGGCGTCAAATGTTATAAGATTAGAAGGGCAGAAAAACTAGAATGTTTGGAAGTTCCAGGTGACCGTAACGTTGAAAGGGGCGGATGTTTTCTTTGTAGTCAATGGAAACGAAAAGAAAATAGAAAATAATGCATCAGAGTGGGCAAAGAAAGACGTGAAAGCCCAATCAATTATAGTGTCAAGATTGAGTGAAGCAGCGATGATTCATATCCTTACCTGTGAAAGGGCTTCTGAAATGTGGCTTAAGCTCTATAGTATTTACGAAGCTAAGTCAGCTACAAGTGCAATGATGCTACAGCAGCGGTTTCTGCAGTGTAAATTTGAGGATGGTGAACTGTCGGTATTTCTAGCCAAGGTTGAAGAGATGGCTTGTCAATTAAAACAAGCTGGAGAAGAGGTGTCTGAGAAATTCCTAATGACTAAGGTTTTATTGTCATTACCTGAAACATACAGTCACTTTATTTCTGCATGGGAGTCAGTGGAAACTTCTAAACAAAAATATGATGATTTAGTAGCAAGATTGCTTGTTGAAGAAGAGAGAATAAAATCTAAAAATAAAACAGGTGAAGGAGATAATATGGCATTATTTATAAAGAGGCGAGGTGGATTTGTCCAAAAATGCTACAAGTGTGGGAAGCCAGGACATTTTTCGAAAGCATGTAAAAGTGGAACAGAGAGTAGGAAATGCTTTGTATGTGGAGGAATGGGACACTTGAAAAATGAGTGCCCTAAGCATACAAACTTTGAAAAGTCTGGACATATGCAGAAGAAAGGATACTCCGGAAACGCATTCACAGTAGCTATGACAACAGATACAGAGAGTAAATTCAATAGACTATCTAACCAATGCTGGTTGATTGATAGTGGGGCAAGTCAACGTATGACAGGGAATAGCTCACTATTTGAAAATTATCAGTTAGTGTCAGATAGATCTGTAGTTGTTGGAGATGGAAGAAATTTACCTGTTGTTGGGGTTGGAGATATAAAACTAAATATTTGTAATGGTGAAGTCTACACAGAGGCTATATTAAATAATGTGCTACATGTGCCTAATATTAAAATGAACTTGTTTTCAATACTTAGTGCGACAAAAAGAGGTTATGAGGTGATAATGTCAGATGGACAATGTTTGTTTTACAAGGATGATGTACTGTGTGCTGTAGGTTATAATGAAGGAAATTATTATGTACTGAAAGTGTCAACTGATTTAGCGGTAGCGGCAATTGCTACTTTAACGGAGTAGCATGAGAGATTTTGTCATCAAAGTATTGAACATGTGAAACAAGTCTTGAACAACAACAACATTAAGTGTGCAGGAGAAAATTCTAGATGTGTTTCATGCTTAGAAAGTAAGATACACAGGTTGCCTTTTTATAAAAGAGAGCAGCATACAAAAGATCCTTTAGAGCTAGTACATGCTGACTTGTGTGGCCCGATGGAAGTTGAGAGTATAGGGGGTTCTAAATATTTTCTGATGATAAAGGATGACTATTCAAATTTCCGCGTAGTATACTTCGTACAAAAGAAGAAAAAGTTTTTGGAAAGATAAAGCATTTTGTTACTTGGGCGGAAAGACAGACAGGTCTTAGAGTAAAAGTAATCCAAACAGATAACGGAGGTGAATTTGTAAATAAAAACATGCAAAGTTTTGTTGAAGATAGAGGAATAGGTCATCAGACGACAGTACCCTACACTCCTCAACAGAATGGGAAGGCAGAGAGAGACATGCGAACAATTGTAGAAGCAGCTAGGTCTATGCTTAAAAGTAGGAACTTGTCAAAAGCTTTGTGGGCAGAAGCAGTGAACACAACGGTATATGTACTAATTAGAACATCAAGGAGTAGAGAACCAGGACTGACACCTTATGAGGTATTTTATAAACGGGGTTTTGACATTCAGAGCTTACGTGGAATATTTGGTGATAATGTATATGTTCACATTCCTAAGGCTAATAGAAGGAAATGGGATGTAAAAGGAGAAAAAGCTGTTTTTGTTGGGTATGACGTTAGTAAAGGATATAGAGTATATTATGAAGACAAAAACGAAGTGCATATTAAGCGAGATATAGTATTTATGGAAAAGGCTAATTGTAAAGATCAGGAGGCTGAGAATATACAAGGAGGAGAAAAAGTAATCTTACTTGATATAACTTTAGAGAATGTTCAGGAAGAAGTACATAATGATAGTGTAGAAGAATTCTATGATACAGATGTAGGGGAGACTCAGGGAAATCATGTAAGAGAAATCAGTATAACACCAGAAGTAACTGAGTTACAGCCTAATGAGGAGGGAAATGAAGATGAAGAGGCAGAAGAAAATCGGAACCAAGAAAGTAGACCAAGAAGAATGGTAAAGCAACCAAGTTACCTAGAAATTTATCACCTGTATGTTGTAGAGCCTAGAAGTTATAAGGAAGCCATTATGTCAGAAGAGGCTGAACAGTGGAGAGGCTATTTCAAAAGAACTTGGCAGCTGAAAGAAAATAATACATGGACAGAAGTAGATAAGTTACCAGAAGGAAAAGAAACTATTACTTCAAAATGGGTTTTAAAGAAAAAGGAAGGTGGTTTCAAGGCTAGGTTGGTGGCCAGAGGCTTTGAACAAGATTGTGATGACTTACAAGACTTATATGCCCCTGTGGCAAAGCTAAATACTTTTAGAATTTTTGTATCAGTAGCTACTAAGTTAGGGTTAAAAATTAGTCAGATGGATGTATGTGGAGCTTTTTTAAATGCAAAACTTGATGAGGAGTTATATTTGATTTTACCAGAGGGAACTGACAGTAAATATGTAAAACTGAATAAATCTATTTATGGTTTAAAGAGGTCTCCTAAGTATTGGAATGAAACTTTTAATAATGTAATGTTATCATTAGGGTATAAACAAAGTGATAAATTTTGTCTGTACTCGAATTGTGAAGGGAATAAGAAAACATTTTTGTTGTATGTAGATGACATTTTGTATTTTGGTAACAATAGTGAGTCTTTGCGTAAATTGAATAATGTTTTTTGTAATTCTTTTAAAATGAAAGTAATGGGAACTATAACTAAATTTTTAGGAATAGAGGTTAAGCAAGATATAGATAAGGGGATAACTACTATATAACAAAAAGAATACTTGAAAAGGTTATTAGCAGAATATAGAATGTTGGATTGTAAAACTTTAAAGTTACCAATTGATAGAAATTATAATTTTCATATATTAAAGAGAGAGTCATCAGAAACTGTGGAGATTGAAAAGAAATGTAGGAAATTAGTAGGAAGTCTTATTTATGCTGCAATGGGAACTCGCCCTGATATTTGTGCAGTAGTAAACATTTTAAGTAGATATCAGAGTTGTGCTTCTGAGCTATTATATAAACTTTTGTTAAATATTTTACGATATGTAAAAGGGACCATTGATCTTTGTTTAATTTATACCAGAGATTGTAATTGTAATGATGTTGTAGGTTATGTTGACAGTGACTGGGGTGGGTCCAATGACTATAAGTCAACATCAGGATGTATTTTTAAAGTTTTTGGATGCTCAGTTATATGGTTTTCTAAGAAGCAGCTAACCGTAGCCTTATCTTCAACAGAGGCCGAATTTGTGGCTTTATGCCTAGCTTCTAGTGAGGCCTGTTGGCTGAAAGATGTTTTATTGACATTTGGGTTTAGTGTAAATATAAACATATTTGAGGACAACCAGTCGACAATAAAAATGGCTCAGATGGCTACTGGTAATTCTAGAGAAAAACATTTCCAAATTAAGCAATCATTTATTAAGGAGAAATTGCATAAAAAGTTAATTGACTTGATATATGTAAATACCAGTAACCAACTTGCAGACATACTGAGAAAAGCATTAGGAGGTACTCAATTTATAAAATTAAGAAAGAAATTGTTTATCAATTAGTTGTATGGAGAAGTATACTGTTAAGGGGAGGTCTTAATAAAGATTGATAGTTTTTCAAATATTTTATTGAGGGGAGGTGTTAACGGCAATATAATATTTGAATCAATAAGTTAGCTGTGTTGGCAACACAATAGAATATGGTTCAAAAAGAAGAATATTGTTTCTAAAAAAGAATGTCTTTTGTTAGTAGCTAGAAAAATAATGTCAGACGCGCTTGCTGCAATAAAACAGAATTATATAACTTGAAATAGTTATTTTATTCACAAGTCCTAACAAAAAGATGGTGGTCTCGTACTTCGGAAGGACAGGTCATTACGCGACAATTGTTTTAGAGGATCAAAAAACAGTTACTGCAGAGTGGTACACTAACAAATGTTTACCACTTTTTTGAAACCACGTTTGAAAAAGTTTGGGAGAAACGACCTAGCAGTAGGATCCTCCTTCACCACGACAACGCCTTATCGCACACCGCCAGGCAAGCGATCGACTATTTGGCTACGTCAGAAGTGGAATTACTGGGTCACCTGCCATATAGCCCCGACCTCGCACCTTGCCATTTTTATTTATTCCCGAAAATAAAAGAAAAACTTAGAGGAATACGTTTTCTAGACGCCGAGGAAGCAATGGCTGCGTTTCAAAAGGCAATCGAAGAGACCCCTAAGGACGAGTGGGCAAAATGCTTTTCTCAATTGTTCTATGGGATGCAGCGATGTATTGATGTGAATGGGCACTATTTTTAAACGATATAATAAAACTAATAACTTGCTACTTTGATCAGTTTTTGATTTTCTAAGAATTTTTAGTTTGACCCTCGTATTTACTGCAAAGAGGCCAAATAGGCTTATTTTTTTTTTTCATATACTACCTAAATTATAAGCAATTCATTGTTTTTTTTTAGATAATTTGGTTAACGGAACATTAAAATTGGCCTTTTGTAATGTGTTATAGGAACCGACAATTCTGTGCTGGTATTTTATGTAGATTGTAAGTGCAAATATATTCAGGTGTTACATTTTATTGAATCTAACTTAGATAATTTCTCATAACATTGCATTAAAGTACTACTTACACATACTTATTAAAAGTTGAGACATTGTTTAAATCGTGCTCTTGCTGCTTGGTAATAGGTATATGATATTGTTATAAGCATGCTGTAATGTTTATACTTAGGAAATAAATTGTTTTATTGTTGGGCGCTACCTATGGCCGGGTGGAAGTTTAATTGACTTAAAGGAAAATTAAAGTATATTTTTTCTTATTATTTCATATTAAACAAGAGTTCTAAGTATATGCAAATGTAAGCTTATAGTTAGGGACTGCGAAGATTCAATAAGCCAACAAATATCCTGATCCGTATCTATTTGTATCATACATTTTTTTATTTATGTTCGATAAAAAAATAATCTAACAGTCGCATAATAAATTAATGTTACGTGAATATGCTACATTATTCAATCCTTATGTTGTCTAGGGTCAACACATCAAAGCTGACTTCAGCCACTGAAACAAAAATGATTCAGATTAGGAAAAGTTGCAATCATTTCTGGTGACAAATTATTATCAACTTTAAGAATATCCAAGTACAAGTGTAAGTACCCCATTATGCAAATTATGTAAGTACTAGCAAGAAAATTGCAATAGGTACTGTGTAGTAAGCAATGTTCAATACGTTTCCACTTTTGCAGTTTTCAGTACTGCCGCATTTCACTTTAGCGTCTAGGCGTTTCAAATGTAGACGTAATGTATAATGTGGAATGCAATATGAAGTCATCTGGAAAAGCATGACAATTTTCCTACTTTTATAAGTTGAAAGTCTATTGAAAGGGACTGATTACCACGGGAGATAGTTTAAGACTTAATCAAAGCTTATTATCCCAGAGCTAGATGTATCAAGTGTATATGAACTGGTAATCTAACATTTGCTTCCCTGCGTACTGTTGTTTTGTAGGTAGGTCATGAATTTGGCTAAATAGCTTTGTAAGCATCTCTTGACACCAATTAACTATGGACACACTTTTATTGTTGGCTACGGAACCTTATTGATGCTAATACTGACGGATGTGAATTGATAGTTCGCTTGAAAACTTATTGAGGCAAGCAAATAGAGTAAAGTACCCAGACTGGTAATAAAGAAAAATATTGCCAATTTTACATCATAAACACAAGGCTTTGCAGAAAGAATAATTATGTATTTTGTCAGTTTTTATTAGTAGGTAAATACTTGCCTACTTCAATTCATATTTACAAATTCACTTTTCTTCAGTTCATATTTACAAGAGTTGCGATTTCATTTGACTATGTTTCACCATGTGTTTATGAGCTAAAGTAAAGGTTAATAAAAGTGAGAGACCCATTACCAAATCGCTGATATCATTAAGACGTAAATAATTTATATAAATTGTGTTAATAACTGCACCTACCTCTGAAAATGTTAAATTTAGTTGGAATGTTCTCGTTGAGCAGTTATTGAAGAACATATCTGAAATTACACGGGGATTTGATTATTCTAATGCAACGTCGACAATTGGAGTACTTATTTTTAAAGTCATTTACATATTTAATTATGCAATTATGATTGTTCCTTTTGAATATTTTTGAAACCTACGATGTAATTAAAGTACTTAGTAATTTGATGGAGGTGAAACGCAAACATGACGAAATTGCAACTCTGCTATTAGTAAGACTATGAAGTTATGTTAGTCAATTATACATATAGTTATATTGCTAAGCCCAAAAGAATTTATTGACAACTGTTATTTTAAAGGCGAGTCTGCGCATTCGCATTGAGTCAACATCGTTTTAAGCAGAGCGATAATAAGTAGCAGTACCTACATTAGTTGTATATAACTAATCTAGATGCCTTCCCAAAAGTACATACTGTAGGTTTACACATTTCGAAGTCATACTCACTGAAGGCTCGGTGGAGAAGTACAACAGCGGATACGAAGTCGCCAAATCTCAATAGCCCGTCTTTTCTCATATATTTAAGAACGAGAAGAGTCAGCGCCCGCTCGGGGATCACGAAGCCGACCTCACGTAGTGCATCTCTTAGTCTTTCAGCGCGAAGAACCCCTATTTTTTCAGGGGAGTGCGCTTTAAACACAGTTTGCCAGTGCTTCAAACTACAAATCAGGTCCTTGAAGTCTGATAAAGTTATGCGGCCCGTACCGTCTTTCTGTGGAACTGTGTTAAGGAAAGCTCAATATGTGATTAAATAAATTCTTTATGTTAAAGGGTATACTGGGTATTCTGTAGGTTTTTAACTTATTCTTATAATTTCGTTCTATCAAACCTTTTAAAAATTTAAGCAAATTTAAGTACCATGAAGATTTCCAATTGTATCATATTTACATTTACACTATAATCACTACTTTGTAAAGAACTTAATTGTCTATTTTTTTGCTTATTGGAAGTATCTCTGCTTTTTCATATATATACGTGTACCCAATAATAATAATTATACCCATATATGTGTAGTTTTTAACATTTTCAAACTGCACTACAGTAAAGTGGAGGGCGGTCAAAGTACAATGATACACCGCAGTGGACTAACAGTAGTGCCATAACTCGGAAATGATATTTCAAAAGGATACTTCCATAGAGAGGACGATCTGCCGGCAGGTTTCTATGGTGGCGCAACTCTTAATGAAATCGTTGGGTAAACACTGCTCCAGCAGTTCTTGAAGCTCAAAGGCGTTTATTGTTTTATGTTCGTCTGCTAACTGTAGAAATTGAGACTCGTATTGCGCGAAGCTACTAGACTCTGCTCCCGGCGGTGCTTTTAAAAGAGCTGCTTTTAGTATCTGTGGGGTGTAATCTAGGACTTTCATTTTCAAAGGATTTACAGAGTACACTCTGAGGGAGAAATTCGCCTCTTGCCTTGGCTCGAAGGTGGTAGGTATTACTAAGTAAGCGCCTGCTTCCAGCTGACATCTGGAAGGTGTCAATAAAAATATGGTATTATATTTAGATGAGAGTTCTTTTGAAATATGGAGGAATCAGTAATGTGCTATAATGCAAAACTCTTAATAGCGAGCTGCATTATTTCTCAGTGACCGATTTTCATTTTATGCATTTGTTTATAGTTTTTAGTCTGGCATGAATAATACGTTAATTGTATAATTATATTTACTTCGATCAGATATTACGCATCCCTATATTGTTATGAAGCCCAGCATTATATAAATATATAATTATATTAATCAATAATTAATTATACATATGTCTACTATTTACGTATAACAAGAGTACTTCTTCATCGCAATGCATTATTATGAGTATGAGTGTTAATTTGAAACTTCGCTTATACTGACATACAAATCGCTTCGCGTGAATACAACAATTTTAACTCAAAATTTTTAATTAAGTAAATGGTATTCTTATTTTTAAACTCGCTTACCTCTCACTGACCTGCCGGCTGTTCGTGTACTGAGAATTGATCGAACTTCTAGTTTTTTTGAGGAATAGAGGTGAGACAATCTCTTTTAAGCCTTTACGTACTTTATAAATACTAAATCCAATAACTTTAGGTTCCATTATGCTATGCTGATTTAGGGATATTATGACGGTATCTGGTGCGTTCAGTTCTAACTGTATTTGTGGGTTCATATGAAAAAAATCTGAAACAATATATTTTTATATTTTATTAGATGCTTCTTTAAAGCTAATTTAGTACGTTCATGAGTTAATAAATAAAACACGGATATAATACAAACGCTGGAGTAATTTGACACAACTATATTTTTTTTAACATGCATACATTAACCGAAAAGGAACAAATTCCTTTTATTGAAATTAATTTATAGTGGTTAAAAATTTATAGTGGAAATATTAGATGTATCATGAATTTTCTCATAATAATTTGAATAATTGAAGCATCGGCAAGTAAATTAAAACCAAATGCAGAAAGAGGTAGACAAAAACAACGCATTGTAAAATAACTGTAACTTTATACCAATAAATGTTTATGTACATTTGTAAAGATTAAATAAAATTTTATTTAATAGTGGTAAAGTTATTGTTTGAAAGACGTAGGACACAGTAATATAATGTTGCATCCTGAACAAAACGTAGGATAGCCGAGGGAACACTTACTGACGTGGTTCCGACACCCTCCTGCAGATACGCCTATCTTCCATCGTCCTTGGTGCGTTTTTAGTTGCCATTGCCGTTTCCCGTCCAGTGATGATTCGGCTAGACAAGTTTCTACGTCTAAGTATACAACTTCTACTCGAGTAAAAACAGATTTAAAATCAGTGTATAGCATCCAAAATCCTTTTTGTATAGACGATAGCCGTTCCCGATCAATCAGTGGTATTGAGTTCCACCTGTAAATATATTTCAAATTTACTATTAATATATACATATAATAAAATTCTAACTGATCGATTTCTGTACATGAGCGATATATGAAAATAAATATTATTAGAGGCCTTTATTAATGCAGTAGAACCGAAAACAATAATTGTTAGAATTTTCGTCTGTTGATCTCTGCGTTTGTTCCCGCAAATCTCAATAAGGGCATAACTGATTTTGATCTGGTTTTCACTAATAACTTACTCAGTAAGCATCACTTAATACTTAAATTTTGTTTCATTGCTATCCGTCCATAAATAAAAAAGTTATGAATTAATTAATGTATGTATTTCTAATTCACAGAACGAGAAAACCCCAGAAAAATGCAGATGGTATCTTCAAACGTAAGGTAGTTTTTCCGAAGCGAAGCGAGGGTATTTGCTAGTATACGATATACATACCACCTTATTATAAATTATTACTAAACTTTTAAACAAAATTACAAGCAATCACTTAACATAACGAACATGAAATAGGTGTATAGTTTAACAAGCATATTTACGATTTTGAATGGGTGCTAGATCTTAATAAAAAATGCTAGATTTATCCCAAAGCCCTGAATAGGAATTGACATTGCTAAACCAGAAAATAATAGCTTGTTATATTTCTCAAAAGCTGTATACGAGTAATAAAAGGTAATTTTATTAATAAATAATAAGTCTTTTCTACTACATAAGCAAATATATACACTTAGATGTAGGGCAAGCAGAAGGACAGGCTTGGAAAATGAGAAATTGCCATTTTATAAAATGATTCAATGTCTTTATTGTCATTGATTTAAATACAGCTGTCGTGGTTAAACGGAAACACCGCAAATTATTACATGGGGTTACTTTCATCTGAGGGGTGGGAAGCGCTCATAGCTCGAAGATTACCCCTTTTATATCGATAGTATTTTATTATCGGTCTAGTTAAGCAACTCCGGGAACGGTCGGTAGTTGGATGGACGAATGTTAATGCTTAAATTTCTTTAGAGCTCTTGTGGTCTAGAAAGCACTTCAATCTATTGGTCTTAGTAGTTATTGTTAGATGGCAATCGTTAAGCTTTATTGCACCCTCGATACTTAGCTTAATCGTTCCGCCAATCCTCAATGGAGCAACTTGGTGATGTACGTTCCAGGCTTTATTTATTTCTAGATGTTAGAGGGTACAATGCACGTATTGAGTATTATACAACAAATCGAAAGATAGGAATTCAACTTCGACAATCTTACGTTGTTTGGTCTAGAACCACGTGGGTAACGTGTGTGTCTCCAGGGGATAAAGGGCACTCCATCCGGATTAAGTAGACTGGCCTTTGATTACAAACCACCTGTATAAGAAGATATTTATATAAATTTGGATAATAACAAATATAAAATTATATTTGTCCAAATTAATTAACTTCTGCACAATATTGGTTCTGTTCTTTGAAATGCTAAATTCGGTCAACAACTCAACACTAGGTACCTACTATTATTCATATATAAGTTGTTAAAACCAACAAATTATACATCTTATACAATCTTAACATTTGATATAAACTCTATATTCGGAAAATGAGAATGAGTTTCAGTGACTGATTCCAAGTCAATCTCTCCAGCTCGGGGAGAAAAAATAAACAAAATAATTAATAATTGTTAAACAATGGCCGAGGCAATCCTTTTGGATGTCATTGAGCTCAGTATCATCCAGTTTAATTCTGATGATACTCGGTGATGGCGTTTTCTACCTACCTAACTAGTTATAACTTCAGCTTTATTTTCGGCCAACAACACATCGATGAAACCTTTGGTGTCATGGATATCCGTGAACCATGGTGGCCACTTAGCATGAGGTGATGTGCTCGTTTGTCGGCATTTGGCTTTAAAAACTCGTATCATTATTGGTAGGAACAATCCAAATAATAAAATTTTTCTGAACTATCATTTTCCTGGTATTTCGTCGTCACTTTTATCATTGGGGTTTTCATTGGGTAAGAGCGAAATTTCTGTATAAACCTACGATTTACTAAACTAGACAGTATGTGGTGGTCCAAAGTAAATAAAGCTAATTTAATAAAAGCGATTTCAACAGCGCCAGAAAAACGTCTACATTAAAATTGTCCTTGGGTCGCGAGTGTCTCGTCTTATGAGCTGAATGTGTAACTTTCTTCGCTATATGTTTTATATGATACTGGACAGTAGGTACATTAAATTTTGACATATTATAAGGTAACTTTTAGCACTAATATACATAAATGCATTATTTCTTTTTTTTAAGTATAATATATGTAATATACTGTATAGATTGCTTATGATTTATGAAACATAACTAGATAAATAAAACCTTCCTACTTCTGTCTACAAAAAAAACTAAACAAAAGTATTTAATTTAAATATTTTTACCTCTTCTATGCTGTATATTCTGTAATTGACGCCAGGTTCAATATTATTTATACTAAGGGAGGTGCCCTGAAATAATAAGTTTTATTCAAATTAAGTTTGAAGACCATAATATTCTAATATTATCTAATAAAATGAAATAAAAACGTACAGAAGAAACACAGCAGGCCGTTACTATGCTAGTGGTCTTCAACAAATTGTACAAGACTCCAATCTCAGTCATTTCACTAACTGATAAAGATTCGGTGATCCCTCCAGTCAAATCTGCTAAGCCATCCAGTAAATTTCCATATTTAAGAGCTTCGTAAGAACCGTGCATTCTAAAAAACAAGTTTCAGAAGTTCATAAGTAATACAGGTTTTTATTAATTAATTTATGAATGCAAATTGTATAAAATATTTTTATAGATTACTGGTGATGGCATTACAAAAAACAAAAAAGTTAACAATCGTATTATTGAATTTAGTGTAAATAATGATCTTATAAATTGCCTCAATTATGACAAATCTTAATATTAAATGTTTTTCGATCAATATTTTAAAAATATTAATTTTTATTTAAAGGTACAGAATAAATAAACTCAATAGGTCAGAGAATTAACACGTTAGTAATCTTAATTTTAATAAGTTATTACATTGACGACCCCGTAGTCCAGTTGGTAGTGACCCTGCTTGCCGAGGGTGGGGTCCCGGGTTCGATTCCCGGCCGGGGCAGATATTTATGTGACAGATATATGTTTGTTCTCGGGTCATGGGTGTTTGTGATGTGATAATTGTGTATGTCCATGCCACCCGCAACACAGGGAATCCTAGTGCGGGGGTGTGAGTGTGTGAACGTTATTATTATTATTAGTACCTCAAAATCTTAAGTGGAAACTTTAGCTCTGACCCAAGTTGGTCTGTAAGTTAACTCCAAAGATATGGCATAGCTATTATCTTTTCTGAATACTGAGTGCAGTTGATTTGTGTATCTAGGGTGAGTTTTGGTGATAATTATAAAAGTAATACGATCCAATATTGCTAGGATTACTTGACACCCCTGAAATTTTGAAAATTACTTTAAACAGGAAAGCTTACTTCGCATACGCCTTTTCCAGTAAGGCAGGCCAGAGCTGTTCACTGTGGCTGGAATGCATAAAGGCAAGTTGGCCGTGCACAGTCGGGAGCCTATCATCAACCAGCACTTCGACCCATTGCCCACACCACCATATTCTAAACCTGAAAAAACATTTGTTTTTGTTTAATAATTTAAAAAAATGAACTATAATATGTTACTAAACTACTATATTATTAAAAATAGTGATTGGTCATGTGAAACGAGTGTTAATGACTATAATACAAAGCAAAGTGACTACTCAAAAGAGTAATTTGTTCATGAAGCTTTGCGAAGCTACACCAGGACAGTCGTAATGTAGAGCAATATGGAAAGTAAAATAATAATTGAATGATCCAGATAAATAGTAATGCGTTTCTCTATGTTAATAGCTGACGGAAATAAATATTGTATGTGGTCACCGCCGCCTATGGGCATCAGAAATCACCAACTCGTTATCAAATATAAAGGTAGTGCGGAATACAAGGAAATTATGTTGTATACTAATGGAAACGCCTTCAGTTTAACGCTTCTCTGATGTCTTTCTCGTAGTAATATACTACTACGAAAAGCAGGCTTGAAATATGTCCAATGAGATAATTTCGATGACGGTTTTGTTGATAAAAATAGTAGCACGCTTATCTTAAACTTTGTATCTTTTTAGTAAAATGGTGTAATACCTGAACACGCCTGCATAATTGGTATCGATACTTTGGTCAGCCGGTACCGCTCTGTAGAACAAGCCTTTACATAAATAGAGCACCCGAACGCAAGAGAGAAGCCACTTGTCTCCTATAACAATAAAATGATTAAGATACATTATTATTGTATGTTTTTTTTATAACATAGCCTTGGCAAATTATTTTTTAATACACGTCTTATATACATTTATTATGTAACCGAGATTGCTAAAATATCTTAGTTTTAAAGGTTGCTTTAACATATGTTTTATATGCCAGTATATTTAAAGCAATATAAAAATCAAGGTTATTTTTTGTGTCTATCGTAAACTCGAATAGTGCAAGATCATATGAGATTTAATTCATTAGAAATTTATTTATTAGGTAACTCATATTATAAAATTACGTTTGATGTTACCAGAGTAATTATTGTTATAAGTAAAATTACCAATTTATATATAATAAAGTATACGATTTATATATACCTAAATGTGTTTTATATAAATAACATTTGGCAAACTTCTTTGTGTTAATTTCATACAATATAAAAAATTTCAATTTTAAAATAATAAAACATTTTAAGGGACTTTAAAAATGCATTTAATCTCAATTTTTATTTAATCGCATGCTCGTGCTCATTTATTTGTAATAAGTATTTAATTTTTTTTTCGTAATATGGTTGTAAATACAATTTATTATGATCACATCTATAATTACAGTTTAGAAAAATTAATGAGGATAATATGACTGACATTTTTTTATAATGGAGGATTAATATTTTTGTATATGGAACCTAAAAGTAGAGATTTCAATAAAATATAATATTATTTAAAAACAAATAATGTTATAGTATTATTACGTTAATTTTATATTCGCACGGCAGATTTCGCATCGCTATATTTATTTACAAAACTTGATTGGGTAATTACTTTCGAAAATGCCACCGATCGTTAGAGCTCATCGTTACAATTGTCTATTCAAATTGTAAGCTTGCAACTTCCGTTGCTACTTGAGACTATTACGTCTTATAATAACACTGACGTGATTTTGACAAAGATTTAGATAATTCGCTATAACAAATTGCTATACACTACGTTTTACAGATTAGTAAATCATATTTAAAATTGTTAACTAATGCGTAGCTTCCAATGGACCAATGGATTTAATATACGCAGTACTAGGTACTTTTGTACATTAATATTTTTTCAACTAACTTGTAAATTAACGATTACTACTGACTTCGATTCAGTTTTAATTTTTTGTTAATAAGTATGGTCTGACCAAATAGAATAAAATTGATAAATTAATAATAATATAAGTTAAGACACAACACAGGATTCGCTTATAGGTTGTAATACAACATGGGCTTTGTTCGAAGTGTTCGTTAACTCACCGAGTCTGCCGGACACCACGTCGAAAGTATCAATGTTGTCAAGCAGGAATGCCGGGTTCGTGTATAGCTCCTGCAACACATTTCGAAACTTGATAAATTACAGGAAATCAAAGCAATAGACAATCGTTGCATAGCAGACAAAGGGCTATTACTGTATATTATCTTACTGATATTAAATGTGAAAGTATATTTATTCAGATGCTTGTCCTTCATTCGGACGGCAATATTATTACGTATGAAATTTATTATTAGTAAAATTTAATTATTGCTTAGGATGTAGGGTACTATTAGATGAGTTTTTAAGTGCCCCAAGCTTTGTGTTATCCGTAAACGCTCGAGTTAAGAATTATAGGGCGCGATCATGAGCTGGATGGGTGGCTATTATCATTAATGTTTTCGTGAGTCGATGGGTATGATAAATATAATGGTTGTTATCGTTAGATATTAGTCGTTAACTTTTTTGTGGATCAAAACGTTGTAGGATGTTAGGATGAGTCCTTAGGGATTATTAGTATTCAGGGTTATCAAATTATATCCTTAGTTTAGGTTGCTAAGGCGGTAATTTGATTAATTTGAATATGTTCTATGAAGCTATGATTTGAATATGTGCTATTTGTGACATAACTGTCTACAAAACTAGGGAGAAATTTAAATGGTTTACTGTAATTTAATAGTAAATTTTGGAAAATACAACGTGATCAATACAATACACATTTTATATTTGTTCTGGAAACCTAGTTAGATGCAATAGTACCTTACAAGTAAATCAGTTACCTAATTAAACTTTTTTGTCGCTATTGTCACCTTGAATTTACGAAGTGAATACGTGACACTATTTTTACAATTCACTATTTTTCAAGTGTATAAAATGAAAATAGATAGTGATAAAAGAACACAAGAAATAAGTAAAAAAAAATATATTATCTGAAAAATTCTATACAATTCTGTTAATTTAATATGTCTGAGTATGGGATATGTATATTTGATAATACTGTCAAATTATGTTAAATATTAAAAATATAATACAACATGAGCATAAGCGACTATCCGTTTTTGTTTTTAATATTGGTACACAAAAAATTAAATATAAAACAGCTTTTGAATATTAAATAAATCTACTTAGTTGAAAGCCGCTTTACACCTACACACACTCTCAAAATCCTGTCTCAATTACTTTGCTATTTACGATCAATACGTTAAAATGATAATACGTATTTGCACATGGCGTTTTGATAAACGTAACACAATGATCTTGTGTAATATAGTCGACTTGAGAGATGCACTGAAACAAAACGTAAGTAAATTAATGATCTTGTGTTTCGTTTCACGTTTTACTTTATATCCGTTTATCTCTCACACATTATTTTCTCCGAATACATTGAAGCATACACAGTTAATTATCACCGTAAATAAAGGAATTCTGATTTTTGGCGTTCATTTTATCTCTCTAGCAGAAAGATTTATATCAAATCCTATTTTAAGTGCATTATGTGAAATATCGAATAAATGGGGCATTTGATAAAAGAAATAAAAAAATAATTAATAGATTAATAATCAGTTACGGTTTAGAGAAATTAAATACAATTAAAAAAAAGCAAGTCTTTATTTTTTAAGGAAAACTGAAAATAATACTAAGTAGGTATTATGGATTATTAATTTAGCAAGAAATTTTATTCAGGCGAGTCTGACTCGACCGGTTTAATTTATATCTACGCAAATTGTAAACAACTTGCGAAATGCAAATTAATTTTTACTAACCTGAGTTCGTTTTGCTTTGTTATAATTCATAATTAGTATGCGCTAATAATAATAATAATAATAATTTCAGTTGACCAGCTATATTCACTTACATTTTACTATATACGTACATACATTTAACTGTCCATAAAATATCGGCGTCACATAATTTATATACATAGCACAATGCTGTTGGCAACATTGGATACTCTTTACCGACGGCAACGCTGTAACACCGGCTCTAATATACGGTTAAAAGTCGACGATGTTACGAAAGTAATCTGGTGAAGTATAAGTTTAGATTATCTTAAAAGTAATAAGCTAGTTTATTAAACATAATCCTTTCGTCTTTTCACAATATAAAACAAAATCTCATTTGGTTAGTTTAACCTAAGCAACAGAAATAGATAAAATAATAATAACAATAGAATTTAAGTGTCCGCATGCCGATAATTACTTCAACTTCATGTATTATTAAGGATAAATTAACAATATTATTCTTAAATTTTCACATTATTATTACAAATGTTAAACGTCGATAACATAGTTTAACCATATTTTATTATGGTAAACAATGAAGTTAAATAGTCTGAAATATTTCATAAAACGACTGTAGTCAAGCCTTACAATTTACAATACTTATTAAATTATTTTGTAAAGTTAGTCTTCAAGTAGGAAAACCTATTTTTTACTGTTGCTTTAATTTTTACTGCTTACTATGTTATTAATTGTGAAGTAACGTTGTATTAAACATGCTCTTAATTAGATGTTTTATAATTGAGATCGCATTTACTCTCGTTTTTATCACCGTCCGCTGTATGTGTAACTGGCTGACTGTGTTGATTGTCAATTGATTCATTTATATGTATATTATATTTTATAACATATTTTCATGATAAAACATTTGTGAATTATTTACTTTATTAAAATTAAAATTACCTTTTATCTATTTAAATAAGTTTTATTTTTCATAATGCAACATTTTTAAACAGATAAACGATTTAAATAATTTCATATCATTAAATGAAAGTTACTACATTTTGACGCCACGACAGACAAACATAGATATACATACAGAGTAGGATAACATTAAACTAAGGTTTTGTAATTCATAACGAAACCATGAAATGTATTTCTAGTCAAGGCCATTTTGTATATAATTATAATTGAGTTATGAGCATGTGTTTTTTAGCCTCAAGAAAGGTGAAAGTAATCGAGTGGCAAGCGACATACTTTGAAACAAAATGACTGCACGCGTATAACTGGCTGGGTTTCAAAACAACAACCAGTTTGGGAAAAGTTGTTAACTGTTGTTTGTATAGTTATACATTGTAAATATTTATATATAATATGGTGGCATTTATAGGCTCATAAAGAAAGCTCTTACTTTCTTCGTGTAATAATTTTATTTCCTACTAGGTATTGCCTTTACTTTAAAGCCATAGGGCTAATGAAGATTTTGTGTAGTTATTATATCTTAGTAGTGACAGACTTTATTTGGTTTTACCATAATCTATTAATATTTTAATGGTTTTGCCTAATTTCTACTAAACTCGTTTCTACTAGACTAAACCGAAGTAAAGTATAACTTTAAGGGCAAATACAATAAATACCTAAAATTGCTTTTAATTAGGTTTTCTTATTAAAATTAATCATTTATTCTTTGTTGTACTTATATTTGTTCTAAATAAATAATTATTATTTATAAAAAAAATCCTATAATATTATTTGGACTGTAAAGTTCATATATTAACAAATCTTACCTTGGCCCGTTTCCATTCAAATGTGAAAGGTGGTACTTGATGGTAGAACACGGAAGGTTGTATGGCAGGAAAGTCGGGGTCTTCCCATAACTGCTGTCGTTGGAGACAGCTCGCCTTTATACGCTCATAGTCCGACATCATAAACTGGAAAAAAAAACAGAGTATAGAGCTCTACATAGAAATAGGTTAAACTAACAATTAATTGAATAATAAATAAAGTGGACTATTGTATTGTCTTTTGTGCATCTCGCTAACTGTGAAAGCTTTAAGTACTACTCCATATAATAATATTTAATAAGTATATTTACATAACGAATATTGTTGCAAATATTCATTCTTTTACAATTTTATTTATAGATTTTCTACTGGACTGTCTATTCTGCCAAAAAGTATACCTATTGTGTAATTTATATTTCACGTGCAGAAATCAGATTGATATATTTTTTCCTTATTTCGTGTATTTTTAAATTTTAAGAATAAGAGTCACCAGTGACATAAATGAATATAAAATTAGTGTGCATATCAATTGAAGCGGCTAAGAAATATAGTTCTATAAAGAACTGTTCGCAAGGTGCGTGGGTGAAAATAACATATTTGGAAATAATGTAGGTAGATAATCATAGTCTTTGAATATACAAAAAAATTGATTACTGGCAGTAAACAAGTTGAGACAACTAAAAGTGAGCTCCGGGGTTGTGGGCGGCTAGGGTGGAAGCTTTAACCGTCCATTCAGCGACCCCGGGAAGGACGACGCTATGAGTGGCCGCGTCACCACCACGCATCACCACAAGTGGAGCCCGGCAGGGCACGCGCTCAGAACTCCAGTAGAGTTCCGTTGGGGATCCAGAGTTCTGTATATAGCGCTGAGGAAGGCCACCGTGTACCTTTTGGAGGTTTCCCCCCCTGGGAGCTATAAAAAGTGGTTAAAAGAAACCGGGATATACGCCCCTATCTTATATCTGTCTTATTACGGGCATATTGACGAGGCAGTCCGGTGAAAAGAATATAACTGTACTAAGCACTTACCATCTGGTGAAAAATTAATTTATATACCCTATTTATTTATTTAGAAAACCAACATAGGTATTACAGATATTATCGTCGTAGTTATCACACTTGGATACCCTGTGTTGTGAGCAACTACACTCTTCCAAATGTACACAATATTTTAAGACCAAATAGATATATATGATACTTATAATATGTACAGATATAAGATGTTATAAAAAATGAATGTAACAATCCTAATAGAGTGCAGAAAAGATTGTAAGTATATTACTCAATAAGAGAATACACAACATAACAGTGAGATGAAAAGCTGATAGTGTAAAAAGCGATATTTCCATTGTAAACTAGAACAATCGAATGGAATTTCATTGGAACAGAGAAACTTTGTTCATCGTGGTTGACACAGTATGAATTTAATAGTCCTATTCTATCAATAAAAGCTAGTTTTATTTATCGATAGAATTGATAATCGTGTTTTATTCTATTTTCTAGTCTCAAAATCAAATCTAACCACGATGTTGCTATACAGGCATTTCATATAATTATATTAATGTTGTACCTACATATGATTTACGAGACGTTTAAAATTCGAAGACGTAAACTTCCTAACTATATACTTATGCTCAAGCAAATATACTTTTTATCAAAATCGTGAAATGGATACGTTTATACAAGATATTTTTCTTGCCGCTTCTTATATTGTATTATTTTTTAAATATAAAATTATAAGTTATACTGATTAGATAATATACGAATATAATGTATAAAGACGGTTATTTACAACCCACATAATAATTATTACAAAGGACTGTGTTGCATCAGTTTTTTTAGGAACCCTAACTTTATCAGTTTTTCCTTGCTAGCTTTTTAAATTAGCTCGTTTGAACCATTAGCCGTGGTACTTCTTTTCAATCAGGAGTTGCTTTTATTACAATCAAATATTGATAAGAAGCGAGAACTGATTATTACAGACAAATTCTTAGTATAATTATATTTACTGGAGACATTGATCTTATTTTATCATAATTAATTAGCTAATTTAGTGGCACATATTTTTTCTTTATAGTTACCTTCTAATATCGTATGCAGATTTGATATAAAGTATAAGGCGCGTTTGTTTACGTTACGTTTTTTCACGTAAAGACAAATACTTTATTGAGACTCACCAATTAGATTTGCATAACTATCTAACTTATGAGCTACACCCTGCCCTAATGACGATACGAAGAATCAGTCGGAATTGAACAGGTGTTCATAATAAACAGCGTAGCGCATCGTTGGACAGCATCAAGAAAATACTACAGCGAATGGAACTAGTCAAGACGACCTACTTGTTCAGCTCTCCACTCAACATGGACACTGTTGTGTCGAATAGACAATTAAAAATATATATGGTGCTAACATAATGGGGCAGCCTTTCGTATCTAACGATGAGAGTATCATGTTTATTTAACTTTAATTTGAAATAACATGCTTGCATAATGTTCAAATCCATCAAAAAGTGTACTGTAGAAATATTTTAAAATATAAAGCGATAAAATACATATATTAATATTTTAAAATATTTTGTGACTGCATATCTATGCAAATTTTTCTTTTATCGTACCTACTTATATTTACTTTACTGCATTTGATTAATATGTACTCTTTATTTACGGTGCGCAATAGCAATAAACAAACATTGTTTGAATATATATTCCTATACACAGATATAATACAGAGTTTCGTCTCAATTCATATTCACACTCATCATATTTAATATCATATTTAGTTACAATTTATTTTAATTTATAAACCAAAATTACGTTACATTATTACTATACAACCTCATCAGGTCAGCGAATAGATGTATAGATGTAGAAGTAAGGAGAATCAAAATGTTTGCATTTTTCAACAATTTTTGCTCATTGCTTGGACGCACCGTGAGAATGACCTACCGGATATAAACGCACGTGCTGGTGCGCCGCTTCACTTAACCATTTACAATTGCTAAGCCTATGTGGCGCACTGTTTGTTGCTCTAGATGTGAACAAATAGTAACAATGCAAAGACGTCACGTCGCTTAACATGTGCGCTTCTGATTAATGACACGTGCTTCGTGCTACCTTCTTAAAAACTTTCGCCAGTTCATCGGAACTGGTTTTTATCGAACAACTAGTTACGAAATTTCTTAATAAATATTGATCAGTTTGACATTTATTTTCGAAAAACTTGTATTTGTAAAATATTTGCTTATTTAAAAAGACTACTTATTAATAATTAAAAGAAATTATGTATTAACAAGTTCGAGAGCGAAATATATGATATAATAATCACGAGTTTATGCAATTCATAGATGCAATGCAATATCTGATTCGGCATTTAGAACAATGATGTCATTCTGCTGTGTGGTTTCGTACGATCTTAAACCTTCAATGTCTTTTGGTATATTTTCGTGTGATTGTTACATTTAACGAAATACTCGTTTCTAATATATTTTTGTTCATTTTCCATAATAATAACTTATTGTACCCAAATTTACGATAACATTTAAGTAACATTATAAATGATAGTTATAAATGATTATAGCGATTATGGAATATTTCAAATTAGTTATTAAACTTTTTTTCTTAACGGCTTCAAATACTTCTAATCGAGTTTATAATAGTTAAATCTAAACAAATTACTCCCAAGAAAAAAAAATCAGGTATTTTTTATAGGTTTTTTATAGGTATTAGATTAAAAATATGGAAACAAGAAACGAAACCCGAATCGAGATATTAATACGAAGTAAAGTAATTTCATTCGTGCAAATATGTTCATATCCTCAAAATAGATTAAGTTGGACAAAGCAAAACTTAGCCACAGTAGCATTTGGCCGGAATCTCAATCTACTTGTAAAAGTAGCTCATTGCTCAACCGGTTCTCGCTTACGGCAAAACCAAGAAGAAACTTATCACATTTGGACACACATTAAAATGTCACTTTACCCTACCTTCACTATTCGGTGTTTGAATTACCTTAGTTATAACATTATTCAAAACACAACACCGGGCACAATCGTTAGCAAGCACTCACGTGCACGGTACGTCGCGGCGTAACTGGTTTCCTGTTTGCCGCTGAACTTCTCGAAAGAGGTATCCCCTCTCTCTCTAGAAAGGAAGGTTACATATTAATCAAGAGAGCGTTTTTTTGAATGTATTGCCATTGTCTTATGATGTTCAATTTTTGAGTCCTAAGGAAACAAAATTAGTTTATTGGCGAAGATCTTATGTGTAAGTAACTCTTACTAAAATTACAAATGTAGTATATTCATTTCAAATATAAGCGATAGTGATAGCGTGATACAATATGCAAAATAAAATACTTTCTTACTAAGTATGAAAATCTAAATGTAAAGCGAATAACCTGCTTTATTTATGGTATTTATAGATCATTGATATAACCCATGAATTAAGGTAGGTGATGCACCGAGTGAAAGTTGTAGTGACACACAAGAAAACAAATATTTCACAATCGCTATTGCCCACGCTATGATATCGACGTAATGAATTATAACCGCACTTGCGGCTTTACGCCTCAACTCGAAGACAAAAACCGCTAAAACAGAGCAGTTTTGCTAAATATGCTCTCACTTTCTAGTATCATTTCTTAATTAGTACTTTATTGATTGATTAAGATAGGCTTTATTTAATTTGAGTCACATCTTGATGTCCAAATATTTTTATACGTATAATGATATTTTTATTAGCAACCCACTGCAGGACACGAAACTCGTTACTTAGGAGGCTTAGAGCTCACGCCGGTTCAGTGTAGATTGATGGAGGGGTTAGCGGCCAACTCAAGCGTCGGAATTGCTGATACCACCCGTAGGCCTCCCACTTGGCTGACCGACGATAAATACAGAGAGCCAATGTTTACCGTGCCCTCCGAGGTATGGAAGAGCTAGACTAAAAAGACTAAATAACATAAAATATATTTACTCTTTAAAGTAAAGCTGAGAAATCATTTTCAATAATATTATTACTTTGTAAATGTTATTATTTTTTGGTTACCTCGTTTTACGTTTACGCTTCATGTAAAAGAGTTCAACGCGTTAAAGCAGTTTATAGTTCATTATAATATATTTTTTTTTCTGAATAAATAGCTATAACGGTCATAATAAACGTATTCATTAAATATTTACATTTTAGTATTTAGTAAAATAAAAGTTTAATTAAAATAACCAATTAAAATAACCATTTACTTATAAACGATTGTAGGTAGTATTTGCGATACCCTCAGTTGCATAACCGCTTGAAATTGACCGATAGGTTCTACCGTTAGTATAAAGGCTTATAATTTGAAATGTTTTACACCGACGTTCATTATCATATTTAATTAATAAAGCTTTTTATAGTATACATTTTCGTCAAGAAATACATAATTCGCATATGAGTGCTTATCGTTTGTTATAAAAGTCGTAAATCATGTTGGAACACTCTTAATAGTACACTTTATGGCTGGTAGCTATACTATATTGTTGCTTACCTGAGAATATTAATTTTTTCACTTTAAAATGATACCGTAATTTGGTAAGGTTACGCGATATTAATTGACATAACCGGATATCCGAAGCAGTGGTTTACGTTATTTCAAAAATGAGGATATCTATGTAAATTAATTTGTGTTAAAGATTTGAGTAAAAACCTTTTTTCCTACCGTTTATTATAATCATATTTGCTGTGAGTAATACAGTAAGAAAAATACATAGAAAAAACTCCAATTCAACATGTTATTTTTAAAGTCCAGGTAAATCTTGTACCAACATACCTAGAGCTTGATTGTGTTTATCATTTATGTTTGTACGTAACTGAAGTAATTCATATAAAATGTATTGTAAATAATGTAGTAAGCCCACGGTAAGCAACAACACCATTTTTTTAAAGCTCACACGGGTTTAATTTAGATATTTCAATGTCAGGCCCACATCACAATATTGTTAAACAGGAGGTTATAAATATAGGTATCATAAACAAGTATTTTCACTATTTTTACGCACGCAAATTGCCTTATCTTTCTAATACCAATTACATACCTAATTAATTTACGCACGTTGTCGTCGTAGTGACCGAGTTTGAGAAGTAGTGTTGTATATCCATGACATGGCATTCAGTGATGGCACCCAGGTCTTGAAAATGTGTAACAGAACCTTAGCACCTGCATCACTTGTACTACGAACCTTTGGCAAAGATGTACTGTTCAGGGTGAAAGATCCTATTAGCGAAGAAATGATTAAGCGTTTGATTTGATAAAATCTTTTTAAGATCTTATTAATTGTTGGTGTGTGTGTGGTGTCCGGGTTCACTTTGTAGAATAGCACCACTCCCGTTCTTCCTGGGATGTCGTAAAAGGCGACTAATAGGACAAATCCAGAAGATGGGCAGCAGCATCTTCATGTGTGTGACGAATACCGGTCAGGTCACCTGCGGTCACCAACACGCACTAGCCAAGCGTGGTGTCTACCGGCTAAACCCCCGCATGCAAGTCACAAATAAGCCTCGGCCCCCAGTCCCCGGCAGCCCCGCTATTCCTAGTTACGGTAGCGACTATGGTAACGGCGGGGCAGGGGGTGCTAAGAATCGCCGGCAGAGATCGGGCTACCATTCCAAACGATGACTTCTGCACCTGGCAACATATAACACCAGGACACTGAGGACCGACGACAAGGTACAAGAGCTGGAAGAAGAGATAGACAAGTTAAACTGGAGTATTGTGGGTTTATCTGAAGTCCGAAGACCAGGGGAGGACACGATAATACTCAAATCCGGAAACTTGTTCTATCACCGGGAGGGCGAACACCTGTCTCAAGGTGGTGTCGGGTTTCTCGTTCACAGATCCCTCGTCAACAATATTGTGCAAGTTGGGAGCGTGTCGGCAAGGCTAGCATACCTTACACTCAGAATATCCAAACAGTATTCGTTGAAGGTTGTACAGGTATATGCGCCAACTTCAACACATCCCGACGATGAGGTTGAGGTTATGTATGAGGATATAAGCAGAGCCATGCATACCTCTAAAGCTCATTCTAATGTTGTGATGGGGGACTTCAACGCGAGATTGGGCACGCAAAGTGGCACCGAGATGAAAGTGGGTCCCTACGGAATTGGACAACGGAATCACCGAGGACACTTGCTGGCAAACTTTTTGGAGAAAGAAGATCTCTTTATGATGAACTCCTTCTTCAGAAAGAAGCCACAACGCAAGTGGACTTGGATAAGTCCTGATGGTTCCACAAAAAGCGAGATAGACTTCATTCGGGCAGACAAACGGCACATATTAAATGATGTCTCTGTGATCAGCAGGTTCAAAATCGGAAGCGATTACCATCTTGTAAGGGTCACATTAAATATCGACCTGAAGCTGGAACGGTCACGCCTTATGAAGTTTACGCTTCGCCCAACATCTGTCCAAACCCAGGGATCCGATAACTTTCAACTTGAGCTGCAAAACCGTTTTGCGTGCCTAGAATCGTGCATGTCAGTGGACGAGTTTAACACCAGGATGGTAACAACAGTCCACGAGGTAGGGTCGAAGTACTTCAAGACCCACCCTAGTGGTAGATCTCGGGTTCTCTCAGAACAAACTCTTGGTCTTATGAGGGATCGTCGAGAACTATGTGTGCAGTCTCCAACCTCTATGAGGGAATACCGACGGCTCAATAAACAGATCTCCAAGTGCAGGCGACGCGATTTACGAAAACATAACGCCAATCGTGTAAAAAACACAATTGAGCGAAACCAGGGCTCCAAAGTGTTCGCCAGGGATCTGTCTATTGGGCAAAGTCAGCTTACGAGGTTGAAGACTGAATCCGGCACTATGGTTTCGTCGAAACCGGAAGTTCTGAGAGAGATTAAGAGATATTACGGACGGTTATATGCCTCCTCTCAAGCTCCACCTCCCCGCGAGGAGAGCGACAAGCGAGCTAAACTGACCCGACACTACACAGAGGATATCCCGGACGTCAGCCTGTATGAGATTGGAGAAGCTCTCAAACAGCTTAAAAACAACAAGGCACCGGGAGATGACGGAATCACAACCGAGCTGCTAAGAGCTGGATGGAATCCCCTTTTAGTGGCGCTCCAAAAACTGTTCGATTCCGTCATTAATACTAGAACTACCCCGGAAGCGTGGGGCAGAGGTGTGGTGACGCTATTCTTTAAGAAGGGCGATAAAGCTCTTTTGAAGAACTACAGGCCCATTACACTTCTGAGGCACGTTTATTAGCTGTTTTCGAGGGTCCTCACAAATCGGGTTGCACGCAGGCTTGACGACTTCCAGCCTCCCGAACAAGCTGGATTCCGAAAAGGCTACAGCACCATGGACCACATACACACACTGCGTCAGATTATACAAAAGACCGAGGAGTATA
>PDGT01000004.1:5318433-5350135 GCA_003671415.1 Megathymus violae | reverse complement strand
TACAAAATATTGCTACCAAATATGTTTCATATAAGATTTTCTTCTAATCTGATCCTATCGAAGTGTGTCTAATGTAAGCTGTAGCTCAACAATCACCCGTTAACCGTTTGTTATTTTTAACTTACCATCTTTCATCCACAATCCAATTATTGCACAGTGATTCCGTAAGAATTACTAATTTATAAGGGCGTTAGAAAGAACATTTATGGAAAAAAATCATGCAATTTCAACTACTTTGATGTCTATTGATATTTGTAAGTCTTATAGCAATCTGCTTAAATCTTAATAGCGGCATTTAGAAAACGTTAGAATTTTGAGTTAAATTATGTTGTTTGTTGCGAGCGTGATAATAATACGCTAAGTTGTGCGGCTACCCTTGACGAGATGAAGAAAAATAAAAAAATATTTTCGGAGAACACAGCCAAAACAGATATTGTAATATTTTACTCATTCACTCCAATATTTAAATGATTAAATTGACGATTGGAAAGGCATCGTCAAAATATAAAGTTGTTTCGATTTACAAAACATCAAAAATATAGTCTGTAAATGTACTGTAATGTATTCTTCTGTTTTGTAATTTTTTGAGCGCCTCGTAAATTTAAATGTACCGTGAAAGGTTAAAAAGGCGTATACAAAAAAAAGGTATAAAATAAAATATATTAAGGTGATTATAAAAATTATGTTTGTACAAGCCGTAATGATTTGTTTGTACTACCGCGTATCAAAGTAATATTTAATTTTGTATGTCCATAGCTAACAAACAAACAGATGGCCCTGCCTGATTGTAAGTGGACATCGCTACCCAAGGACATCTGTAACAGCAATTTGAACTTTTGATTTTGACCTGATACGGGCCAAGATGGAAGCAGTTCACCCCTCTCATTACTAGGTCTCTGGCACCATAACCGAAACGCATAAAAACATTTCGCAATTGATTCTATAAGGAGCTAGTTTTTGTTTTCATATTTTTTTTTATTCCGAATAAAAATTAAGGTAAAAATAAATAAAATAAATGTTTATGTTACTTATGGTATATAATTATTACACAACTGTAGTGTAAATCATATAGGACGAAGGAATTTATTTTTGTATGTATTGTAAATACACATCACAAAAATAATTACTGTTGTGAATGTTTAACTGGTACATTAAATACGTATTCCCACCGAACCTTAGACGATTGATTACACTGTCCAAGCACCACAACAAACAGGGTATTACATAAAATTTATTGAATGATTAAAATGGGCATTTCGATTAGATTTCGATTAGGGCAATTAGAAATAAATTGTTTGAAGCTCTAATGAAGTATAGCAAAATCATTCCTCGTTTTAAATTTAGTGAAAAATCAGATCGTAACAATCACTGACTCTGCCAATACTCAGTAAAGTTTTAGAAAAAATTATACTAAATCAGATGCTTCAACATTTTAACGAAAACAACATATTTCACCTTAAACAACATATTTCACCTTAAACAAGACGGCTTCTAAAACACATCTTTGAGACCTGGGTGATTATTGTAAACTGTTTAAAGCATTTGGTTGTGTTAAGCATGAAACGACTTAGTCTCTACGGTGTCAAATATACTGTTCTCAATTTGATTGCCTATGATTTCAAAGGTAGCATTCAGGGTGTTGGCATAAATGATGCCAATTCACCGGGCTCATCAATTGTAATGGGTTTACACAAGGCTCAATTCTATGTCCGTTCCTTTTTCTCGTTTTTTTTAACGATTTGCCGTATTTTATTAACAATCATGTGAAAATTGTACTATCTTTTGATGATACTTCTCTTATATTTAAGCCTAAAGGAAATAAATTAACTCTTGATCATGTAAACAGTGATTTCTTCTATGTATCACATTGGTTTACGGTAAATAATTTTGTTTTGAATATAGTTTCAAACAATGTGTGTACAATTTACACTACAAAGTATGCAGGAAGTAAGCAAAATACATAAATTAAATAATGAAACATTAACTATGCAACAGTCCACGGTTGTTTTAGATGTCACCTTAGATTATAAACTACAGTGAGGTGTCCATATATCGGTTCTCGTAGGTAAACTGAGTAGGTCTGATTACGCTATTAATAAAAATATACTGTTTACGGACGTAGATATAGCTTGACTTATTTATTTTAATAGTTTTATGTGTTATGGTATCCTAACGTGGGGTAAATCTGATGACATTGATTTAATATTTGTATTGAAGAAAAGAGAATAATATAGTTATATATAAAGTCACATGAGTCTTTATATGAAAAATTTGAAGAAATAGGTGAACTCACCGTAGCTTGTAAATATATTTATAGTATATTAATATTCATTCGAAAAAAAATCAAATATGAACAAGCAGAATCGTAATACACGTAATTGTGCAACAATTAATAGTCATAATATGGTTACGTCTTCAACAATCTTTTAAAAGGTTCAACGTTCCGCGCAACTTACCTTGTAATGCCATATGTTTTAAAAGATGCGCTTAGGAGTTACTTTCACCGTTTTCTCACAGTTGAAGCACCTTTTCAAAACGGTTAGTAGAAGCAAAAAATGACGTGCATAAACGTATTAACAAAATACGTAAAGGATTAAATAATTAAAATTGTGTCTAAAGTAATTAAATAACTATTTGAGTATTTTTGAAAATATGTGTTCTGCAAGTATTTAATATTCAAAATGGATATTAAATCATATTAAAACCAACGAAATGTTTCTTACGCATTTATTTCTTTTTTTGCGAAAGTAATAAAAAAAAATTATGGAATACAATTGAGTTAAAATGCCATACAAATACACTTTAATAATACTTCTTCTGAATATAAATATTTTAGATGCTTCGATATCTATTGTATTCGTATATCTTCAGTTTCTTTGTAGTCTATATAAGTTTACATCGTTTTTCGTCGATGGGAGATCCTCTGAAAGATGTCAGATTTTTCTCAATATAAAAGACATGGCAACCAATTTAGGACACCAGTATTTTTTATAAATGTATAAAAATTCATTGATTCGTAAAAATTCATCCGTGTGGTCCCGGATTAAGAATGTCACCGCCCAGCTCTATCCCATGGGTGTCGTAAGAGGCGAATAAAGGGAACTAGCCTAGTGTATGTCACTAGCACTTTGGGCAACCCGCGCGGTGGCGAGTAAACCACCACAACAGCATTCCCAAGGAGGGTTGGTGTCAGGCAGGCGGCCGACCGTAAAATCTAAGCCAAAACCCTAGCAGCATAAATACATGCTGCGCCGACCCCAAATAAAATTGGGATAAGGGCAGGAGGATGATGATGAGGTATAAAAATTCATGGATGTGTATAAAAATTTACGGACCACGAGGTAACTTCCTACCAAAGTAACTAAATCTCTGTCTGCTGAGGAACTGACTAAAACTCTTGTGACCAATAATGCTAATGTTAATTATGTATTGTATACTGTAAAAATATATAGCAATATCTCATTTTGAAGGTAAAATTAATAACGTATATTGCAAAAGAGCAGAATTTCTGATAAAACAAGTAACCTGTCTTCACTTCGCTTTGGAAATTACCCTGGGAACTAATCTATTTCCCAGGATGTAACGTATCCTATGATACAAGTACTAAATACTCAAATAATCATCTATATATCTGTTTAGTCATTTTAGTGTTACAAGTGTTCAGATGGACAGACAAAAGTACAAAAAAATGGTTAAGCATCTATGTCGGTTATAAAATGTACTTACATTAAAATTTTCAATAAATATTGAATGTTCGACCTCGTTAGTTTAATTATTAGTGTATAAATTTAATTAGTTGGTAAAAAGTGTTATAATACACAATGTAATTTTTCTGAATGTAATGTCCAAAGACAATAGAAAAATTGTACATACGATGTATTTTGACTCTGACCGAGTTACGTATTATGAACTGCTCTTTATAACATAAACTAGCGGCCCATCCCGACTTCGTTCGGGTTCAACGTTTAATTATTAAACAATACACATGATAAATATGTTATCTATCCAGAATAATGTACCTTTCAAATGGTAAAAGAATTTTTCAAAAAGATGCTATGGTTTCGGACATTACTTTCCGCATATACACAAATTCACAAAATTCGGAAACTCTCTCTCTCTTCATAATATTACTGTAGATTAGTATAACTATATAGGTTATTACGACAATATTTAATAAAATCGCCCCATTTTTGTGTAGTGAGGCCACCATGGAACCGATATTGTAGTTGGAACAGTGACATAATCAGGCAAAATAATTACACAAACATTCAGTTCTTTAAAGATCCTGCATGAAGGCTTAAAAGTATTGGTACGTAACAATCTATCCAGTGTTATATTCAAATTAGCGGAGTGACGCAAGCTTAAACCTGGCTGGAAAGGTCAATAGATAACAGGACCGAGGTCATGCTTAAAGTGGCTGTCACATACAAGATGTTTTACATATTTGTATATGTTATAAAATCCCATATTGCCCGATTGAACGTTTGGAAGCATTTTATCAAGCACACAATCTTTGTTTTGTGTCTGTGGCTAAACATAATAAGAGTGTTGACTAGCTAGGCAAGTGTCCTGCTGAGGTACTCGAGCTGCGCATCCCACGAGGACCCGACACGATGGAGCTGGTGATGAGGAATATTGCTGTAAATTAAGAAAAATATATAGGTACACTAGGTCATTGTCAGTAAGTTAGGGAGTGTAATGGGCTCCATCTATCCTCGGCTTCGAGTCAGCCTCCCGAATTATTAGTACATCCTGCTGACCAACGGATGAGGCAATAAGATCATAAGCCCTTCATCAGAGGTTACTGTATCACTCAGTTGAATCCGCTCCAATAATAATATTAAACGTTCACACACATCCCGAACTAGGGTTCTCTGTATTGCGTATGGCATGGACGTGCACAATATGACATCACAAATACCCATGAGTCAAGAACAAACATTTATCTCTCGCATAAATGTCTGCCTTGGCCGGGGATCGGACCTGGACCCCGCGTTAAGCAGGCAGAGTCACTACAAACTGAAATACGGGATTGCAAAAAAAATTTAGGGGGCCGTAAAATTAATGTTATAACCTGTCTATCTCTCTGTAAAAAAGCAACCGCTATATGATTTAACGTGTTTTTGGTTGCATTGTCGAATAATTTGAAGCGAGTTCATCTCATCGATGTGACAGACAACGCACCGATGACCTTCCTCCTTGGTTAACAGATGTACTCGTATATAGGAAGTGGTGACCATTTACCACCACGTGGCCTGTCTGGCCAATAGCCGGCTGTTGGCAATTAAAAAAAATACATACATTATATTATTCAAAATGATAATAAAATATATATATAAAAACAATAATGTCTTGTCTCAATTGGCATTTTTCTCATTAAAAATATTTATAAAAATTGTAAGAAATGTTTTAAAAATTACTTAGTTCTATCTCCTACAATTTATTAGCTATTTACTAATTTAAAAGGTCGCAGGCTTATTTGTTTGTATCGTATAATAGGCTAAAACCTCTTTCGTATGGTTGGCCAACGAATAGGGTTGTACAGGACATTAAGACGTCAATTGGGCAAGCGGGGTAAGACCCCATTATAAAAGAGAGTTCCCGTAATGAGTAATTAACTTTTTTTATCATTAAATTAATAACCCTGCCAAAATTACCCAATGTCTAGATAGTTTTAGATGTTTTACCGACATCAAAGCCGATGGATTCTTCGATGCAATTTGAAATGGTACTACATGTTGTCATAAAATAAAATAAAATCAAGCCTTACATTCTGACATGACGCGAGTTGATTTACCGTAATATTTGTCGTTCCTAATACACGCTCTTCTCGAGTGAAGTCTGGCTCCCGATGGAATGATCCTTTGTGCGCAATAAAAAAAATAGAGAAAATAAATATTGGAAACATACTATCTGTTAAACTTTGAGAAATAACCCTCTTTTATTTTTTTGTTCAGTTCTATACCATCAATTTCTCGTAGACCGTCGGCTTGTTTTAAGCCGAACGTTGGCACGATTTGGAATCAAATGGGTCGTAGTGGGTGACAAAAGTTTCATGAGCTCTTTCGGGCATTCAGTTGGCACCTCAGTTGGTCTTTGGGAGCCTTCGAGAAACTTACGAACATTCATATTTCACTGCCAATGACTCTATAAGTGGGCTCTGGAGCATGGTAGTAAAGTATATATAACACTCCTTAATTACAAGAGGCTTGTGACCTATAATCATCCACTAGTGGTTTAAGTCATATCGATCAACAATTAAAGAGTTAACGATTCTTACCATCAGATCGAGGAACCAAATCAGGATTGTGCTCTAAAATGTTTCTTTTTTTTCTGATTACTTTAACACAGAGCGTTATTATTATTAACCCGATAAGAACAGCGAGTGAGCATGCGGCTACCTCTAACCATTTCGCCCATGATCTAGTTGAGGGGGCTTCTGTTACTGCTGCTGGAAATAAACGAAATTAAACTTCTGTTAATTCAAATACATTTTCCGAATGTGAAGTGCCATAATTTCACAAGATTAATGTAGACGAATGATCCAGGAATCAGACGACGCATTGAAAAAAGAAGAACATATTGTGAGCAATAGTACAATTATTAAATATATTTTGGCTCAGGAGACTGCCGGGACGGACACGTACATGATTATGATCATCCCACTTCTGATATGAAAGAAATACACATCACTCACTTTTCATACAATCAGCTTCTTTAATTATTTTTCCAATATCTCGGCTTTTACGTTCGGACGTCTTGACGTTCAACAATTGACAACTATTTTTATTTTTCATTATATATTATTATAAAACATTATTGCCATCATCAATATATATTTAATAAGTGTAGTAATGCTAACAATTTAATTTTTACTTGTTATCGAAGACCGTTACAAATTCAAATATTCTTTATTTGTACCTCAAATACAATTAATTAATTAGCTAATTCAATATTATGAACTTCTCTAGGACCAATCTTGATAACTATGACATGACCACAGGTGATGTATTCCGATTAGCTATTTAAATAAAATAATCAGTTGCCAAAAAACTTTTTGGATTTGATTTAACTCCTATAGTCATGTAACTAACATATGAAACAACAAACAATTCATAACTCAATCGTGACAGCTCACGTCAGTCGTCGTGTCGACTGACGAATTTCACTCGCAGTAGACATGTGGGGGTGTATTGCCAGCAAGAAGCTCGTTCGTGGAACGCTATAGGTCTTCTAGCTTATTAGGAGTGACCGGTGCCTTGCAGTGTGTCACTAACGATTTGAGCCTATGAATAATTCAGAACATCTTTTTTACCTGAGACGCTTAATGGAGTTATCGTCTGCAGATGCATTGTTCTAGCTTCGCTGCGGCCGCGAGTATTGCTGGCGTAAACCACAACCGTCAAGTTGTTTTCTTCTTCGACATCAGGTAGGAGAAAGTGACCGGCGGCATTAGAAGCATTGTGCACGATCTTTCCGTTAGCGTTGATGAGTTTTAAATATATAGATTGTGGACGACCGCCGTCCCAACCTGCATTAAATGAGGATTATTCAGCTTATATTGTTTAGTTGTTTGCAATAGAAAAAAAACATTACTCTAATTCCGTAATATCTCAGACCATACTGGTCGATTTACATTTATTATGTGCTAGTAACCCGCCCTCGCTTTGCATCAGAAAACCTGCGCCTTACTTTTACAAATACATTCATAAACCAATGCCGGTGATTGTTTTAGAAATGGTATTTTTTTTCTATGTATTGTAAACATATTATTAAAGTAGCTGCAGCCAGACAGTCATAATTTTATTTAATGCCAGATTATTAGAATATTCGTTTTATTGTTTATTTTTTGCTTTGCGGGAACAGATCCATTTCCTGGAATAATATATCCATAAAATCAGTTCAGTAGTGTGATACGTGGTCAGACAGACAGACAAAAAATAGAAACAAATATGTTTTGAGGTCTATGTCGATAACATTTATATCGATTATATCGATCATTATGTCGATATAACTACATTAAAGTTCCCAAAAAATATTCTACATATTTACAATCTTATTAATAATATAGATATAGGGAAAGGAACTTGCTTCAGTTTGCCACAAAGACTGCATTGGATGTCATTACCATTTTCGTTACCATTATTTATGTTTTCTTTATTTTTAGGGTTTCACATATCAGATAGAGAAACGGAACCCTGGTGTTGAGGAAGTCAAAGATGTATTTATATATATGGCATGTAACGTTGAAAATAAAAATAAACTTTGTCAATCTTTATATCTACAGATGTTTGTCCCTGAAAACTTCCTAAGCGGCTAGATCGATTTTGATGAATTTTTTCTTGAGCGCTCCCAGGATGGTTTACATTCACAATTGGACCCGCTAGAAGGTAGCTTTTAATGAATTTTAAAATAAAATCATCATTGATTTTGATACCTTTTTGGCATTGTACTCGAACAGCACTAGGATAAGACCTTAGCACTACGCAGTCGGGAGCTCGTGGATGTCCCCCGGGCGCGATGGTGTAGGTACAAGGCCGTTTTTGTTCTCCGAACGCATTGGTCGCTCTGCATAGGAGTAGTCCTACGTCACCTTCACGAGGGAGCCACGTCAGTGTCGATGAAAAACGGTGGTGATGTCCAGTGACTTCCTGTGAATAATAAAGTGATAAAGTAGCGAGGATAATGATTTTGATTAACTTTTGTTCATGGGTGTCATAGAAAAACTGTCGAGTATATTTTTATATATACAACCGAAAACTTATCTGTATTAAAAATAAAACTGTAAATATACTCGAATCTGTACATAGAATATTATTGGGAAATTTTAATGCAGGTAAACTTGTTAGGTCAAAACATATTTTTTGGAATTAAGGTCTTTGCACCGTGAATCAGACTACAAGTAAAACCACTGAACAGATTTGGATGATACTTGGCATTTTAGTATGTATTATGTTATGGGTTATAATTTAGGATACTTTTAAGTCCGGGAAAGGAATCTGTACCCGTAGGAAAGGAATTAAAAGTTAATATGAACATTCTATTAAGAGAGCCATAAACAAAATGTTGACTGCTTGGCTTAAAACCTAAAACAATAGAATTTTTAGAATTTGTGTCTGTTCGCTGCACACAGTTGCCCGTTCTCATCTCAGAAACGGTTTAATCGACTTCTTTATAGTTTTTACTGATGCATTGTAGTCAGCACAACTTAATATATGAAGTCCATGAATAAAAAAGTTATGAATTAATATATTTCTAATTCGGACAACGAGAAAAACTATGTACGTCCTAAAATAATGCAGGTGATAATTCTAAGCGTAAGGCATAGGTTTTTCTGAAGCGAAGCGAGGACGGTTTCTATTTTTAATAAAATTCAAGCAACGAACTGTGTGAGCTCTATTATTATTCGCTCCGTTATCATTCGCTTCGGTGGAGGACAATGTTATAAGAAAACATGTACATGGCCAGTGTAGCGGATTATGTCGATTAACATTCACATAGTGAGAGGAAAAAAGGTCCAAGCTGTGAAACATTTAATAGGTTACAATAAATACGATTGAAACAAGTAATGTATACATATTTTATTAATTATTTTATTTTGCCACGTTTACTTTGCCATACATTTGTATGCCGCGTTGATTTACCCAACAATATTCCTCATTTCACATTCCTACAAGGTCATTTACATGGGTAAGAAGTGTTTTTAAGAAAAATACCCTATAATTTAGTTGATCGTAAAGTTACAGCGACAGAAAACTTTCCAAGATCTTTTTCTCCCATAGCCCTCCGATTACCTTCACACTGGTATACAAGGTCCTAGAATCGGAGAAAGTCCAGCTAAACTGCATCGGAGCTGGCGCAGCTTCGACCACGCACGTTACAGTCTCACTGTCGCCGATCACGGCCCCTATGGTCTCCTCCCGAGTTGTTATGCACAGAGGGCGATCTATTTGTAAAAAAAGGGCATCATTATTGTAACTAAATTGACAAACACAAATATCCTAGTGATAATAACTAATTACTAGGATTCTCAACATTGTACTGTATTTCGTATGCATATACATCAAAGATAACCAAGATCCGGGAATAAACATGTAACAAATATCAGCACCACCGGGAATCGATCACTTCATATCGGGTCAATACCAACTGCACTTCCGTCACACTTTTGATTTAGCTAAAATGTATGGATGTTTAAGTTTAGGATGTAATTTTAGCAATAAAAAAAAGATAATTGAATGATTTAAAAACATTTCACACCTTTAGAATTAAAGTGACTTAACTCAAAATTCCTGAAATTCCAGATTTTACTATAAATTTACTTAAAAAAGCCTACTCGAAAACTCCATGATGAAAAAGAGCCCGAATTATGAGTGAGAAAGGGAAAAAGGGAAACCCTCATACATCAGTCTCTTTAAATTCACTCAAGACCATAAATTTTTGAAAACTTTCTTCGTCATATCCCACAAATTGCAATTTTTGAGTTAAGTCACTAATTCTAAAGGTGCGATTTCCAACTTGTCAAATTGTTAGTGTGTCTGTATGTGTGAGTGTGTGTGTGTGTCTATGTATATAGATATCGTGAATGACTTACAACCAACGTTTAAAGTGACTTTATCTTCAAAGATAGATTTTGGCAAGTGCGTGTTGTGGACGCGGCATACAAGATCGTGACCGTTATCACGGAGAGATGGCGCCAATGTTAATGACGATACAGTGTAGTTCCCGTCATGGAGCTCCTGGAAATGGAAATTCGAAGTAATCAACGTATGCATATACATAGCTAGTACACCACAGTTACAATAAAACTCAATTTTTACCTCCCAATTTATATCTCAGATAACATTATTTCTTCTCTATTAACATAAAAGCCTTACCTTATGCACACTAGGCCGCAAAAGCGTATCACCGAGGTGCCAGGTGATGGAAGGAGGTGGAACGCATCCCACAACCACACAGTCCACAACACGCGGCTGTCCAGCTTCGAAGTCGAAATTATTATTTAGCCGAATCTCGACTATCAACGGAGGTACTACAATACAATACAATTTGCACTTAAATATTCATAATTTTTAACTATACTAATAAGTAAAATTGGAGTGTCTGTTTGTAATATTAAAATAACCGCTTTTTACTACATGCATATGAATGTATATACGGTACATATATCACAAAATACATCAGGAACATTCTTTTATCAGTCACCAACGTGTAAGCTAGAGTCCAATTTTGGACACTGCTAAGCAATTTGGATTACTATCCAGTATTTTAAGCTTAGAAATAACACCTCCTTTGTTTTAGGACATAAATTACTGAAAATCAAAACGAGATCGGTTAAGCCATTTCTGTGATTAGTGCGCACAAACATACGGACAAGCAATCTCAAATTCTAACAACTACTGTTTTGGGTTCTATTGCGTTAATAAAGGCCTATAAATATTTTATCTCATACATGCTTCATGTACAGAAAACGATCGGTTAAAATTTTAATATATGTATAAGTGGTATTCAATGACTGTACTCACGATACATTTTAACAACGACGCTCGCACACAGAGGTTCCGTGACATCAGCGTTCTGTGCAAGACACTCGTAATGTGCGTCGAGTTCATCGCGTGTTGCGTTGTACACGCGCACGTCTGCTCGTAAAACGCCCGGCCGGACCGTATGTGCTCGCTCTATCACTATACTATTACGCCGCCAATACACCAATGTATCTGGTTGTTCTGAAAATAATATGCATTTCTCAATTTCAATTTTTTTGTTCTCTTCTACCTTTTCTATTTTGATCTGTGTAACAGTACTCTCAGGGTCGAAAAAGCCCGCAGCAGAAGGGCCGGTGACTCTACACTAGCCTGGAATATGGGTATATCGGAGTTCCAACTACCTTTATCACAGGTGTGCCTGTGTTTGTGTGTGTATCTCTTAAACGTGCTGAACGAGCTGATCGATCGCAATGGAACTCTCGGCATTAGACAGGCACATACAAAATTCTTGAAATTTGAAAGTTTAACTAAATTAAGTAAGTAAGTTAAGTTTACTATTGGGACAATGTGTACTAGATTTGATGAGCTGTAATTCTTCTTCAGTTTTCGATTTTTAAGAAGACAGTTTTGATAAATTCTTTTTACGTTTTAATGGCACAGTAGTCAAATTATTCTCAGCAAATACTTTTTTCTTACTTCTTATTTAATTAATAATGGCAATGGATTAACTACTTACAAGGTCTTAGTTGATGTTTCTATTCGTGAAATAACGAAATATTTAGGCAGTTGGATGCAAGATGTAAGAAAGGATCTAGAAAGATGATCCAGAAATATTTTTGAACAGCTCGACAATAGCGGGAAGTTTCGGAGATGTCTTAATTTTTTTATTATATTAAATTTTACTTTTACAATTTTTCCGTTTCATCTCTATCTGTATGTATGAACCGTTTTACATGTATGTCGTTGTCAGCCACGAACGAGATAGGATCTGGATTCTGTAAAGGTTATCCCCGGCTTGCAAACGACACCTGATTTATGTGGTCATTCCGATTTCTAAGTAAACTATTGACGAAGTAACAGTTAAAGTTGGATTTTCATGGGCCCATGTGTGCAGTATTTTTTACCAATGATACGAGTGAGTATCAGTAATTTTTAATGTTTTTTAATTATTAAATGTATCAATGCTTACCGTCATCAACTTCGCATACAAGGGTAAGGTCGGAGCCGAGACTTAGTGGACCCACGTACCCTCTCTTTATCTCTTCCCCAGCTTCATTATATATTCTTGGAATACCAGGTGAGTCTGCAAAATTTCTCAAGATACTACAGTCGATTTAGGGCGTCTCATTGTGAGGATGAGGCCCTGTGATTTATAAAGGCTAGAACACAAAATGGATCTCATCTTGAATGCGCAAAAAAGTAAAGGTGACATGCGGTAATATTATTAAGCGTTTGCTTATGTAATAAAATGATATTTTTTCAATTTCATGAATAGCCACATTGGGCTACATCAGTTATTGATAGAGTATTGACGAGTACCAAGTTTGGTGCTCATATTTAAAATGCGAGCATCTGACACATAAAATTAAGCTTAAACCTCTGTCGATACAACAAAATTACAATAATAAACATAATGGAAAAGATGAGCTTACCAACTAATCTAACATCTATCACGTAATCAACAGATGGTGATGCCTGGTAATGGACGCGGCATCGGTATATGCCGCTGTCTTGCTCGCTCACACGTTTTAGAAGGAGAGACGTGTCATCGTGACAAGCACCCTCATCGCAGAGCGTGTCGAAAACGCGATTCACTAACCTGGTCAGGATATTTTGTGTGATTAGGTTTTTTAATGAGCGCAGGGCCTCGCTACCAGCTTTGCTATAAGACTTATTGTTTTGATACTTTATAATATTAATAGAATACCTTCTTTCAGTCTCCTCATTAGGAAATCTGTATAGGAAGTCACGATCATTCTTAAGCCATAGTACGTATGAGTCAGGACCGTCAAGGAAGACTTTTCCCTGACCGCACGGCAGTCTGGCATCGCGACCACGTACTGCTCTTAGCACGACCACCTCTGTGAAATATTAAATGATAAAATAGTAACAAAATAACAGATAACTTACAATTAAGTTAGGGCCTGTCAAAAAGATGGTAATTGTTCACTTTAGGTGATGAGATGAAAGCAAAACGGTAGATAACTGTAATCGGAACTTTAATACGGTTCGCCAGGTTTCGTATTGCTGTTTTTTTGTTCCATACTTTTATATTTATTATTAACCCATATGTAAAAAGCCGTTATACACACCTGTATCAAAACTAATAGCATCCTTGAAGATAAAGCAAAGTAATAGAATAATCATCGTCTTGCTGTGGCTGAAACAAAAGCACAAGGCATTTTAATTACTTAATAAGAACAAGCCAAAACATTGTGTACATCTGTGGAAAGTAACCTCCAAAACCACAGCACCTATCTAAAAATTATTTTTACCATTTTAAAGGTACTTTATTTCGGATGGACATGTAGGTATAATTATAAATTGTTCAAGTCGAACGGTGTCGTCGCGGGTCGCTTGTTAGTAAATAAAAGTAGCTATAGTATAATATTTTTCTCCGTGCAGTTTGCGTCATAAAACGTCGGAGCGGTGAAGCGAGAATTTTGGTCTCTCTCCCTCTCACGGGCCTTATGGGCGGGCATAGTGATGCGCATTACTGTTGTCGATAAGCGTTATTGATAGTGTATTTAGTTTTGTCATTATGTGGGATTGTGATAAAAATGAAAGAAAAATAGATAAAACAACGTATTGATTAAAATAAGAATAATAATAATTTAAAACAAATTATTCATTGACTATGTATGTATTATAAAACTATAAGTACAAAAGTTTAGAATGTAACAAGTTATTTTAAAAATAAATATAAATAGTTATATCTAAGTTTCAATTGAACAGCAAAAAAGATAATAATGATAATAACTTATATCTAAAATTTAATCTAAAAGTATTTATATTAAAATTCTACATCGGAGTCATCAGAGTCATCGTCATCCACATGAATTACTAATTCTTCTGCCAGATGAGATTTCTTCAAGTCTTCATCTTGGAGTTTTTCTGCATGCTTCACACAATCTTCCCAGTTCTTTTGCGAAACGTTCGAAATTGCTTCATGCAGTAACACTTCAATGTCTGCAATTTTAAAAGTGCTGTTTTTAGTGGCAACTTAATTTTTTGCTTGAGCCCATACATAGATATTATTCCGTGCAGCTGCCTTCGATGACTCATATGTTTTTATCGATAATGGCGTTGCGCCCGCGTAACTCGCTCACCGCCCTAGCCGGTTTATCTATTATGACCCAAACTGCACGGAGAAAATAATTGTACTATAGGACTTTCTCAAAGAATCGTAACCAGATCGAAGGATAAACATAATTGTAAATGCTCTAAATAGAAGATGAGTTGTAGTTGTACTCTTCTCTCCCTTTTATCTGAGCGAGTGAAGTTAGCGTGTAACAGAACCAGACTGTTGATATGTATCACGGTCTTCGAAGGAACATATGTAAATTCTTAAGATGATTATTATATCTTCCACACAATTATAGATTGTATATTAGTATACAGGTTAATTCTATTTTTATTGACTTTTATGTCTACAATTTCGATTATAATTACTTACCAACAAGTTTTAAAACTACAATAAATAAAATCCATGCAATTATTTAATAAAATATATAACAAATAATGCCCAAAATTTTGGCATCATAATTTTATGTACGAAACTATAAATAAAATCATTAATTAACCTTTCATTTCGCGTAGCAATAAAATTGTTTAAAAGCAACAACCATGCGATTACATAGACCTTGTTAGTGGTCTCAAGAAAAAAGCTCGATAACAGATTCCCTGTCTTAACCGTCGTAAACGGCAGATGGATATTTAATTTATTTAGAAATAAATAACTGGATTTGAATACTATATGTAAAGCTATATATCATTATTTATAATACTATAAATCAAAGAATTATTTAAAGAACTACAACAGTATAATTTCATTACAAAAAAGTACATTCAACTAGAATAAGAAATTATACATGATTGCACAGCCTTATCTTTATAACGCATTCGCCAGCGTTTGTTGATCTTTTGGCCGTTAAGCATTTTAGCTTCCATAATCTACTTTCTAAAAGAGCGTTAGGGGGTTGATAGGCCAAGTAAGGGCGGTGCTAAAGAAGTGCAATCATACACGCAATGTGCTAGCTTATTGTGACTCATAGTTAAAATTTACCATAAACTAGGGACGCTGTTAGAAAAGATTTAAGACCTTTATGCTATCAGGAATTTAAAAAATCCTACAAGTTTACTGAAATATACATATATAAAGAAGCTGAAAATAATAATATTTCTGCATGTACATAAACATAAATATCGAAAAAAAGGAAATCATGTGAACCTATGGACATAAAATAATGAAAGAAGTTTAGGTGTATCTACTACAAAATTTTAATGCTTATCTACAACAACATTTAAACGCAGTTGGATAACATGAACGCGAAAGTTTGCAAACACACTCCGAACTTTAAAATAATTTGGTAAGCTGTGCTAATATGGGTCGTATCGCATCGGAGAGTATCAAAACAGATGTGAACCTAACGAATTATTTCATTATTCAAATTTAGACCATTCCGGAACTGTTTGCAAAAAAAAAAATACATAACGAACTGTTAAGGGATATCTATTATACATTCCTGATTTAGTGTTGTAATTAATAAATATTTGAAAATTATTTTTCGATTATTTTTAACGTTCAGAAACAACATCGTTTAAAGTTTTGTTTTAAAATATTTTTATTTTTTCCAATATCAACAAATGACACCTATTAAAAAATAAAATTGCGTAACCTGTTAATGTTCAAACAAATGGTAAAGAATTAAGCGACAGGTTTACCTAATACATTAATTACAGATAATTATAGTACTAATATGGAATACATACGCACAGACATGGAAAAAAACAGATAAATATGGCTGCCTAAGATATACGAAAATAATGATTGAAGTTTTTTTATAATAACCTATAGTTCTACCGATATTATGTATAGCTTTATATAATATCGATTAAATTTAAGGTAACAACGGTAAGCTATAGTTTACATTTTCTTCCTATGTAGTAATTTTCAGTGTTCCTGTGTTATGACTCACACATTATTTATCACAAAATATGACAAAAAAAATTAATGTACAGAGAGAGCCTGCTAAATTATTAATTGACATACAAGTAACTTTGTATGAAAATAGTCAATAAAGCAGTTAGATATACATTGTAATCATCTAAGTAAACTAAATTTATTTGATATTACATAAATAATATTTCAAATTTAAAAGTGACACTCATTTATATAAGTAGCTTGGTGGTCATACCTACTACTTTATATATTTAAACTACCTTGTGTTCTATGAAATTTAAACATTATCAACACGGTCATTAACAACACGGTACTGATACCACGGTGTAGCAGCCAGATATTCAGCATTTAACATTGAAACGGTCATTTTACCATCATTTCCATCCCTAAGCGCTGAAATTATAAATTATGTACACATATATAAAAAAAATATATTGATTATTTACATTTAAAAACCCATAGGATGTAATTGTGGATGTCATCGTGTAGTTATTTTACAAATGTAAAAGATTAAGAGAAAACTTTAATTGAATATCGAAATTACGTTACATTAATAAAATAAGGTGAATATCTTTTAACAATTCAGTCTTGTTCAAAGTAAATTTAGACTTTTTTTACTTTATAACTTCACAGAAAATTGATAACCGAATGTGAAATATTTTACTGTATAAAATGGCAATATAAGCAATTTTAAATTAAAATACGAAGTTAAATTCATCTTAGACTTCGTCACCACTTACAATCAGATGGGATTTTTGTCAAGCATTAACTTATTTTATGTATAAAAATGCTACACATTTACTTTCGCAGTACAAACTATATCATTATATTTGTGAAATTACCTTATTACAGGTAACGAAAACACTTTTATATATTTTATATTTTTACGTCATCATTTATTTAATCACACAATTTTTTTTATAGTCAGTCAGACTGGTTTAAAAAACTTAATAACTGCGTTTTTTTAACAGTATTAATTGAAACATATACATATATACGGGTTTATATGATTATAAATGTATGAGACTTTATGGCAATGCAGTTGAAATACAAGTCTAAGGTTTTAATGGCATTTTCTTTTTTATATAAAAAAAAAAAACACCCGGTAAGCCTCATGGATTACACTTGTACGAGTATACTGTACCGATTGCTGTAAAAACACAAGAATATTAACGACTGAAAGCTAAATTATTAAGAATTTTCACTTATACTAAAATTCAATCCATATCCCTTGAGACTACTTGTCGTAAGAAAATTAACACTTACTTTAGTTAGTCATATAATCATTAAAACCTATCATTATTTCACTATTGTTTCACTAAACCTTCCTACTATTGTGCCCTCTATTGCGGGTGACATGGACACATGCATCACAAACAACCAACACCGAAATAGAAATTAAGCTTTTAATCGAATATTGATCCGCAATTATCAGCATCATCCGACAATTGTAATTAATTTGTTTTTCGGCTCGTGATTGTCGAGTCGTAGTTATCGTGGTACACTAAAAGTGGTATTAGTCAAACTTATTATAAAAACGGACTACCTACCTTGTGAAAATTTAATGACGAACCCAAGTCGGTAAAAACTTACAAGTATAATAAAGAAAGTCACATACATATATGCTCCAAATTTCAAAATATCGCTTTGCAATAACAATAATGTTATGTGTATGAAAATTTATAAACAACATTTTTTTTATAAAAAATGACAAATTGTAATTAAATAAAAACCAAAATAGTTACGATTTTTAGAGAAATTCCGTTATTTGTATTGTACATAATCGTTCAATACTAGATAATCTATATACTAAATTTATAATTAATTAATATACTGACCTTGTTTATATTTTACTTCGTATTGTTTTAACGTGGTTTGAACAAGGGCGGTTTATACGAGCGACACCGGCACAAACTTTCCACGGAATGAAGTTTGTTACTTCCGCTCCGCTGTTAGATTGTAAATAACTCTAGGGCTATTTACGACATAATGTGGATATGCTTTATAGTACATTGTTTAAAATGTTTATGTTATTAATATTAATATTTTTGTAACACTAAAACTAGCATTTTTTTATTACAGCGTGCAACTGATATAAATATCTTGAAATATCTTTTGTGGCGATCAAGTAATTCTATTAAGTTGGACGTTACTTATAACATACAAGCATTCAAGTAAGAAACTAAAAAATAATTTAAGTAGCCTGTCACGTTGGCGACTTGCTAATAAGACTGGGTTTGGGTAATGAGTTGTCAAGCGCACTTACTAGCGTTAGATTAACCTGTAATATTTCTTCTACAACCTTTGTTCTTCACATTATTATCCACCACTGTGGAGACTAACGCTACAAGAATTTTTCCATTAACCCTTACGGCCGACATTCGTAAACAACGAGTGAGTTTATCCACAAATAGTGAATACTGCACTTAAAATTTACTTCTATTTATAGAGTAATAATTATTTATGATCATTCAATAGTAATTAAGTTATCTAATAAGTAAACAAAATACTTAAAATCACAAATATTTATATATAAGTCATAATTGATTGGAAATACGTAAGTAAAAATCGTGTGTTGTTGAAATTAACATCACTAAAACGACTTTCAAAACACAAAAACTCAAGTGTACTAAAATTTAAACTTCCATAGGTTTGGAAAAGATTGTACAAACAGTTTAACTTTGTCCATGTTAATCTATCTGCGCATAAATTTAAGGGTGTATTCCGGCTTAAATTTCAAGCTCTAATTAAAACTTTATTATGGACCGTAAAACAGTACGTTTTAAACCGATTTTACCATATCCATGATGTTTAAGTATATGACCTTTGTATAAGATCCATGTGAGAAATGAAACGACCTATACGTAAGGTCTAGAATAATGAAAGATTAGTATACAAGTGCAGTTCACCATAAGTTGGACGTCAAATTAGGGTGGCTCCCTGTTCCCCCAAAGCCGTATCGTCAGTTCATTAAAACCCTTTTCATTAAGAGTGCATTCGTGCAATTACAATTAGGAGGCCTTGACGGATAATTTTTATGAGTGCACGTTTAATATTCGGCGGGTCGAACACGTACCAAGACGATTATGTATCCGTTGTACGATTTCTTACTAATATGTATTATTATTATATATAACTTTTCAAAAATTAACAAGCCATTGGCGAGGTAATTTTTAAACAGGTCAAAATCTTATTTTTATTAATAACTAATTTTAAAAGGGTAAGTTAATTGATTAAATAATAAATGGACGTTGCTACTAATCTGCTACTGTTAGCAGATGTTAAAATTTTACATATTCATTCTAATTTAATTTTTTTTTCTTAATTTATGTTCAAATACACATTTACATATGAAATTAAAACTAAGCAACTTCATACGAGTTAATGTGTCTTATAATGTAAACACATTTATCTGATGTTTATTTTGTTTAAATAAAAGAATAACCTACAAAATAGTAAATAGGCAAGCAACACAGAATGGATTTACTGCGTAATCACGGACTCGGCTAATTTTTTTTATTAACCTATTTCAATAGTTTACGTTATATAAGGATTAGTCATCGAGTTGTTTTGAAATATTGTTCATAACTTATTCTCCAACAACTCAGTTTGATCATATGTGCCGAATTTCATAACACACCGATTCCTAATGTATGGAAAATACAAAGTTAAAACTGATAAGCCCTGTTTAAAATTCCACTGGATAAAAGTTGTGAATTTCTTAGCTAGCGTTTACTTAAGCTAAATAGCATTATGTACTAACAGAAGAATCCTGAGTCCACTATTTATATGACTTCTAATCGAACATTGAACAGGTGTACATAAAGCTATGATCACACGAAGTAACTTTGTTACTGATACACGGTTACGAAATATCGCGTTTGCGGTTTTACTTCCAGTAACTAAACAGATTGCTTCCATCGGATATTAGTAATAATTGGTAGGGTATACTTACTTGGAGAGACATAAAAAAGTACTGTCAATGATAGTTCTACTGACCGGCGTCATATTAAGACGTGGAGCAGTGTGTGTGCCTTTCTGTACATGGACACACATTTGCGTAACTGCTGAGGGTGCCACTATTGTTTGTCAAAGCATATTTAATTTACTCGCTCTCATACACGAACGTATATATAAAAACAAACGCTTATTAAAAGCCTGGTATTGTTTTCAAATGGTTCTATACTCCTCGTGCGGCCCTCACTTGAAACGGAAGTAATGAACTCAAAGAGAGTGCTTTGACGTAGGAAAACAGAAAAACGAGTAAAGACCCTTCGCAGTTTTAACGTTGAAAGTACTGACTTAAATAAGCTTTTTCATTTCAATAAGGGTTCATAAAAAGTGAGATATGTTTATAAATATGGCATATTGTATTAATATTAGAATAGTAAGGGAAACATACGCATTGAATGAAGCCTTATCAGGGTTTCCGGGGCTTTAACCTAACATGATTTATTTCCAGTTTATAATTATTACTCTTGTAACTTTACTCACAATCCGTTTGTTGACAAAATCAAGTGCCATAAATATTTGAAGTTAACCTTTTTCTGATATTCATGAATTTAAAGTGAGTCATAAAATAATTCTAAACGCAATATTTAAGTGTCGCATAAGTTTAGAGTTAGCAGTTCAAGGGTGTTATCGGAAACAATGGTGATATATCCTGTTCGTGAGCGTAGAATAGCAGAGGAGTCATACTGGCATAGGGGTGCAGCGTTTTCAGGTGGGGTGTACACGGTAGAGGCCGCGAATGAGTCACGCATGATTCACTCGTTCTGTTAGCAATAGGAAATGTGTTTATATAAGCTCGAAAGCCGGTTTCAAATGAAACGATTTACAACCCGCCCTTCTTTTAACATGACCGATTTCTTAAATACTGATTATGTTTCCTGCGGACTAAATTAGTTCCTACTGTTTAACTGTTAAATAAAATAAAAATCTCAATTTAGTACCACAAAAAACATTTTATTTCATAAAGTAAAAGAGTTTATAACTGATCGAGCAACAAAAAAAAATCGCATAGGAGAATTGTCCATACAAAATTTAGGCTTGAGCCTGTCTTATAAATGAAACTAAATCACTTACATTCAAATCATGTCTATCAAAATCTCGAAGAACATAAATCTACAAAATCACACGTTAGTTCTTTGTGTAAAAGACATGCCAACGGTTAGAGCAACAGCTACATGATTTCGTACGAACATTCGAATTACTATTAATGACTTCATAAAAAATCACATCACAAACTTATTCTTTTAATAATAATATAGTAGTATAATTATATTATGTATGTTGCATTTTATCTATAATTAGCGTTTCCAAACGCTTATACGTTGATTATAAATATATTATCAAGGGAAAAAATCTATGCATTCTTAAACAAATGCAAACATTGACATATAATCGGCGGCGTTTGCCTCCAATAATTTCTATAAAAATAAAACTGAAAGACGCAACCCGACGCCGAGAATACAATACATAAATGGCTCTCAATGGTGGGAAAACAAGAATGTTGTTAAATAAATACATATCTTTTAATAAATCGAAATAATAAAATCAAAAATGCAACTAAATCTGTCATCGCACCATTGAGACTGCCGTTAGTTTTACTTTTTAAATTATAAGGATATTATAATTACACAGTTCCATTATAACTCAAACTCTTTAAATTATTAGGATATAATAACAGTTTCGCCAGCTCAAATATTTCAAATTATTAGCATATGACAGTTTCGTTACAGTTCAAATTATATGCATACGTAATTTGTATTACAAAACTTGACAATTTTGGGAATACCAGAATTCAGATAGTTCATCGGTAGTGGAATTGTGTGACAAAATTAGATACATACTCATATCTGAACTAATATTTTTCCACACAATTTTTCTTCATTAATCAGTAATAAAGACGAAGTATATATGAAAATTGGCACGCACACAATCAAATTCAATTTCAAGGTCTTAATTTATTTTCGTTTATGATTTATAAGGTTAATGGCATTTGGATATTTAAGAATATTAAAGCCTTTTTTTTTTGTTCAGCCAGCACAAACATCGGCACGATTTAATTAACAAATTTACTCAGGAATATTAAATACCCCTTGAACACTACAATATACCTTTCCTGTGAGATTGTAAAAAATAAACAAAACTTAGAAATATCCATATTAATAAAATTAACTGCAACGTAACTATGCCTGTATCATAAAAATTTTTGATATGTTATATGATTCTAGCTGCTCATTAGTTTAATAAATTAAAAAAAATGATATAGGTACTAAATATTGTTCCAGGTTATACACGTAACAAACATTTGTCACGTCACAAATTAGTCATTTTATTTGATCGTTTTTATTTATTTATCGCATATGAGTAATGACTTTAGCCCAACACGTAAGCTGACTAAACTATTTAATTTACAACGATGCAATCGCGAAATTTTTAGCATATAGTGAATAAAGTATACTTTAATAAATAATGACAAATTACGATCCATATATCTAAATAATATTAAAAATTAAAATTTAACCACACAACGAAACTGATCGGCCTTGATATCTGGTAAAACGACGAACAAAACGCCTAGAGTAATTGCACCAAACAATAATCTACTAAAGTAAATTAGGGTCTTTAAACAGACCTGTATATAAATATATTTATAACTTTTCCTAGGAAAAAAAATAACCAAAATAAATTTGGTATTAACTATACAAAATAATTACTCAGACTGAGTCATTCGTTACGTACGAAGAACATAACATAATCTGTGGAGGCACGTGTTGATCTGTTCCTTACTAGAAAAAACAGAATCTTAACCTCTCAAACGGCAATATAGGTACACAAACCATTTTACCCCATGACTTGAGGATATTGCACACAATGGCTTTATACAACAGTTAAAATTATATGCACACTATACATATATAACATTCTATTTATTAAATGACTCCGATATAATGCATGAATTTGTTGCAAAAGAAAATATATAAGGAAGTAAAATTGTACCAAATCATTAACATAAAATTATGCTCGTTTCCTGGATGAAATTCAGTTTGTGAAAACCATTTTCTAATCTTGCTTCAACAACAAGAGAAAATAGTGTGCAAATAACTCCAATTTATCACTGCACAAGAAACACGGTCCTAGGATACTTATTATCCTTAAAAAAGAATTATCCACTGTACACTTAAGTCAAGTTGAGATCACAAAGTGTGTTTTAATGAGCAATAACAGAAGTGAAATTGGAAGATCAATCGTTTTCGTTAGTAGTCTAGAAAATCATACCCTTACATTAAATACCTTTTCGGAGAGATTTTGAAAATTTTAAATTAAACGAGTATAATATGAATAAGAAATACTTACACAACTAAGTACAAAATAATACGGCGTTGAGTTGTATCTCTCAGCTGTATATAATTAATAGACTTACAATATTTTACATTCTCCTATACACAGAGAACTACATAGATGTATCACCAGCCTTAAATATCGCACACGATATACCAAAAATATTAATTCTAGTTTCATTAACATTAAGATCGAAGCGAGCTCTGCCAGTCGATTGCAAGTCCCAGCGATTTATCACTATGCAAATTATACAAAACATCAGGAACAAGAAAACATGATACATTCAGGTGATTAATAACGTGGAAAATAATTCGTTCATCTTTGCCAGTGCGTTTATTACCATGTAACATGTTCTTTTGCTGTAGCTAGAGAAAATACTACTTAAATTATACGACGACAGTATTATATTACCTTTAACAAAACAAGTCTTCAACTTTTGAGGAAGTTATTTTGTAATACAGTTAACTAAAAGCCAACTTACTAAAACTATGTATGCTATATAATGCTTTTTAATGAGTCGGTAATGAAGCTCTTGAATGGACGAATGATTTGGCGAGTTTCACATATTATTAGGGAAACTAACAAAATTTTTGTATACATAATGAGACAAAATACTCTGGACTATTAATGTATTTCGTTGATGCATAAAATCACAAATTTCCTCTCGGTGACAGTTACAAATATTTTAATAATGATAGCGAATCATTATTTTTAGATATATAGAATTTACTGGACAACACTAAGGTATGTAATCTATAGATTTTTTAAATAATTACGGTTAAAGTTTAAATCACACAAAAGTAAAGTACATATGTACTTATTTGCAATAAAAAAAATTGTAACTTATATGACTAATAAAAAATCTTCAGTAATATAATAATTTAAAAGACATGGAAGATCAATATGCGCGGTGAAGACGAAATAGTCTTATAGTTTATGCAGCAGATGAAGTTATTGTTCTGTATTCGTTTATAGTTTCATTATAGAAATTCTAATCAGCAACGCACTCTCGTTGCTTAGTTGTACACATTCAAAGCTTTCTATCTAAAACCTAACATATAATATCTCGAATGCAAATTATGCATTTCAAACACCGAAACTTGAGGCCAACCCTAATTAGATTTCATTACGCTACATCTCCGAGAGTAGCGCGAAAGCATTAAAATTAAAACAATAATAATATTCAATTTTACGTGATATTGCCTTGACATAATATTATGGGTTTTTATCTAAATTGTTGGAGAGAATTCATTTATTTGGTTATCATCGATTATTAAACTAATATAGAAACATTGTGCCATAACTCGTGTTCAGTATTTGCACTCTGCCTAATGCGTTCTACGTATCAATACTGATTAAGAACAAATAGGTCTTACAAGACTAAATCTTGATACACTTTCCCTATTATAGCCATGAAAGTTCACATACTCTTTTGCATCTGTCTTAATTAGAATTGTATATTAATTAGTACTTGTGTATAGCACTAATATATGTGTAATTATTACAATCAATTTAAATGTATTCATGATTGGGAACTATCAGTATTATCTGCCATCCATATACTCTTCGAAAAAATACCTAATACTACAGATGATCACCGTAAAATGAATAAGTTAATGAGTGATTTTACTCAATATTTCTTACAATATATCATATTTAATATCTAATATTGTACAATTAGGTAAATGTACTATTGTTACTTTTACTAGAGTTAATAAGCTAGCTGCTGTTTGTATCGATTAACTTAATTTAAGGCCGCCAACGTTTATATTTTAATTTGTTATATCATTTTTCAACTTGTTATGTCATATGAAACATATTCTCCATACATATTTGATTAATTGATTTAATCTTTGTTACATTCAAATAATACATCATCGAAATTACATTACCATTCAATTTCATGGAGTTTTATAGTGGTGTCATATAAATTTGAGTAACAATAATTCAAATAATATGAGAACTATATTGAGATATATATTTTTAAAATAAATTATTAACAGCGTTTAAAACAATTTCATTGTTGAAACCTCATTTTTATATTTCTTTAGACCATAAAAATACAGTTACTCAATTATTGTCTAAAACCATAAAACGTTAAGTATATCTTAACTATTTGACAGTGAGTAACTATTTGGACTTGGTAATGAAAAATCTCGCTCAGACACCAGAAAAAATCCGAATAATATTTCAATTTAATAACCATTCGAACGAAGCAAAGATAGTACAAATAGTCGGATCGTTAATATTTGTTTTGAGTAAATCTGCGTATGTTTAGCAGTGACCCCGTTCACAAACATCTGGTATTTCGTCTTTTGTTACCTACGTATTTAGAAAAGTTAAAAGATAAGATAAGATAGATAATATTTTTCCTTTTTTTGATTTGATTGTTGTTACATCAAAAATACCCGTTTTTGCATAACAGCAATAGGCAAGACGTTATTGAAACTCAAAATAATAAAATGTGTAAAAATTCATCTATAGTCAAACGTTATATATAAACATATAATACAATTCTGACTGATCGTTTTCTATACATGAGCAAAACTATTATTAGATGGCTTTGTTAACGCAGTAGAGCCTAAAACAATAATTGCTAGAATTTTTGTCTTTTTGTCTGTGCGTTTGTTCGCGCTAATCTCAAAAAAGGCTTAAAAGATTTCATTATGGTTTCCACTAATGTATTGCAGTAAGCGTCAATAAATATTTAAAGATTCATTGCAATTGTCCATAAAAAAAATAGTTACAAATCAATATATATATTTCTAATTAACAGAACTAGTAGAAAAACCCAACCCTAGAATAATGCAGGTGCTCATTCTAAGCCTAAGGTAGTTTTTCTGAAGTGAAAACGAGAGCATTTGCTAGTATAAAATAAAATTGGTTGAACTAAAATAAATTTCAAAGTCAACCACAACTATAACCTAGCAGAGATACTACATCATTATGATGAAAAGTAGCATGAAGGAAGTTGCGAGTTAGACGTTTAATGACATAACAGTATTTAAAGTTCTATTTCAAAAACAATAGACCCGAACTGTCATTCATCAGTAAAATTTCGATAACCCAAAATTCTTGTGGAAGTTAAATATAAGTCGTAATATAACATCTTTACAGAAAACCTTAGTGACACATAATCTAGAACTAATCACGTAGTGTTGTCGCCTTAGGCCAATACTATGTATTTCATTATTTAGCTCTACGCTAATAGCAGTAATCACACGAGGTCTATAAACGTTACAATAACAGTCTGTAAAAGTTAAACACCTATCATTAGACATGTAGTTATGATTAAATTGTATAAATTATCATTGGTAGCAGAAGTCGCTTCTGGAGGCACAAGTTTTGAAATAAAGACATTACCTATGTCAGTCACAAAACAGATTATCTACAAACCTACTTTTAGTCGCACGGACCGAGTGATCAGTATTCACTTATTATACTTATATGAATATGCAAACCGATCGATATTTCGCTCACGTGATTGTTTTCATGTGTGCCATCAAATCGATTTTAGAAGGTCACGCAAACATCTATATAAATAACAACGAAATAAATAATTATATTATGAAATTAATAAATAATTTAGGGAATCCTACTAACAGAGTATTATTCTGATTAAAACATTTCAAACTTTACTATTCTACTGGACAGAAACCCAGAGGAAATTCTCGGTTACACATAACTTTATATCGTTTGAAGGCAACAAATGCATAGATCATTTCGATTGTGAGTATAAAAGTTTTGCATCCTAGATGAAGCTTTAAATTATACGATCATCATATATACAACTTCTGTACCGCCACCTTAAATACAGTCTTTCTTCCCCGATAAACAATTTACTTTATAGTCCTTTGGTTGTCTATAAGAGGAAAAACCTCAATAAATAAGAAAATCATTAATCAATTTGCTATCACATTATTAACAGTAAACTTTATATAATTTACAGATTTTATAGAAATATTAATGTCATCGTCAAAATGTACACTAGCTGATCTATTTCACAGTATTTAGAATATATTCATTTCATCACCTTGTATACCAGATATTACGTGTTATGTAATATTCGTAGCCAGCTCATAGTGAAAGGATAAAAGTGCATAAAGATACTTTACGATTTAGATACAATATTTGTAATATTTTTATAAATGATCATAAATAAAGCTTGGCCACTAAAAATACGTAACAAAACGACGTGTGATATGATAATTAATACATAAATAAAAATTAGTTGAGTCAACGTTGCATACATGAAGAAGGTTATCTAGAAGAAATAAAAACATAGCGATAAGATCGCGTTTTGTACAAGATTGTACAACTCGTTATGTATTTACTTTGCTCAATATCTAAGCAACAAAGTCAATTACATAAAATAAATAAATATTTTTTTTTACAATTATTATAATACAGATTAATTATAGGCAATCTCTAAAATAGCGCATCATGAGTACCCCCTAGTAAAAACGTATACTCAACGATTACTAAATTTAAAATTACAAATTTCAACACATAATAATGTTTCAATAAATAAACTCACACTATGGCATGGGCTTTCATATTTCGATTTGAAAGTACCATAAACAAGATCATTACCGTAAACCTGTACAAATGTTCGACTGTAGTTTAATAAAGGTCATATATATAATTTTATACGGAAATTGTGACAAATTAGGCCACATCAGTACTATATTTAGTTTATGGTTAAAAAACCATAAAATACAAATAACAGTACAACATCATATACAGATATCGAATATCTACTTTGAACTGTTTACTTGCAACTAATATTTTTTCGTTTTTTAAATTATTACATTTTAATTTTCGCTATGTATATAGCAATTTAAATGTAAAAGTAGTTTCTCCAAATAAGTGTATATATTCGATTCAATGACGTCATATCAAGTTAAAAATGCATAATATACTTGATATACCCACTTGTGTTTTGGTAAATATCATTATTAAAATGTCACAGCCGCAACGTCGCTTAGTAATGTTGAAGTCTTAATTTAATAGGACTGAATGTTATACGATTGTTTTATGAGGCGTACAATTTAACGGAAATCGTCATGTGTATTTGTGTATGTGTGTGTGCCGTAAGAAACACACATATTTTCGTTATGGCAATTTAAATTTGTGTAACAAGAAATAATATGAAAATCGTGTAAACCGATGGCCGGTCACTGAGGCAGAGTTGAAGCAAAGTGAAGCATCAATTCATATTTGTCGTGGCGTAATTAACCCCTACTTGTAAAGCATAATGTATAAATATAAAAAATAAAATATATAACCCGCTTCGTTTATTCGTTCGTTTATCTCGTTTCAATTTTGTTTTGGCGATTGCAAGTTATGGCATTGTCATCGTCGATAAAATCAGTGGTAAATAAATACCTTCAAGCGATCGTTTGATCATTAAAACAAGACTAGGCATCAAGTGCTGTAAACGCGTAGATGCTAGGGGACGAACAGGACATTCTTTCACCGTTTCTCCTCCAAATGTTTTTCAATTTTTAATCACCTTTTTATTATTATTTACAGAATACCTAAATGATTAAATGATATTGAATATGAATTTGCATTTCAACGTGTTGTTGATAAGGTTAAGTGTGTATATCTTTGAACGACAGCCGTTTTGATTGAGTGGTATGGTGATTGAACGGGTGGAAAATGTATGATTCAGGGATTCCCAAAGTAATCTAAAGGGGTTCTAAAAATAGACCCGAAATAATGTTACGTGATTTTTAAGGCTTTTATAAGGCAGTGGATGGTGGTGGATTGTTGACGTAATTTGGCTATGGTGGTCTGAGTTATCACTTCATTTTGGAGAAGGGGTCTCCTGCCCAAAATAGTTTGGGTATCACTAGTATGAATGATGTGAACAATAAAATTACCGCTGTACTGGAAAAATTGCTACTATTGTTTCCGCCACTTATCGAAAGTATTTTCGCAAATAAACTTTCATTTCGACTGAGATCACATTTTAGCATTTGTATAAAAATTCCGGTCCGCAAATATGGGATGCATCACAATATTCAGCCCAACCTTAGTGTTACTCATCGATCTCGGATATGCACGGTTCATCAGCAACTTGGAAATTAGAAATTCATTTAAAATACTATAATTAATTGATTCTCTGTTAAGTTGTACGCCGAAATTTTTCAATAAAGTATTATACAGTATTGTATAAGATATTAATCATTAATTCATAAAGCAGGATGCACAGCGCGAATGATAACCCCATACAATTTTTCCGCAGTTTACATAAGAACATTCCGTTCACAATGCTGATCGTATTTGGTGACTGTAGAACATCCTATAATCGGTTCATTCATCAGCTTAGTCAGTGCTTTTAAACTCCGTATCGATGCGACGCTCCAATGCCTGAAGTTCTTCTTCCAGCTCTTTCTAGAATGCAACGAAATATTATAAATTAGCGTTATTTTATGAGACTGAATACGAAGGCGATTGAACTGTGATACTCTGTAATATAATACAAAAAACCCATAATCTTATTTTTAATGCATATGGCATTTTCAAATCTGGTCTCTACTAATCAATCTTGTAATAGTATGTAAATAGCTACGGAGTTTCTGACGCCGCAACTTGTAGAACTAATATTAGGTATATAATACTATTCTGATACCTGATGATCATACAGCCCAAATAGAATTGACAGTTGTAACCTATTATGCTTATCATAATCACATGTACTTAAATATTAAACACTATAATTATATTTCTTGTTTAGATTCCAGTTAACGCGTTTGTTTAAGTTTTCCTGTTTCAATCCACTTACGTCATCAGCTCTATTGTTCAAGTCAGCAGTGGCCGCCGCGAGTCTCTCGGTGACGGTGAGCCTGTCCGCACCCACCGCGCGTCTGTCGCCCGACACGTTGAATATCTGCGAAGAGTAAAATTTTTTTTCAAACATTTATTTGTTCCATACCTCAAGCTACAAAATATCAGTCCAGTGTTCCATAAACACCAACCAACAATATACACACACACACACATATATATATATATATTATCAATGTGCGATAACACCTTAGACACAATCAAGAACAATAGTTTTGCAACATGCAAGTTGTTTGCCATCATAATCATAATCACATCATAGCTGTCGCTGGGATGGTTTGATGTTTCTTGGCCAAATGGCAATCTTATAATTTCGTCACGCATGTTTAGAATGTACATCATAACCAATGCAGTAATATAATAACTACACCAAATAGCTACATCAACTTATGTCAGGTAATCTACTAGAATAGCTTACATCATCGGATGGTGCGGGGCAATGTGGCAGAGCATTTCTAATACCGTCAAAATTGAACACCTGAAAGGAGAAAACAACTTTAATCTATATTAGTCATTATCATATTGCAGCATTCCTAATTAGTACATTTCGATTTAGTAATTGAGTGAAATTATCTACAATGTGCTTAATATAAGTATGACCCCTACTTTATGTGTCTAGAGAGTGTATCAAGCAAATTGATATAAAATTTTACTGAGTAATATTTTATAACTTTGTAACTCAACAATATTCATTAATCGATAAATCAGAAACACAACAAATAAAAACATTATCATACACATAGTAATATACTTTATTTGGTATTATCAAACTCAAAGGTCACATCAACAATATTAAAATAATTACTCATATGAAACACATAGTCATTTATAT
>PDGT01000004.1:5184028-5318423 GCA_003671415.1 Megathymus violae | reverse complement strand
TGTGTGTGTGTATATATATATATAATGGTCATTTATTATAATTATTATTTTTGTTAACTTTACACTAGGTATTGGCCATGTTCCTTATAACTGTATGCTTTGCATAACAAATTGGAATTTGTTATATTGATTACCAGTAGATATAGGTTACACGTGTTGTAACTGAAATGGTAATACTGGATACAGCAGCATACACTCTGCACTTAGAACTGTATACCAGGGCTTTAGGGTCATATATATCTTGCCTATTATGAAAATCGTAATTTGAACGAGAGCATGGGTCTGTGTAAGTTCACTTTAATTCACTAATCAAATTATTGATAGTATTTATATCACAACGCAAATAAACATGGAAGCCACGAGCAGAGCTACTGGATATATTAGTCACATTTATAGAATTTTCTATTATTTATAAATTTCCACTTTGGTTTACATTTAAATTATCACATTCGATCAGACATGAAATATCATGGACAATCTGATAGTTTTACATATAACAAAATTATAAAATAAAGGGTGAGATGCATAGACTAAACACACATATACAATGCAATATTCTGCTAATGGACTACTTTGAGAATATTTGGATCTTGTAGAAAAAATAGTAGAGAGGAACCATAGAAATATGTTTTTAATAATTAATTGAATAAATTTTAGCATATATGACATACATTATAAAATAAAATATTACTCCCATCGCTGCCCCAGTGAAAGCCATTACGCATGAGCATTTTTTTGTGTGGGTAAATTTATATCTATCGTTGGAGCAAGAATTTCAACATTTACAACTCACGTTGTTGGGTGCCGGCCAGGGTGGTTCGATGATACGATCTCGTGGCTGCATGTTGGTGAAACCAGCTGCCTTGGCACGGTAGTCGGGCAAGAGTTCTGATGACACTGCAACATAAACACATTACTATTATCACTGATAATTAGAGACAGTAATCACTCGATATAAATGTACTAGAAATAGAAACTCAAATTCACCAAACTAAATTTACATTACTTTTATTGTTTATGAAGTTCTTTGTTCTCCAAATCATAATTAATTGTACGCTTCGTGTTTACAAATATATAGAAATCAGCGCCAATTACTTTTATTGATGTTACAGCTTAACAACCCCAATTTACGGAATAATATGATAAACGACAAAGTTCGAATCGAAGCACTGTAGTGTTATTATTGATTATGATAATAATACACAAAAAACATTGTAATATGCAATTTAAAATTCACCTGTAAAAGAAAGCAATGAAGAAGACATTTATGTGTCAGCTAAATGTTTGGTCTCAGGTCATGGATGTTTGTTATGTATATTTATGTACGTCTATGCCACCCGCAACTGTGGACTCTTTGAGCCCTATTGCAGAGGTGTGAATGTGTAAAAGTTGATTATTATTATTAACTCAAATTTACAAGAACCTAACAATATAAATAAAACAAAAATACTAACGATCATCAAAAGTGTATGGGCTTATGTTCCTTGCGGGTTCGTGTTGGACGGGTACGAACATGTTTGGCAAGGGTGGCGGCATGTTTTGTTCTTGACCTTGAAACCCGGCAACAGGCCCGCCGGTGGTACTAGGCGCTTGGTATACGGGGCCCACATAACTCTCCCTCGGATACTGCACATTGTTCGGAGCCTCCTCGTGTAACGTCACTATGCCACCATAACGTCCATAGTAAGGACGCTCGGGAATAGGTATGATCAAACCGTTCTGGCTTATACCCATCGGCACTTGGTTGTGAACAACTGGCGATGTGTATGCTCTGGAAAGGAAAATAAATTTTAAACAAATATTGTCAAATAAATGTAGACACTCTAAAACCAATCCTTATTATTCTTGATAGCTGTTAATTTGATATAGATACATTAGTTTTGTACGGCAAATTATGGACTATGTTTAACATGTTATTATTAGGCTTAGGAATATCTTGATTTAAGGAAATATAAATAATGATTATACCCCGGCTGAAGACCATCATTGCGCGGAATATCAGGGCTAGGAATCATTTCTTGCGGTAGACTCGGTGGAGGCAGTTGTATTGCTACAAGAAAAATATTTTTTTTTTTTTAATATCAAAGAGAATAACTTAATGGGATAGAACGACTAGATCACATTTTTTCTTTAATTTCAATTGCAAAGTGATAACAATGTTACTGTAGTGAACGTTGCTTGAAATTAGTTGCTTATGTTATACGTGCGCGCGTACAACTGTGAGTGAGCAAGTCAATCAGTAAGTAGCAATTTATACTTTAAAACTAAATCATTTATTTATTTACATAAGTATTTATTAATACTACACATATGAACGTGGTTGATAATTCATCATCAAAGTAAATCATACTTTCGGATTTGTTGAAAAAGTTGACAATAAACCAAAGTTAACCGCTTGGCACCATTATTTAAGCATATATTTTAAATTATAGCTCCTTACTAACGATGTCAGTAGGTTATTTGATAAAAATTGTTGGAGAAGCATAATCAAATCATAACAATATAATGCAAATTATTTAAAAACAATTTGCTTCTGTGGTGCCAATACGTACGGGATACATTGTACGTTTCGATGTGTTGGTGCGTGTGTTGAGGAGGGGATAACGGGAACCGCGGGTACATCGGCTGCAATAACGCCTGCGGCAGCGACGGCAACGCCAACGTTGACGTCAGCGGCGCGATGTACGCGTAATTGCCGTTTGTCACCCCGTGACCCGCGCCAGTTAGCGTTCTGTACCTGGAAAGATATTATTATAGTGTAGCAAAACGGTGATCAGTTTTCTTTTGATATATGTACGTTTAATGTTTGTTCTACAAAGATATTACTGCAATAAAAACTTTTAATATAACTCTTTTTCCACCTTAAATCTAGCGAAGCATACGGTAAAGGGCAAATAAAATACATTTTTATATTTCACTTATTTTACCGTAATAATAAACAGCAACGCGTAAACGTAAACATTCACATACTCATCCCTCGCACTAGGCTTCCCAGTGTTGCGGGTAACGTGGACATAGATAAATATGACATCACAAACACCCATTTCCCGGCAATAAATATTTATCTGTCACATTAAAGATGCCCCGGCCGGGAATCGAACCCGAACCACTAGCTCGGCAGGCAGAGTCACCAACTGGGCTATGGGATCGTCAATACAGTTCGGTTTTGTCTATTATTTATGTTCTGAACGGCTTACAAATTAAAAAAATATACAGCAGGAGATATTCAAGTGTTAAGCAAGAAAAACTACACTGAGAATTACAATCGCCAATTCGGAATGTACAACTTAACAGCAATGGCAGAATTGTGGGAAAAGTTTATTAATGGCTCTCTGAAAATAAAAATAAACACGTAAAAACCTTTCGCGGTTGACACAAGGTGGTAACTAGTCACACAAATTGAAAATCTTATCACTATTCATGAGCACCGTCGGAATTAAGCGGAGGACTTCCAACAACAGGGACCCTACATAGCCACGTCCGTTGTAGAGCGAAAAGCACTCAATATCAGCACGGGAGGTTAGCTTGAACTCAACGATAGATGGAATCTCTTACAACCTCAAAAGCCCAATGTTATTATACACGTTATACTGTTCCAAGAGAACTATCGTTATTATAAGTAATCTATGCTACATTTAGTAATCACCACAGGTTGCGGTTGATTATAATTAGACGCTAAGAGTAATATGTCGTTGAGTGTAGAAGGTACTGTTGCCCCATGTTACTCCTGATTCCAGTAGGGTCCACTTTAAGTTTTGAATATAATATTTCTATAGCATAACACACGTATTTTATATGGAATAGGTAGTAAAAGTAGTGTTTGGGTCTCTTAACTGAACCAACTAGGTACTGATAGCCAATATGAACCGCGAGACCAATGTATTGTCACGCCATTTTTTAACAGAGGCTTTCTTTTAGCATTCGATCCTGGTGTGATAGCCAACGATACCTATAATAAGGGAATTTATCTCACGTTGTATTACGAGTAGCGACAAATTTGTGACTTAATAGAACTATAGTTCCTTTGGCAACACAGGAAGGCAATTCTATATTTAAAAAAAATCAACAACTGATAGACTCAAAATATAGAGACTTTCAAAAAATTAGACGCTGTCGCTTCAGCAAATCCTTAAGATACGTTAAGACTGCATATTCGCATTTGACATAGTAATAAAAATAACAACAAAATAGCATATATAAAATATTTTATTGTTTGACACCAATGTATATACTCTTGCCACACTGTGTAGTATTAGTAGCAAGCAATGTAGCAAGCAAGAGGCAACATGAAGAGTACATAATTTGCAGCAGCGCATTTATTTATCAACAAATATTTCAGTAACATGCGTTTACTCATTCATGAATAATACAAAGTAATTTTCACGATAAAAATAAATTTCATTCAATTTTTTAGTTGTCCACTGCAAGTACAGGTATTCACAATTAAGTTACACATTAAACATTATCACAATTATTTATAATGAGGATTGATTCGATGACACAAGTTTAAAAAAAACGCTATGAATCCTGCCTGTTGTGTGAAGCATCCCAACTTATGCCATCCAATAAATCCCAAATTTTAATCGATGAATATTGTTCTCGTGTTTCGGTTGTATGTAGTAAAAATCTGTGGCCTGTGTGTATGTGTGTGTGGGTACGTCCTTGTTTATATAATTTTTATCATAAAACATTTGTAGTTATATAAGTATACCACAGAAAACAAAATACTTACCTATCCAGCTCTTCCTCAAAATGGGCGAAGTTGCAAGGGCTACCTCTAGGACAAAACGACCTAGCGACTGCATCTCTGCACATCGATGTCTTGTACTTATTGTGTGTTGGCGTAGAGCTCGCGGGCTGGGGAGATGGCTGACCTACTACACAAAAATAAAAACAAGTTATTTTTGTTTGAATATTAAAATAATTGTAATGATGCGGTATATTTTGAACGTATACATGAATGAATTATCAATTGTTAATGAAAAAATAATTTGTTTTAAATATTGGTTAGGTACAAATTATTTAAACGCACAGATCTTTTAAATATAATTTAGTAAGTTCATTAATAATTTCTTGTATTGATAAATGGAAATATAGTAAAATGAATATAGAAAAGACAGATACTTACATGTAGAAGGTTCTACAGATCTATCTTGAAGGGGGTGTTTCTGGTTGTGATTGGCGTCTCGTCCAGTGGCCTGTTGTTGCAGGTAGTGAATGAGACCGGAGACCACCTCCTTTATGGACGTAATGATCTCCGCGAGCTGTTGCCACGTGGGACACTTAGCATCTTACAACACAAACAAAATTATAATAGAATTAGGTTGAAGTGAAGCACTCATCAAAGCTTATAAATGCACCAAAAGCTAGACTCCGTTCTCCTATTAGAATTACAGCTCTTAGATGTTAAGGCCATTCTTCACTAAGCTGGCATAGTGCGGGTTGGGGAATTTTTTAACCAAATTTGAGAAATTTATGGAAAAATCACAAGTGTTCAAGATTCCGCGCTATGTTTCATAGGAAATCAAAGGATTATTCTGAATATATAACCGACATATGTAATATCAAAAATTAGTGGTGATGATGCATTCGAAGCTATGTTTCTTGAGTAGATGACTATTCGAAGCACTAAGAAGTAATACAATATACTTAGCTATTCTGCCGTTGAAACTTGTCGCTCACAGAAATCTTGTGTTTTCGTAAAAAGATGTACAAATCAGCGACGCTTACTGATACAACGTCTCATCTTGGTGATTAGGATTAGTATGACAAGTAAACTTAAAACTTTAAATTATATTTAATGTTGATGGTGTTACTGATGTCCAGAGGTTGCAGTAATCTTAACAACATGTATATGGCATGCTAATATGCTATTTCCACTTTGATAAAAAAGTACATATTTAATTTCCAGAATGGCATTGAGGATTCTATCTAATTCTGACTCTTTCGTTTCGTAACTAGTCTATATTACGAACTACAAAATCGCATTTAAAAATAAATGAAAATTTATTTAGTTAAGATCAGAAAGTTTGAGATAATAATTAAAAGTATCACATCAATACACTTAAGTCGAATTAATTTACCGACATATCAACTATATGTGTCAGAACTATGTGTGTGTGAATTATTAATTCTTGTACACGTATTTTCGTATAATCCGATGACGCGATTATTGCGATTCTTCGCGATTATTGAATTTTATTTTTTTCGAAATTCATACAAATTTAACTTAGTAATTTTTTTTTCATGATCTCGAACCAGTACGTTCGAGAAAGCGTCAAAGGAGCGAATTGTGTTAAATTGAAATCAATAAATGTACTCACCGGGGGTTGCGTCGATGCTGGCCAGTCTGTCTAAATGCATGCTCATCACTACCAATTGAGCAGGATCACCGGTCCTTTGTAACGCAATAAATAGTTCTTGAACCGACTGTGCGAATGATTGTGGCGTTTGTAACTTGTCTATTATACTCTGCATGTGACTCTTGTGTGCCGTGTCGCCATACAAAAGGGCGCTCCATTGATCCGGTGCAATTCTCAATCCGGCTTCAGTTGCTATCTGCACAATTTGTGCATCATGCTCACGACGCAACGCATCGTACGTCCGAAATTCATCCTTCAGCTGCATCAACGATGAATCTGACTCGCGTTTCGACACCTATATTATCGATTGTATAGAATTTAAATATTATACATTTATATTTATTGAAAATTCGTAAAGTATCATAAACCAACTCACCTTAAAACAAGAAGCTCTATACAATAGTTGGACGACGTGGCCTATACTAGTTTTGGATGCCTGTGGAAAATGAGGCTCCAATCTTTGGACTACAAACATCACTAAAACCTGTTGAGAGATATATTTATCAATTAACAAATATATTATAAAATGTTTAGTAAAAACGAAACAAAGTAACTATTTTTTTCCCACTATTTAACACAGATGTTCCCTGTTATACCTTTCTGGAAAGTGCAGAACCATCCTCGAGAGCAAGCAACACCAACTTGAGTACTTCCTCTTGCATCGCTGGTCCGAGAAACTGGCAACCTCTTGCTCTCACTGCCGCCCACAGGTTAGCACTTAACTGCTGTGGGTTCTAAGTGAAAAAAAATTACATACGTATGTACATAGGTACAATGTTAGATGAACCTTATATGCGCGGTAATTCTATAATCTTACAATATTCAATATTGCTATTAAATTATAAAAATGAATAGTTGAAAACGTTATACGTAATTATTATGGTACATTTAGTATATTAACCGGCCCGACCACTACTTTCGGCTTAATGACAAGCGAGTGACGCGCTGTTCGCAAGCGAAGTCTGTTTTAAGCCACGTACACCCAGGAACGACAGTTACAGTGATTAAAGTAGACGTATTTAGACGTGGATCTATCCTCTACTAAGTTCATTTGTTCATCAACCTAATTTTTTTTGTTACCGCCGTTCGTCACCCGATCGTGGCTTGCTTCGTCGCTTCTTTAAATAATGGCATCCCAATCTATCGTTCGTACGCTCATCACTACAGATTACTTTGGAATATTCCTTGCTGCCTATCACCGATTCCGGCCGTAGTTATGCTTCTTGCATCTTACATGTTTTTATCATTCGTCGCGCCTTCCTAACCATTCATTGGCACAGGCAAGGTTATGGTTGGTTTGTAAGGGTAAATATTGAGCAAAACTGCAACTTACCTGGTGTTGCAATATAAGCTCGGTAACGGTTCTTTCGCCCAGAGATCTCGCTGCTCTTGCGGCTCTACCGCGACCCTCTTCATCAGTTATGGCGCATTGCAATAACGTCACCAGCTTGCGTTGCATTGGTCTTGACAACCGACTTCCTGACATATTGTTGCTTGCTGTATAAAAACAGTTTTCAAAATATTTTATGGCCCAAATAGGTCTAAATAAATAAAATAAAATAAAATAAACACTAAATAGTAATTAAATGTCTATTTACGAAAATGTGTATATTTTATAAATTGATGTCGTATTTTTAAAACTAAATTCAGTACTTTCAAGAACGTTTCTAAAGACAATCTTCAAAAAGTTTTAATTTGTTTCGTAAGGAAAATATAGAATATTGTTGGAATAGCATTTACGTTAATTAAATCAAGTTTAATGTTTGATACGGTACTGTTTTTTTATATTATCAGAAGAAAATCGGGCAGAGCTGCCACTGCAGTTAACAGGTAAGTACCGTAGAACTATAGATAAGGCCAGACAGCATTTAAATAAGTGGTCCAGAACCCAGCAACATCAAAGAGGGTCATTGTCAACATGTTTGACGGGGTGCACCATAAGCAGTGTAGGTTTATCTGGACTCCGAGACCGATGGAGTGCCTCTCACAACATCCCACGCCTGCACACTTGTTATTTTCATTGAACACACTTGTTATACCCATTGAATAATACCTACCGCAGAGTTTGAGATATATGGCCAGTTGTTCGAGACATCGTACAATGACGTCGTACGCCTGGCGATCCAATTCGGACAGTGTTTGGATGCATGGCGGATGATAAGGTTGCGCGGGCGGCGTGTATCCGGCCAGCTGTAAGAGCGCCGTGTTGACAACCAACTCTTCTGGCTCGGCGAGAATCACCGTCTATTTATATAATCACATGTTAGATAAAACCTAAATGCACAACAAGTCTGGTTGGTTAATTAATGTAAAAGAAGTAAAGAATCAAATTAAAAAAGTGAGTTATGTTGCTACAACAAAAATGGTTACACACAAAATTACTAAGTAGATATAATTTACTATGTCATAGTTATATTTTAACATAGGGATACATTATTTTCCAGATAAGAATTTACGTGAAACCATGGAAAAAGTTAGTGTGGTGTGTTCAGTTTATGAAAGAATTATTTACTTCATATGATTTTTAAAAACACTTTTACAGTTCAAGACATTTAATTTTCCAAAACATTTACAAATTCACTAGCAGAGCAAACAACAATTTATAAAAACGTCAAAATTTGTGAGTAATATATACATAAGTGTAAAAAATATTTGATATGTATCAATATATACATAACACAAAACTCGCAAGTAATGTAAATGGATATTTGCTAAGAACTATGTCCCATTATATAATTATTCAAAAATATTTTTAAATGTCAAATACGATAGAGCCTTAAAATAATCTCTGTTATAAGCAAAGAACCTAGCAAGAGAAAAAGGCAAGAATCTCCCATGGAGAATTTTCTTTACTCCCAGTTACAAATAACAGTTTCTTTTTACTTATGATTAAATATCAAATCAATGTGACAAGTACTCTTGACAAAGAAATAATATTCCAGTTATTATATATTATAGTTCCCTTTCATCATAATAATAGCCTTTGACCATAAGTTTAGAATTTAAAATATGAATGGTGCATTATCTTTGATTTTATAAAATTTGCACTGTAGCCATGCCATTCAGCTTGTAGTTGTATTATGTTGTAAACTAAATAGCCTATAAAGAGCCTATAAGAACTTACGAGCCACAAAAACTAGATCCAGTGCTTGAATGAGGGAGAAGATGAAATCAGGAATAGGGTAGACATAATAAAATGTGCAATAGTTTTCTATGCGGACCTATACAAAAAACCACCACAAGAAACAGAACATGAAGAAATGGAACTGTGTTTCGCAGACAAAGATGTAATGGTATCAAATATATTGAGCCCGATAACTAGAAGCGAGATACTGAATCAGATCAAGAAACTTAAATCTGAAAAGAGTCCCGATCCAGATAACTTTCCAAACGAAGCATTAAAAGTAAGAACACCTATTTTAGTAACATTTTTAGAAAATCTGTTTAAAATGGTATTGGAAAAAGAGGTAGTTCCAACAAAGTGGCGTAAATCAAACATAATCCTATTCTATAAAAAAGGGAACCAGGGCCCGGAAAACCCGTTCATTTGATTAAGCCTTTGGAAGGGGTTAAGCCGTTCGAGTGTTACTCGTTCGTTTGGGTTAACCTTCGATCAGCTTAGCCAGTATAGTGATAAGCCTTTCGATCGGGTTAACCCTAACCAACCCAGGTTGTTTGGGATAGGGTTTTGAAGGAGTTTTTTTTAAAGACTTGTTATTTTTAATTTGCTTAATGTAACCGCTTACTTTAATGAAAAATAAATCTAAATACAATCACGTTTAAGATCATAATCGATTGCATTCAATAAGGTATCACCTACCGTTGAAAACCGTGGAAGGGGTTTTGATTGGGTTTTGAGTTAACTCGAATTAATCAAATGAACGGCATAGTAGCCTTGAATCGAAAACGAATCGAATATGTATAGAGTTTAAGACCAATTTAGCTTGCGCTCAGTCCAAAACCGGTTACCTACAAAACCTCTTGAGGGGTTTTTGAGTTAACTCGAATTAATTCAAACAATGAGCTTAGCCGTATGAGCGGTTAATCTTTGAAAGTCTTACTAGTATGTAATGGTTTCTCAAAACCAGTGCTAAAAATACCCACTTAAAAACCCTTTCAAGGGTAAGCGGTTCCGGGCCCTGAAGGGAACCCGCTAGATAAATATAAGCCTATTATCGCATTAGCCTATTATCTACAACCTACAAACTTTTTTCCTCTATTATTTTGAGCAGAATATCACCGGAAATTGACAAAAACCAGCCAATACAACAAGCGGGATTCCGCCCACAGTTCTCTACAACCGCCTACGTACACGTCATAGAACAGCTAATAGAGAAATTCAAAGAGCATAACAAACAACTATACATAGCTTTCGTGGACTACTAGAAAGCATTTGGTAGTATAACGCACTCATCTATATGGAATGGCCTGGAAGAAAACAACATAAACGAAAAATACATAAACATTAGACAGAATATCTATTCAGAAAGCACGAGTAGAGTAAAACTTGAAAAATAAGGAGAGGATTTCACAATAGGAAAAGGAGTGAGACAGGGAGACCATCTCTCTCTCCAAAGCTGTTCATAGCCATTCGTTGACAAATACATTGACTGGAAAAACGAAAGGCGTATGGATATTGAATAGGAGGCTGACAAATCTAAGATATAGCACTTTTCAGTGACTCAACCACAAGCTTAGAAGTAATTATGAAAAATTTAGACATAGCAAGGAAAAAATTAATTTATTGTATTCAATTGTAATTTTTACTTTGTGTGCAAATAAAAATCCTAAAAAAAAGTCGGTCTGCACATGAATGCTTCTAAACCAAAAATTATGACAAACAGCTTCACAAACCTCAAAATAACAATAATCGACGAGAAGCCGTTTGAACATGTGAGCGAATACGTGTACCTAGGCAAATTAATCTCCTTTGATGCAAACAACAATATAAAAGAAATAGACAGAAGAATAAACATAACTTAGAAGAAATACTGGGCACAAAAGGAAATTCTTAAAGGAAACTACAGTCTCAACATGAAGAAGATAATTATGGATTCTTGCATACTCCCTAGCCTAGCCTATGCAAGCCAAACATGGGTGTTCACCGAAAAAATAAAAAACAAAATCCTAACATGCCAACATACCATGGAGAGAAATATCTTGAAGGTGAGGAGAAAGCAGAAAATGAGAAATATAGATATTCATAAGAAAACTAAACTGACAAAAGTGCTACAGTACACCCTGAGACAAAAATGGAATTGGGCAGGACATGTGGCAATATACAAGGGCAAAAGGTGGACAAAACATGTAACCAAATGGCAGGGACCGTTAGGAAAAAGGAGAGTTGAGTGGGAAAGAAAAGATGGGCAGATGATATAATACAGGCAGCAGGGAAAGAATGGAATACCGTCGCCATGGATAGAAGTAGATGGCTAAAGATGGAGGAGACTTTCACCCAAAAAGGGACTGTGTAATTAAAAAATAAAACAACTGAAAAAAACCCTAAACTGGAACACAACATACATATATTTCGCATTATATGGGAAATAAATAAAATAAATAAATAAACTAAATATCTATTTAGCCTTATTCTTAGTATTAAAACTCTCATGTTACACTGTAATTAAAAAAAAATATGATTTCCATGTTAATAACTTAAACTCTTTGCCTAGGAAAAGAGTATTTAAAATTAATAAAAATTGAAGTTAGATTTTGATACAAACAAAGTATTTTCAAGCCTCATGGCTGTGAAAAAAATTAATAATCAAAGAATAACTGGCAGTAGACTTCCACCTGCTATAATTAAGAACCATTTAAGATATAAAATTAATATTTTCATAATCTTGTTTTATTAAGTACTCATAACTTGCTAATTTATATACATATTTTTTTATAATAATAATAATAATAATAATTTATTACCTCTTATATGCAAAAAATAAAGATGATTAAAAAAAACAAGAAGTAACGAAAAAAAATTAATAAAAACATTACAACAAATACAAATAAGTTGAGGCAAAAGGGGGTGGTTCAATTTTAGCTGACACAAGGTAACAACCTCGCGCAGCGCTTTTAAACTATTAAAGCATAGTGTAACTCTCTCCTGGCATGCATATTAAGTATACCTTTTTTATTTCCATATGGAGTTATATACTGTCTCCTAGGCACATTATAGCACTATCAAATACATGCATTTTGGACGCTCTGTATTGCTTTTACTGTTTTACATATAATTTTACTGCTGACGACTGAACTACAATAATTAAATTGAGAGAGCACCAGAGTGTCCCATACGAGTATGCAAATATTCTCATTAATATAGGGTCTAATTTTTTATAGGGTTTTTAGTTTAATAAACACAGTTTTGATTTTATTGTTAATATGCTCAATAAATTTTTGTTCTCCATCTAATATCAATCCTAGATTGCGAGAAAATATTACATGTTCCAACTGTACATCATTAATCCTCATCTTATCCTCGCAGTTGAGTACAGTTTTTATTTGCTGTTTTGTGCCTAAGACCAATGCTAGAGATTTATTTGCATTCAAAGTCAATGAGATTTTTTGTGTTGTTGAGTTTTACAGATAAATGGTTTAAATTTGGATTACCTGCTAATTAACTGTAACAAAATGGGACTTACCAGTACCTGATAAACTTGTGTTTTTCAGGGTGATAAGAATTAAGTCAGAAGTAAATTAATTATGGGAAGCTTAAATATTCTTAAAGGTAACAAAGCATCATTCTTCATTATAGACAATATACCTTAATAAAACTAACACTGATCACAAAAAAAAACATTCTTTTTTGTATGATCCATCAGCAGAAGTAAATAATGTAGACTAAATGAAATATATTTGAAAACTATACACTTGCCCTATTTTGAAAATTTTATATTACAAACTGATAATTTTTTATTCTAATTTCAGAAAATTATTATTCCAGTATTTTTAAAGCATATTTTTCAATATTTATTTTTTATTTGTAATTGTAATATTACACATACTTTTTGAGGAAGTCCATTTTAATTTCTAGCATTTTGAACTTTAGATTATCTATATGTTTTTATAAGATTATCATTACCATAAACGCATATTAGTTAATATTGACAGTATTCTATTTATATTGGTTAATTAGAAGCATTACCATATTTTTTTAAAATAATTGATTATAAACTTTAACTGTGAAAAAAATCTACTTTAGAAGTATATATCCACAAAAACCAAATAGACAAATCTGTTCAAAAAGTTTTTTTAAATAAATCATTGAATATTCATGTTCCTCGTCTAATGAACATAAAAAATTTTGCTACAAGAATTCTAGAATAAAGAATTTTATAATTTACCTGATCAAATGGACATTGTTTCCTGTGTAGATGTTTAAGACAATGTTTACAGAGAGTATGGCCACAACCAAGGCTGATGGGACTACGAGGTGGAGGCCCAAATTCGCGGCCGCAGACTGGACAGTTGAGGTAGTCCGTCCATTGTGGCGCCTGGATTGGCATGCTGAAGACAAGACCATAAATCCTAATTTTAACCAATGACTTAATTTTTGCATTATGATTAACAATAATATTCTCATACGATATTACGATAATTGGTGTATTTCTATTTACTTGCTCTTTGAAGTTACAAAGTATGAACAATGGTGACAGATACTCTAATAACTCTGCTATAAATAAAGATTGATATCAAATATTATTGAGCAAGCAAAAATTTCTTTAAATCTGACATGTTAAAATTGCCACCTAGGCAATGATCTCAAAGAGAATGATAAGTTCTTAGTCACATAATATTGAATTGTGACAAACTTAATAATTCTCGTAAAGTGATGCTTTACTCTTCATTATATTAAAATTACCTTAAAAATAACACGATAACTCATCACAAAAATAACACATTTAGCTTCTACACACTTCAAATTATGATCCGTCAGCACAAGTAAGTAAACATAGACTAGATAGACTAAAATATAATTGACTGAAACAAACTATCAATTTGCTAAAGAAGAAATTTGTTCTACGAGAAAAAGAAAACATGAGATTGCTATAAATGATGCTCAGATTATAATAATTTTATTATTATAGTATAGTATTCTGTTAACCATATCCAACGCTCTGAACACTGCGAATATTTTTTTTCTATACTCAATTGCCCTTGTATGAGAAAATTTTACTGTAAGGTAACATTCGCAATTCAATATAAAATGAAGTAAGTATTATTCGTTGGGAATAATTGCGGTAAACTTGAAGGTAACTTCTACCTAACTAACAGCAGTAATCAGTTTTATGTGAAGAAAATAATTGAAGTAAGGATATAAATATTTGTTGTGTAACGAACAGACTTAATATAGAATGAGTATGTAAACATTTTCTAAATACATGGATAATTTTTCTGCAATCTCTCTTGATTTCGTTAAACTATTTATATTGGCTTTGACAAGGTAAATGTTACTATGTAGTCTGTGGTATATAACATTATGCCGGTCACTCACATGCGCGCGAATACGCGAACCTACAAGTGTAGGACTATCTTCGCAAGTGATTATGCGAAGTTTTTGATGCATTCGTGGCTTTCCAAGCTATGTAGGTTTTTTGTCGCACATCAAAGCGCGCGAACTTCGAACATTCGCGTAGTCTCCCACAAATTCGTGCAACCAGTTGCGCACACGATTGCATAGGTGATAGATGTCTTCATTTTTCGTAGTTTCGAGCGTCTACTATAATTACTATAAACTTAACTACTAATACGTACTTTAGTAGTAGTTCCAGCTACTCTCTATATTGGAAATAAATGGAGTGTAGGAGGATGCGCAAATAGATTTGCATACTCATATGCGAACCCATTTGCTTATCAGCCCTTCACATACGTGCGAATATTCGTACAAATTTTAAAACTTTGCGCGCATGTGAGTGACCGGGGTAGTAGAAAGTGACAATTGACATGTGGAACAAAATTTACAAAGGTTCACATGTCATTCGGTCATAAACTTCAAAAAACATTTGTCTAATCACAGTTGTAATATCGCACCTTTAGAATGAAAGTGACTTAACTCAAAATTCCCGAAATTCCAGATTTTACTATAAATTTACTTAAAAAAGCCTACTCTAAAACCCCATGGTAAAAAGAGCCCGAATTATGAGTGAGAAAGGGAAAAAGGGAAAACCTCATACATCAGTGTCTTTAAATTTACTCAAGACCATACATTTTTGAAAACTTTGTTCGTCATTTCCCATAAATTGCAATTTTTGAGTTAAGTCCCTTTCATTCTAAGGGTGCGATTATTGTTACTATACTGATAAACCACAACTAACATACTATATAGTACTGATTCAGTTGGTCATTCATGAGTATATTGAATAGTTGAAGTGAAATACCGAAATTTTGAAGTTAATAAAATTGTGGGTAAGCTATCTGGATTCTAAAATTATTGCGCTAATATCAAAATGGCGTGGAAACTCCTGGTATTCTTTTCGATATCTTATATTACTGTACAGGTATGGTTTGCTTCGATAAATAATAGTTATTTGATATTAATTACATTAAAAGTATGTGTTGATCTTATTCTTGATATTTTAGGCACAATATTACGAAGACAAGCGCTGTCGCTGCATTTGCCCGAATCAATCTTCTGTTTTGAACGGTACTCAAAAAACAAACCGGAGGTTATATGTAGCTTACGTACTTCCTAATCAATGGTATTTTTTTTAGAATTGTTTTCCATATTGCTGCATAACGTAGATGTAAGTTACCGCCCGTTACACTGCTAAATAGTAGGTATTATGACTTTTCAAAATAATAGTAATTTGAAGTTTCGCAAACACTTATTTCAAAATTATAAATATGTAATCTACACCATATTGTTGGGTGTAACTGTTGTTTAGGTTTTTTTTCTACTCTATACCTTCTTGAAGGCAAAGAATGATTATAACAATAGCTAAATAAATAATAAATTTGATTTTCAAAGATAATTTTTTTGTTTCCTGTACCCTAGTTGGTGCAATTCCTAGTTCCATTTGTATGATTAATAAGTCTTTGTAATTTCTATTTTTTTTTCATCTATACCTTCAATAAAGCATAGAATCCTAGTAAAGGGATGTAAGTTGTGTGTCATTTATGTATTTTAGGGTCATACTACGAAGACATTGATTTCATTTACAATTCTATTGTGATTATTTTTAGCTTAAAGGCTCATTTACATGATGCCATTTTCATACAAGAGCAATAATTGAATGCAATACATTACATACAGTAATTGAAAAAACATTTACCATTTTATTTAATTATTGAAAATGAATACCCTCACTCATTGCACTCATGTTTGTAAATGAAGAGAGCATCCAGTTGAATACAATATTTGCTTAAGAAATTATAGCATGTGCTGTTTAAACCAATAAAAGTTTTGAGACAAAACTTGTATAACAAATCAAGAATGTTACATCTTGTTTAAACTATGCATGCCATTTATTGCTTCAATTTAATTGTATGCAACAGGCAAGAAACTTGCATCGTGTAAATGGGTTTTAAATATTATATGTACTATAATTACATTGTATAAACATGTTAGTAATTTAACATTTCTTTTTCTTTTATTTAGCAATTGTGATGGAGTCATTCTCCCTCGTGTTTCTAATGAAATAAAAGAACAAGCACATATCTTCTGTCCTCACTGTGAATGTAAATATGAAATTAGGAACTCTACTGTGATAAAGGTAAAGTGATTTATCTTGTTTCTTATGTTAATTTATTACTAATGATACAGTGACAAATGGCTACTCTTGTAGTGACTGTTTAATATACTTGCTTGTTTTCCAAACATGTTTTGATGGCTTGCATGTCAGACGTAAAGTGAACCCACAGTGCGCTGCAACAAATTCTTTATAAGATTCTTAAGTTTTTATTAGTAGGTTATGGGTATTTTCAAGGTTATGGATTTTAGTTTGACTCAAATGATTTTACAATTTATTACATAAGTAATAATGATATTAACAATGACATAGACTATTATTTATTTAGGTAAAAGAATTGATTAAAGTCTGGCTTTACTTTTAGGTTGTGGTGATAATGGTGCTGTGGATGATAACGTTGCTTTATGGATATCTCTTCTTTTTGATTACGTTAGACCCACTGATCAATAAGAGATGTGCAAAGCATTATCCAGAGTGTGACACAGAGGAGGTGAGTGTTGATAGCCTGGTAGCTGTACTGGCAGCACATTGATTAGCAAAGAAGTCTCAAATCTTAATCTTATATTCTGTTTTATAATAACATATCAATGTATGAGATAATGATTAATTAGTGAGTCCAATCATACCTGAGATATTCAATAAAAACAATTGCTTATCTGCAACAAAATCAATGAAATCAAAAAAAACAAAATCAAAAAAAAATGTGGGTTGTATTGTTCAAATCAATGTTAGGTGTTAAGTCTTTAGAGCTCTCATTAGACTGGTTAATCCAAATTGACTTATTTCACTGTACAGTAGTAGATTCTGAACAATATATTTAAATTGTATATACATATCGACGTTGCAAAGCATAATTGCTGTAACTTATGTACGTTAGTATATACCTACTGTCATCTATGCTGTAACCCCCAAAATTTCGATAATACGTTTTTTTTATATATTTGGAATCAGGAAAAAATTCTGCGTCAAATGATCTAACTCTCGTAGCTCTCAGATCATTTTAAATTTAATTAGTGTTGAAAATTTTTATGAAATGGTTTTTTTATACCTCGAAATGCAGTAACCCTATCTAAAACCGTACTTTTTTTGCATCGAGTCACTTACACTTATTTCACTATCAGAACATTTAAGCATCGCACGGGTTTACAGCGTTTATACAGGTCAAGTCCCTGCTCGGTTACTACATTTACGCAATGTAAGATTTAAAGTCGAAGTATAGTTACAGCGTTTATCTAATATATACAATTCTCTTGTCACAATTTTAGTCACCATACTCCTACGAAACGGCTTGACAGATTTTGATGAAACGGCGATGCATTGGGGCGACCCCTCGCGGGTTGCACATGTCCACAGGCGACGGTGACTGCTTAACACCAGGTCGCCCGTGTGCTTTTCCGTTAGTCCTTATATATATATATTTTTTTTGGTAATTTCGGTACTTACGTATTATTTATATATATTTCATCCCAAATACGCATTTTCGTAGCATTAAAATGCACTCTCCTAGGTCACTTAGGTTAATTCAGGTTAGGTTAGGACCAGAATTGGGCTACGGTATCCCCTGCCTGTCGTAAGAGGCGACTAAAAGGGGGCTTCTGGTGCCATGAGCGGCTAGGGTGAGAGCCTGAACCGTCCAACCAACGATCCTGTGAAGGACAACGGTATGCAGTCACGCATACGTAAAAACCCGAAACTTAAGGGATGAACGTAAGCTCAACCCGAGAAGAGCCGGGCGGGGCACGCGCTCATAGAACTCCGGTTTTGTTCAGAGGGAGATCCCGGAGTCCTATCATAGTGCCGAGGAAAGTCACTGGGGAGGTTTTAGTGCGGTAAGAATCCTACATAATCAGGCGTCGCTCCCACGCCACCGGGTATTTTTTAACGGTTTCGCCGTCGTCAACAAAAAAAGGTTAGGTTAGGTTCAGATTGTCTGCACTTGCCAACTATAAAATTTTTGCTGCGGTGGCGTTAATTCGTAAGTACCGTAATTTCAATGTATGATGGGTTCAATTTACAACGTTTATGAGGTCTCAAAAAAAATTACAATTGTGGTAACCCAAATTTAAATTCATAAAACTACTGTAGGCGAAGTTCAACATAAGCAAATGATAACTCAAAATGCCTAATCTCTCCAAAAATAACGTTTCTAGGTCAAATAAATATAAAGTTATGATTTTTTTTGGAAAATTTAAAAAGATTTTTAGTTCAGGTGTAAAGTTGTATATTCTTGGGTTACAGCAATTACGCTTTCCAGCGTCGATATACTGTTGTTACTGCATCCACATGATGTCCCTTGAGTTTTATGACATTTTAATTATAAATATTAATTTGACATAACTCAGTTGAAACCATAAAGTTAATATACTTTATGGTTGAAACAGTGAAAGCTGAAAATATTTGTATAGAAATTGGCATAAAGTATGCAGAATGTTTGTTATGGATTTCATTTATTTTATTACATTTAAAATATAAATTTCTCACTTCATATGGATAACATTATAATTATATATAATTGGCAATGAAAGAAACTTTACATGGAATATGTTTTTAATACTTTTTGGAATTATTCAAGAATAGAATAGTCCAAGTCTGATTGTATGTTACCCAATAACTCTTAAAAATAATGGACCGATTTTAATGAAATTTGGTATGGCAACTGGTGGTGACTGATCATCAGGGTCGTAATCACAGATACTTTCAACGGCGGAAGTACCTCTTATAGTGCTGCCACACTGCTGATGTAAAATGTTTTGTACTATTATTGAACTTTTAATATCTTTATCTTCAGAACTCATTATCAGATTTTCACCATATTTTATAAAGGTACAACTTCAAGTCACTTGTTAGACAAAAAAAAACAATAATAAAAATTTGACATAAACAACAGTTGTAATTACCAAAAAAGATCAAGGTTTAAAGAAATGAAAAAAAAATTACGCTAACAATATATGAAAGTTGATGGAATACTTAATTAAATTAATTACGTAATATGTAGCTATTTATTGTAAATTTCAATTACGTTTCAGGCCATTAACCTGTTGGCAGAGGAAGAGGATACTGCTGTTGAATAGAATCCAAAAACCTTTTACCCGATGATCATGATAAATATTGAAGTATAACAAAAAATTTAGTGATGTTGTATAATGCTTATCAACTAACTATAAAAATATTTTATAGTTTTAGTTGATACTTATATTATGTTGACTGGAAAGTGATATTAATCTTACTAAAGAATATAATTTCAAACTATAGGAACTAAAGTTAAGTGAAAATTGTAACTTATTTTTTATATGTATGTTATTCCCAAACAGTTGTATATGTTCATACAATTTAAATCAGTAGAACTTGCGTCCTAATTAATATTTAATAAAGGTCTCAAGTGAGATTTGTTTTTGAAGATTGCTTTAAGCAACATATAATACAATAAATTTCAATATGCTAGAAAAGTATCCACGTCCGTTTTGCGATGCGTATATAAATTTAATGCGATATCTTTTAGATCGATTAATATAAATAATATTTGTCGTATTATTGTCTGTCTATTGGAGGCCTATGTCCAGCAGTGGACCTCCAAAGGTTGACTTTGAATGCAAGTTAGTTTTTAGTATACACTAGATCATTTCTATATTGGATAACTTATAAGTTACATAAAATAGTTTCGTAAAGCGTTTTTTTCACAGCCCGTTTGTGCGTTAAGTGTTAAAAAAATAAAAATATATTTAACCTTTAAGAAAACAAAAATTCTGCTGAACTTTTTATGAAATTATTCATCTTTAATCCTTCTTATTTCAATGTTTTTTACTCGATCATGTATCGATAACTGGTAATCTCCACTCGTCTTTATTATCAATCAATCAAGGTATGCTTTGTATTATCGTTTATCTTCAAATGTATTTTCAATATAAGATAACGGCGCTTTATTACTTAAAAGCATGTTGTAGTTTTATTTTATTAAATTACACATGTTTATAAAAAATAAACAGGTATACAGTACCTGCTCTTATTTTGCTTCATAGTAAGTTTATAAATAGCATCTGCATTAATTAGAAACTTAATGAACTTTGTTTACCACATTTTTTCGTTATTGTTACAGGTTTTTATAGTTGTACGAGTTGAATGATTGCAGTAACTGTAAATTATTTATTTATTACTTCTTAACAGGATATCCATGTTAGAATTTAATACATATTCCACTATAATAGGTTCAGTTCCCAAAATGAAAAGTATCTTATCTTATATCCATGATACCCATCACTTTCAATGACGTCAAAATTCATCTAAATCTGTTTAGTAGTTTTAGCTTTATACTGTGCCCAGTTAGATAAAATCCAATACAAATACAGTACGTGCAGTATTGTATCCATGTGTGTATACATCCCAGCAATCTGCGCTGTAGCAGCTAAGTAGTAGAAGCTTAGTCCTCCTCAATTAGAACAGGCCTGACTCTGCACTGTGCAGTTAATGGATTAAAGATTAGTCCCTAGCAGAAGTAAAGAGAAACTCAGATTTTTTGTAATCATTTTCATTTATAATTGTCACATGCACAAATATATTATATTGTATAATATGTGAACACTTGCAAATTGCTAAGGTTATTACATTTTTCACAAAGATGTTTCATGTGATACAATTGCTTAGTTTTCTATATCTAACATGATATTCATATAAGGCAAATCTTAGAGTCCATTAAATCCAATTTCTATATAGCTACATCCAGTTTCTGGAATATTGTTATTATTTTCAGTCCTGAAATTATTTGTTCATTCGAGTGAATTACTTCTTATTATATTAGCATCATGTAATATGAATTTCAGATACTAGGTGGAAAATCATTCCATAGCTATCAATTGTTGATACAATGACCAACTATCCGTAGTTTCAGCCTCTAAATACGAAAAATATTAAGTAGGCGACGGTTGAAAGAAGACCGAATAAGTTTACGCTCTAACTTATAAGTAAAAACGCGTTTATTTGGCTACAGCTATTAGTATTAAATTGTAATTTAGTAATTTTTTAGTAGTTTCAGTGAAGTATTGTATGTAAAGGAAAATGATAAGAAATTGAATTTCCGGTTACCGTATGTAATAAGCCAGACATTTTAGTGATTAGAGCTAATGGACTAAAAGTGTTTGATTTATTGCTTATGAAAATTTAACAGCTAGAACAAAAACCTACACTAATCTATAGCATTGCCCATAAATTTGGCGAAGCCACATAAAATAATATAAGATTACTTACTACCACTAGTATATAATTCATAGATAATAATAAAGTCAACAAAGTCATAGATAATAAAACATAATTAAGCAGATTATAAACTTATCAATTATATGAACAAGCATGTGAACTATATACCATTTCGCATTTTCTTATGTATTTCAATCATAGTGTTAGAAAGCCCATGGACAAGCAATGTTCGTCGTTTCGTCGGCAACTCGTTGGTGAAGGGGCTAATATTTCACATGTGCATAGGTGGTGGTGACAACATATTATCCCTAACCCATCTACTCGTTAACCTTCTATTTACATAAAATTGTTACGTATTTATTACTAGGTACATGTAACTAGTGTCGGCGGATTAACACAAGTCAAAAATTTACTCAAACGCAACGAATAAACTTGTTTTTTTTTATTCTGTCTTAGATTAGTTATATTTTAATGGTGATAAAGTACGCAACTTGGTACCTTGGGCCATATTTGAGTGTGATTTATTTTCTTTAATCTGCCGATCGTAGTTACTTTTAAATATAATGAAAATGTATGAATATTGCTTGCTCAATGTGATTCATCGTTAATTTATTGCTTGCATGAGATGTTTATATAGTATAAAGCTATATATTAAATTTGATATCTAATAATTATTACATGTATTTTTACTCACTACCTACATTACAAGTTTTATTTCCATATAAAAGAAATACAGATTTAACAAATTAGGTCTGAAAATACTGTACAATTTATATGAAGCTTAGAGATTTGGTTATCTGTTTCATCCACTTTACAACAAATGATATATATGATCAGCATAGTAAACATTTGACATAGTATAGATAAAATCTATACAATTCTTAGTTGTTTCATCTGGGCAATGTATAAAATTTTCTGTAATTGTGTAATGTTTTTAAGTTTAGCGAACATGTACCACGACCATGAGTAATAAACTCATAAAAATTGTTTTTTAGATGAGCTTTCGATGTGACTTAACCTACAACATTGATATGACAGATTTGGAGCCGCTAGACGGCGCAAGCTACATGATTATTTCATTATTTTTGCTATCGAATAACGAGGGGAAACTTAAGATTGGGACGCTGGGATTCTTGTCATTCTACAGAATACCGAGGCATTTCACAAAACATGTATATTGATAAATATATCATATAAATGTACAAACCTGCTTAAATTACTTTAAAACTTTAGGTACCTATTAAAAAGCTTGTTAATTTTAGGTCTGACACAGTTTAATAAATTATTTAATATTCTTCGTTACAATTTAGGTTGGCTCTTGTAAAATACAATTGAACCAGTTAAAACCTAATAGATGAAACATACATTTAAAATTGTACCGACATGTACAACTAGAACATTTATTATTCCTAGATTTGCTAGTTTGGATTACACCATAGATCAAATGTGGCACCTTTACCGTTATGATAGAAAATTTTGCAGGTTGAAAAAAACTACAGCTAATCAAAATACACTATTTTCCTATATCTTGTATATGAATTGTAGGTAAAAAATACTAGAAATGTTTAGCTATATAAATTTTGTAAGGCCTCTAATGCAGAAAAACGACGGCGACGAGAATAAAAATAAAATATTATGTATAAGTATAAAATTGTTGCTGTAGCAATGCTGTCGTCATTTTGGTTGCAGCTTATTCGGTCGCTTTTATTCGGGGGGCATTGGTCTAAGTTAATTTCAAGATAATGTTTATAATGCGCAAACTGCCTCAAAGTAGTTACAGCAATGTTTTATTGCTGGATCGCCCAAATGGGCGTGGCCTTGTCCTAGTTAAGCATAGTATGTCTGTCGTAGATATTGCGGCGTTGTTCGCGGACCTGACGCTTCCATTTGTCTTGTTGATGAGTGACACGATTGAGGACATTCCCTCGCGCACCCAATTGCTGCGACGTGCTAGCCACTGCACTTTCGTCCTAAAATGAAGAATAATTATGTAATGTTATTGCCATAACATAACATAAGTAATATGAAATTACCAACTGTAAGTGAAACCCTAATTGTATTAAGTCCAATTCCAACTTCTCCCAGCCAGTAGATTAGGAGAAAATCGAGTGTGGTAAACGGACAAATAGACTTTGCAATTTTTGTTATATTCAATGGTCACCACCGTAACAATAGCAATTACGAGGAACTTAAAAAAAACCCTACAATCTGATGACGCCTGAAAAAAATTTATCTTTAATCCAATACTGACTTATGGGTAAGTAAGTGTCTCGATTATAGGTATACTTTCAAAAAGAAATTTTAGATTTTTTTGTATTTGGTTTAAGTTGAGAATCCTATGGCTATGAAATTTCGGATCTGAATATGGATACAGTAATATGAATAATATTTTACCGAGTAATTACGGTTATTAAAAAAATCCCATTATTCGATTGTTTCAAATAATTTCAGTTATGAATATTACATAATTTAGGACTTGAAAAAAAATGTATTTATAAGTAGTTTGACTTAATTTATAGGTATTATTTGGTAATAATTATCTAGAAATGTAGTATTTTCAAAAAAAAAAGCAATAGCCTTAAAAATAAAATAAATTACATAGTTCATTGACTTAGGCAGCGAATACCTATCATAACATTCATTTAGACTCTGCCACTATCTGAAACTATTCGAACCTTATTTATGGGAGTCGGTTACAGTTTACGATTTATTTTTATTTCAGATATCCGATATTTTCAGTTACGGTTCCCGAGATTCATAACATTCCTCTTTTGATTTAAAATTGACATAATAAGTATCTCAGTTTTCTAATGAAATAATAAAAAGTTTGTTCTTACATCTTCATTGGTATGTTCTTGGTAAGAAGCCTTAGCTCTCTTGTTAATTAGGGGATCTAAACAGATAAGGAAACCCATGTATGCCACTAGTAGCATAATAATCCATATAACGATTATTACAACAACCTGAAATGAATATTTTAAAACAATTGTTAGAAATAATAGTATCCACAGTGTATCCAAAACATAGAAAAATAACTAGAAGTAAATACCTTTATAATGGTTGTGTTTCTGTTTTCATACTTGCATTCGCAGCGTGGACAAAATTCTTGTTCTCTGCCTTTAATAATTTCACCAACTCGAGGAAGAATCACTCCATCGCAGTTACTAAACATTTGAAATTAATACCAAAGAAATTTATTTACAAGATCTACTGTAACACTGATTAAATGATATTGTTAGTGTGGCATAAATATGTTGTTTAATTAATATCTGTAATAGTTGCATGTGGCTTTACAAAACAGTATGTAATGTAAATAGATTTCACAATTGTTATGTGCATACCATCCTGGACTACAATGCCAGTTATCACCAGATCATTAGGGTTGTCAATTATTAGCTAACTTATATTAAGAACAAAAACCTTATAGTACATGTTGATAGGTTGTCATAATATTTATTAATACAATACAAATAATGGTGTTACTGCTGCCAAGCTTTTGCTGCTGCTGTTTCACCTCAGCCTACAGGATGTAAATCTGGACAAATGAACTCACAGATGAGATATAAAATACAATTTATAGGAGTTTCAACTTCTTAATGGTCATCTTTGAATACACCATAGCCTTTGTTGCTATTTTGATTTCATATCATATGGTTCTAGACTGCATCATCACCTTAAAAAAGCCTTATGGCTGATTCTGATAAATTACTGAGAAATTCTTCATACCATCCACCCATACATACCATTTATTTGGTGGCACATTTCCAATATAAAGCTTGCGGTCAGTTCCAGCTGTGTTGTTCAGAACAGCAGCAGGGCTTGGACAAACACATTTGCATCTTTTGTCTTCATACAAGGCCTACAACAAAAATTAAGGATTATTTTATTATGCATGTGAACTTCAAATAGTGAATTATTATACATAGTCTATATACACAAAAACTTATAATGTAAGTTTCCCAAAACTCATTGCATTTTTGGGAAAAATACATATAATATTTTTTGGAGTAACTTATTTTTTGCAAATGTTCACTTTGAATTTTGTACTTTTTAGGAATTCAAGAGATATTACCAATCCTAGCTTTCCAGCCAACATTTATTAGAAAACAATGGTCATTGGGCTCTACATTAATGCCCTCTGATTTTCTTATAAATTATATGACACAATCAAGATTTTGCAAATGCCTTTGTGTCTCCTTTTATCTATTTATTTTTTTATCTATTTATTTTTGTGTCTATTTTTAGACTACCCCCTCAAATGTGTATATTACATATTATATTCTAATTTATACTGGGATGTATTCTGTCCCTCCAACCTTGACTTGGACGCCAGGCTCCAATACTTATGTAGCACTCTAACAAACAAGGAACAAACCAATGATGTCAGGTGTTAGGACCAATTTGGTGGAGGTTTACTAATAGGTGGCCATCTACTCATTTATTTATTGAAGTAAAAAGTGTTCCATGATAGGTTAGGTTAATATTTTATAACACTATTTGAATCAGTGCTTCATATTGGTTTTCTATAGATCAGGTATGTAACTAATAATATATTGAAAAAAACAACTGTTACAAGCCTTCTCATGTATAAAATAATCGTTGCGCTTAAATTTCCATCAATTGTCATTACAGGATGTTCTAAAGGAAGTGTCTATTAAACTAATTGAATGATACGCATCGCAGATATCGCAGATGACATATGAATTAGATAATACAATATTTTTGTCTAATTATGCTGTAAAGACTTGAAACCCATACTTGATATTATAACACCAAGCATAAGGAACAATAACACAAATTAGTAATACATTCAATTATGTACGGTATTGCATATTATTTCTAGTTATTATTTAACGCACAATAATTTACTTACTGAAACAGAATACAAATATACAACAAAAACAATTACACTACACTTCAAATACATTCTCAAAAATTTTAAAATTTATTTTAATATTAATATTTTTAGTATTACACGAAAACTACGACCACAGAGTACATTTATTGAAACTGAAAACTACGACGTTTATCCCACAGAGTACATTTTTATGTACCGATTGGTTTATCCCTTGCGACACAGGTTATTTTGCATCATACTAAGATATTAGTCTGTGTTAGTACGTTTTTGTAATAAACAATTTGTTTTCTATTTATCATTTTTTATAGTAGTCAATCACAGATATACACAAATAAGCTATGGTTCACAGACTAAACTCGGAAGAGTTGTTGTCATAGAGTACAGTGTTTTAAAGATGTTCAATGAGTATTTTGGGAAATGGGTTAAGTAAATTTTTAGAAATAAATTATGTAACTTCTATCTTTGGAGTAGGATCTAAGACTAGTTAACTACATTAAATTACACCCATACCATGCGTAGAAATTTTGATATCTATCAAAAGAGAATATTATTGTAAAATTTTGATCTTAGTAATTCCTATGATCATAAATTTTACTCATAAATATTACTATGGATATTACGTTCTAGTAGTTTATGGGTTTCGTACATTTAGCATGGACTAATACTGTGATGTGTGGAGTTAAGTGGGATTGCACAGTCTGTATTCGACGTGGACCTTTAATTGTGATAGAATAGAGGTGGACGGTTATGACAAGGAATGATAGCGTAGCGTTCAGGGGTCGCTTTGATTTCGAGGAATTCGATATCTTCGAATCTGAAGTAAGATGAGGATCATGTTTACTCTGGAAAATGTTTTTTGACGAACAATTCGATGAGCAAGATTTCTCACTCTTGTAATCTTTACTACTTATATGGTTATCCTTCACTGTTTTTTTGCGTAGTTGTGAAATTTCCTAATGCTTTTCTATTTGCCATACCAATTCAGAAAATTCGTTCAAAAGGCAAATTAAAGATAGTACTCTATAACTATTTACCATATTTTATCGTTTCTTTTGAGTTTCCTTTCAATTCCTTTCCCTCTTCTGTTCTTATATTATGCGTATTTGTAAATTATAAACTTATAATTTATAACAACTGGGTACAACTGTACCCCGTAACACTCATTTTTCCACCAACATGTTTTCTCTGCCGGGAGTTATCTGAAAGAGATCGCTTTGAGCGATAGTTTAATAACACGTGTAATGTTTATTTTTCGTTTTCCTATTCGTACCCGTACTTGCATGTTTAAATCAATTTGAACCTCATACAATTTTAATAAAAACTTAATTTTAGTGAAAACATATTAAAATGCATATTTGTACCACAGAAGTACCAAGAATATAAAAAGGCAAAACAAATTACAGGAATCTATTATTGGCAATTATTATAATATTTTTGGTGTACAATACTCGGGCATAAAAATTATATACATATACTTTATAACATCGGATATATTTTAGTCCAGGAGAATATTGCAAGGTGTTTAATTTTCTGTGAGTATATTTAAATAAGTATGGATTTAAATATGTTCATAATCATGTTCAACGACACGATTTTACATTTACATGTAACTGGTAAATTTAAATGTTTCAGTAAGGATATAAGTATAGTAAGGTAAGGATAGGTATATGTTAAAGTATAAATAATACTTTAGATTCTTTCCTGTGCTCATTTCGGCGTAAAGCTGTATGATCGCGTTTGGGTTTCTTTGCTGTTAAATTAAATAAATAATGCATACAATTTGTGCGCAATAAACTTTGGAGGTGTAGCTAGGTAGCCTTTGCGCTGAATTTCGCGCGCCCGCCCCACTGGGTACAATAACGGTTGGCAGTGGCGGTAAAATGCCCTCTCATTTTAATAATGTTTCAAACGTTATATATTTAATCATTTTCGAAGACAAGATAGATTTTATTTTCAGTTAAAAAATATGTTTTTCTTCTTGCCTTTTTAATACCTCTCTTTTTAGAAATTTGCCGGACAATTTGCGACTATGTAAGGCTGCCGGGGAGTCAGGAGCTATCGCAGCCAAAGACTTCGAAGGGATGTGTCATATTATTAATTAATTTAACATTTAACGATTTAAGTAGAGAGTTAAGGATTTATTGCATTTTTTAAATTGATAAATCTAATAAAATTTGTCAATTTAACGTGTAACATTTTGGGGGCATGACACCTACAGTCCCCTTCTCTGACTGCGTCTGAGTGGTTTAATCTTATTCTTTTCTTATCTTATAATAACACATTTCTTGTTGAAGAAAGATAATGTAGCAGCATCTTATCGCTGTAGAGTTCGTACGTAAAGGTGTGTTCACATTGGTGTACACTAAAGCATTGTCATATTTCGGAGCTCGACCCCAAGTTTGAATAGCAGCGGTCTGCCTCCTATGTGCCCATTTCCTTTGTACAGTGTTTACAATATATAAATAGTAAATAAGTGGAACCTGTAAACAGCCTTATAGGAAAGTTTTATTACACGAGACAAGCAATGGGTGATATTTTTTGAAAATTTATAGAAGTTATTCGACATTTTCGACTTGACTTATAGAAGGACTGCTGAAGTAAAGTTAAGTTATGAAATAAAAATATTCAATTCGGATTTTCCCACCAAATTCTATTGTATCATAATACCTAATAATAGGTTTAAAAGTTTATAGTTGTCTGTCTGGATTAGTTAAATAAAACCCTGATGTTATAATTTAATTTCATAGATTTCTGCCTTTACTTTGTATGGTATAGACGTTATTGAAATTACAGATTTCAAGTGGCATGAACAGTTGCCCATTGCATTGCATTCATTTATTTTGTAACTTTTAAAATAAGAATTACCGTGTTAGATGTCTTTTATAATTTCCTGTAACTTTTATCTGGTTATTTTATAAAGTCTTTAATTAATTTTATTGATTTATAATGTTATTGTCGTTGTCAAGTATTTGATAAGTGTATTAAATTATGTTAATATGTATGGTTTTTGCCTTCCTTACCAATAAGATTTACTAGGATGCTGAGACGAGAAATTCAAAATTGAATTCCTGAAGAAATTAACGTTCCAGAATTAACGTTGCCCATAAAAGGCGAGTCTCTCAACGCAAGCAAGCGCTGAAAGTCCACCTCCTGAACGCCGGAGATTCCGATCGTCTCATGCGTCCTAATGCATGCTCATGTCTCCGAATCCTCCGTGCACTGCATGCCGGAGAAGTGACGGGCCTATCTAGAGGCTAATACAACCTTACGAAGCGAATAGAGTAGCGGACAGATCGGCCCCCTGACGAATTCCGGTGTTGATAGCCATTGATAACGACGAACAACCATCGACGACCACCCGGGGAAACCGTTCGTTCAAAGAGTCCTTTACCCAGCCGATAAGGCCAAAGGAAATAGCATACGCTGGAAGCTTGCTTAACAGGCTAGTGTGTCAGGCCCTGCAGAAAACCTTCAAGATGTTAAGGGAGACGGCAAGTGACTCCCCGTTTTTCTCGAGGGCCTCGCCTCATCAGTGAGTGGCATACGCTAGAAGGTCCTCGATCAATCGGTTTCAGTGCACCGCGCTTCGGATCCCTCTACTCCCCAGGGCTAAGCTCCCGACACAAAAAACAACGACCGGGTTCACTAATGCAACTCAACTGTTCATACTCACTCTTCATTCGACATCCTCAGACATCATGCCGGAACACGACGAATCATTTGGCGGCATGACTTTATATGATAGATATTCCAAAGATTCTTAAAATCATTGAGATAATGCTGATGTTTACTGAATAATACTTATTAAGTAGTTATTAAGAAAAGTAAGTTGTAGTTACTAAGAACAATACAGAAAGTATCAAATAATTCCTATTTATACATCGCTGTACGAATTATGCTTTTGATTCATTGTTCGTATTACAGAATTTCTTACAAAAGTTAAGAAATAGATCTTTACCTATGAAATTGGCGTTTTTCATGAAATAAATGAAACGTATTTTTTTTCTATATTTTTTATTTATATTAATCAAAGTAATCACCCATCCAATCAATGCATCTTTGCCAACGCATTGGTAGCTTATTGATGCCCTTTTTGAAAAAATCAGCTGGACGGGAGGCAACAAATTCTTCAAAGGCATTTTGTACTGCATCTCAGGTATTTAATTTTTTTCCCGCCAAGAAGTTTTCCAAATTCTGGAAAAAGTAGAAGTCTGTAGGAGCAAGGTCTGGTGAGTACGGCGGATGACGGAGAACTTCCAACCCCAGCTCGTGTAGCTTAGAGACCGTCTGCTGTGCAGTATGAGGTCGCGCGTTGTCGTGCAAGAGCAGTGAAGCCGAACGATTGACCAAAGCTGGTTGGAGACGTGCGAGCTTCGCCATCATGGTGTTCAGTTCTTCACAATACACAGCTGCAGTAATGCTCGTCCTGTTTGGTAAGAAGCTGTGATGAATTACACCCGCGTTAGACCACCATACAGTGATCATCACTTTTCTAGGGGTAAGTTTTCGTTTAGGGCATTGTTTGAGTGTTCAACCAGGGTCCAACCAACTCGCTGAGCGCTTACGATTGTCGAACAGGATCCATTTCTCGTCACAAGTAACAATGCGGTTCAGAATTCCTTCATTTGTATGCCTGTTGAGCAGTGCAAGGCACGTCTCGACGCGTACTTCGCGCTGGCGATCATTAAGTTCGTGGGGTACCCATTTGTCAAGCTTTTTTACCTTGCCAATTTGCTAATATCGAAAGCTGCCGCTAATTCAGCCGTAGATTGAGTTTCATCAACTTCCACAATCGCCTTTAATTCGTCATTGTTTACCAAAGTTTTCGGACGACCACGGGGTTCATTTTTCAGGTCAAAATTTCCAGAACGGAAGCGGGCAAACCAATAACGGGTGGTGCTTTCGTTTGTAGTGTTCGCTCTGAAAATGTCGTTGATGTTGCGTGCCGCTTGTGCCGCTTTGCTGCCACGACGGTACTCAAAATCCATAATTACTCGAATTTTTAACGTATACATGATGACGAAATATGTTCGAATGCGTTGAAAACAAAACACTAACTATTAAACAAATGATGATTTTAGAAAAAAGAATTCCATGTTTTAAAAATAAAATTAATATGAAATTAGAATTATCAGCAAAAAAAAAATTTTTTGATTTGAAATGGCCAGTACAGCAGAACGGCAATTTCATGGGTAAAGACCTATTATTTATATTCGCTTTTAGTAGGACAAACGGCCTCCACATTAGTTTCTACTGAAATCACTTAGGATAGGACACTATATACATATAAAATCGAATTGATATTTCTATAAACATGCCTGTAGTTAATATATAACAAAAAAAATTCACAGAAGTACCTATGCTAGACTTATGATATAATCAGACTTGCACTTTTTACCAACTCACCGCCGTGACTTTCGCCGTGACCACGATCCTTGCAACTGGGTCTAAATATTAGCAACAAATAAAAAACGTATTGTGAGTAACCGCTACATAATAAAATGTATAAATTCCGCGATGACATTAGTTTAAAATCATAGACTTGTACTATTTATATAAAAACTAATTGGCCTGGAAGACGACGTTTAGCGCTCCTCTTCTCTAAAGGGGGTCGCGTCCAATGGTTTAGAGGCCGTATGGCCCAAACCAACCTCGGGTGGTGTTTAGTGGGTAGGCCCCTAGGTATATCGGGAGTCCTACATAACCAGCGCGACCGGCTGCGCTGGTATGCATGAGCATTCTCCACCCCCCTCCCGGGCGTCACCGGAGGGTAGCCCTTTTGTTCTTGTCTGGGCGCAAAAAAAAGACGACGTTCAACCATTTAATGGCCAGCCGAATATGAGTGTAGTTTGGTCAAACTACGTCATCGATCGGATTATAGCATAGCTATAAGCATTGTCTCGGCAAAATAAACATATTGTATGAATATAAACTTAGTCGTTCATGTTGTTCAAAACTTACGTGATCACAAAATGACATACCACTTATACATATATATATATATATGAGCAAGAATATATTGCTATAATTAATATATATTGCTATTATAATTGCTATTGAATATAAAAGCTTTAAAACATTAGTAGTCTAGTGAAGCGAATGAACAAAGCGAATGGAAGAAATTTCCTACTTTCTTTTTATATCTAACTTATTTGCCTATGTTCTACAGTTTACGCACTCTGGCCACGTTCTAGAATGGGATGGCCAGATGACAAAATGTCGTATAAAATACAACGGGTACGAGGTCTGCTTTGCATGTTTTATACACAATGCGAAGTATGTGTTTAGCTTCGACTTATATGTAGCTACGTACATCATAGACATGTATACATTCAACGAGTTTGGGCTTGTCTCTATGTCTTGGTATTTACTTTTGTTATTTTTAGTTATACAATTTTTTACTTAATCTGGATTAATTTTATTTTTTAAGATATTTTTGCCGATATCAATGCATGTGACGAGGAGGTAGATAATTAAGCTAGGTATATACGTATAATATGTAGTTATTTATGCAACTGTTGTATAAAAGGAGTTTTAAAACACGGATCTGTGTTTATCACACTTCGCCTTGTGTTATAATATAATCACATGAGTGTTTTTATACGTAATTATCAACAGTTGCATACAAGACTTTATCTACACCCTTTATATGAATTCTCTATAAAAGATTCTGAAACAGCTTACTGCTAACATTAAAACAGCCAGTCTTAGTAACCTAATATCATCCATTACTGAGTATATACAAATAAACTAAGTATTAATGAAATAATTATTTATTGTAGTGGTAATTAACATTTTGTATGGTGCATTTATTAAAATTCAGTTGAATATGTTCTTTAATGTTGGAAGGTCCCGATCCCGATGTACTCGGCGGAATATTTATATTTACCACTTCACTATTTTTATTTTCTATGGAATTCGAAATCACAATTCGTGAATGACAACTTTTTTTTAAATTCATACAGATGTCCTTTTTTTGAAATTCGTACAGATACCACACATCGAGCACTAAGAATGTGGCTATCGGTTGAGTAAACCCTTTGCCCAAAAGGGATCGAAAAAAAACAAAGGAGTGTTATTATGAAATTCAGTACAACATTATATCATCTGTTTGGATGGTATTATGGTAATTAGGACATTGGGTGTTTTAACGTTGGCAGTAAGCTAACTGATTCAGAATCTTTTATAGAGGATTTAAAGGATGGGAGTAGATAAATAAACTAAAAATGGAATTTTAGATAATACCTGCTTTTACTATCAAATCTGCGTTTTATACCACTTTAATGATAAATTATTTATTTAAAGGTTTAAATAAATAACTGGTAACGTTTTGTATAACTTACTTGGTTGTAAGTCGTGGAGTCATTTAGGTCAACTAGCATTTTGTTTCTTTAAAGGCTCATTATGCATCAATATAATGAATAAGAAACTTAAAATGAAAATGGGCAGGTGATGTATGTAGAATGGAATGTAACTGATGTCCTAAGAAAATTGGGGAGTGGATACTAAGGGACAACACAAGGAACAAAGCAAGACCAAAAAAAATATGGTTAGATGTTTTAAAGAAAGAAAACGACTATTGTGAATAAATTAACAAAAAAATATTTCTTTTTTTTATGTAACTCTTCCGGAAATGAGTAGACTAGCCACCACGTTCAGTGGTCACCGTCGTCCATGAACATAAATCATACCAAAGGCATCACCAACGCGTTGTTAACCGGAAACGAGGTGAGGGACCCGCATTATTATTACTGGTGAGTAACTTCAGGATTAAACTGTTCGCCATAGCTTCGTTCATTGTTAAACAGGGTGCACCATAAGCAGGGGCGGTTGGTTTGGGCTCAAGGGTGGGTGGTATGGGCGCCTGGAAATAATAGTGTCGAAAATAGTTCCGCGTAGGCTTAAAGTTTTGTAATTACCTTGTGCTGTTTTTAAAGACATGCTGAAGAGTTTCTTTCGCCGTTTCTTCTCCTCAATTTTAAAGCACCTATTCGAAACAGTCGTAGAAGCAAAAAAATGACGTACATAAGTGTATTCACAAAATAACTAGACGATTAAATGATTTTGAATTTGAGTCTTATTATTGTTTTCTAATGATGACTTATACTTTATATAAGTAGGTTATATTGTATCCTCATGACACATAGATACAAAATAACAAGTGTTAGCACAAATTTGACAGTGAAAATAATTTTACGTCTATTAATTCCCTCGACATGCTATTAACAAGGGGTAGCACTCGTATTAAAATGATAAATGACTCCAATCATCATTTCTCAAGGACCATTATAAGGAGGCCTGTCGTTTTAGGTAATGAACTGAAGGCAACAAAGAGGAAAATACTCATTTCACCAGAGGTCTTGTGTTGACGGTTGGGTTTACCCCAAGTTGGTCGCTTCGTGCGTTAACTTTAACAAATTACTGTAGCAATGAGAGTCGAGTTGTGCAACTCAGTTTTGTCTGTCGGAGGTAGAAAAGATGAATTGTTCTTTTGACCCCTTTTGTAAAAATTATTATCCTCATTTATTTACGACCCTTGAATCGTTTCCTTGTATAGGAATATACAGAAAATTAAAAAAAAGTAAAAGCTGTAGGTACCGTGACTGTATGAAAATAAAATATAGGAAATATAATAATAAGCTAGGAAAATAATGTTTAATATTTCATTATAAATATTTTTATCACAATAAATGATTTTGTACATATATATACGTTTTTAACGACCAAGTTTGGGCAAAAGCTATTTAAAACATGCGGAAAACATTAATACGGCACCAATAAAATTTCATTTGATGAATTGATGATGATGATCAATTTTTAAGTCGGCGATTGACCCGTGCGAGGATAAAATTCTTGCCGTGCGAGGATAATAATCTTGCCGTGCGAGGATAATAATCTTGCCGTGCGAGGATATTAATCATGCCGTGCGAGGATAATAATCTTGCCGTGCGAGGATAATAATCTTGCCGTGCGAGGATAATAATCTTGCCGTGCGAGGAGAATTATAGAAGCTTTAAATATTTGTTTGTCTGATCATGACCAGCCGATTATGACGAGATCTCAGTTATTATTTATTCCAACATCAAAATATGTAAGAAAACTAATTCTCTGATAAGATGTCGATTAGCATTAACTTTGGCTCTATATCGCCGTCATTATCACCGTCACCACAATCATCGTAACAAAATATCCCGTTGATAAGTAGGTATCTGCCCTCACACAATGAGAACGTTCGAAACTATAAAATTGAATAAACTACTTATAGTGTAATGCAATGATGTTAAACATTTTCTATAGGTACACTGAAAACTTTTTATTCGCGGGGGATATGTTCCGTAAATATGCCGCAAATACAGAAATCGTGAATACGAAATGGTAATTAATATGAAAATATAGGGCATACGATCCAAGGTTCTCGAAATAAAAAAAAGTATCAGAATAAAATCATTGTAGTGAGAAATTTTACAATATTTATAAATCACTTCTGTCAGGTTTAGCTAAGGGTTTAAAGCGGCGGTGTTTGGGATGCAGATAACTTTAATGTATCGATTCCCGCATCTTGAATTTATTGCGATTTTTTTAATCTTCCATCTGTACGTTTATCACCAGGTTCTTTAAAATGTCAAAGATCAAAGGATCATTCACTCTTTACAGTACGGCATTCATTCCATAATGATAACGCAGCTATCATTTTTTTAATTGCTGGTTCATGAACAGTTTTTGCTGATAGTGTGTATGAAGTCTGTACTAAATAAATGTCAATGCGTTAACATACGATAGGGAATCGTTTTGTGTTATTTGACTGCGTCCGCGAATAAAAAAGTTTTTGCCGTGAATACAGGAACTGGGTCGCAGTTTTTTGAGCCGTAAATTGGGAATAGTGTAAACGCGAAAATTAAAATCGTGTAAAGAGCATTTTATACATGAATATAAATATCGAAGGGCCGGAATATATAATAAGGCAACTACAAGACTTTGAAAGTTCGACAAAGATTTAAAGTTGGTTTTTGGTTTGTTTCTTTTCATATACTGTTTACAGTTTTTTTTATTTTCCTTACATTTTTGTTTTTCGTCTATGAAAATAAAAATTACACTGCTTTTTTAATACAAATAGGTTGATTAAAAAATCTGTAAACCTATTAAAAAAAATTTTGAATAATTGAAGAATTGAAAATTTGTGTGAGTAAGCTGCTGACGAGTTCAATTTTGGTATAATGTCCAAACGCTACGAAGTGGGTAGTATAATATCTATACTAGTATTACAAGGGTCCGAATTTTGTGTGTATGTGGAGGGTAATCTCCCAAACCAAGATACCTATTTGGAAGTTGGTTTTCCCTTTGTAATATAAACTATTCCGGATTTATAAATCATGTAATTGTGTATATTATTGAAATTTATTTATTTATTAAGGTGTAGGTAACAAACAGATCATACTAACCATCAGGTGGCTCGTCTGCTTATTTGACTGCTATTAACATTAAAAAAAAAATCATCCATATTTTGACATGGACGACATACGGTCATGATATTCAGGTTTTTAAGTCTATGTAAAATAAATAAATATAAATTTATTATGATGCCAAGGAATGTAATTTGATCTGCCTCGTTAGTGGACTTTTTTGTGATGTAGGTATATTAATATATAAATGATATGTCAAATATTTGTATATACATATAACATAGTCATAGTCAAAATCACTTTGCTTTACAATCTTTAGAGATTAGTATGGATTATATCTATGTACGTAGTGTCTACTAAGACAGACAATTATTTACCCGAACGAGGTCGGGGAGATGCGATAATATAAAATAAAATTAACTAACAGGATTAACAAGCAAATGGGCTAATTTGTGTTAGATTGTCACTTCTTCGGATTGATAAATTAATGTTGAACCTGACATATGAAAGCATAAAAAAGGGCCCCGTAACAATGTGACATTTCAGCAGTAATTTCACAACAGATATTAATAAACACGACCGCTAAAACGGAAATTCAAAAGTTGTTCTCCCGAAAGGGTTACCATTATTAAAATTAAAATTAGATTACGTTTTTCGGTTAAAGCCGTTGTTTTGCAAGGTAATTATCTTGGAGGGAGTGAGGTAGGTGATTAACAGCGTACGATCTAATTCGATAGCTGTTGTAATATTAACAAGTATCTCGGTGAAGCAGTTTTTGGTACGTTTTTGATTGCAGTTCAGTCCCGATGATAATTACTTTTGGGAAAGGGTTGTGAGAAGAGCCTGTACAGGGGGATTGCGAAATTAGACTTTTTTTTTAAATTAAATGCTTTTCATACAGCTACGTAATTCTGCAATTACTGCGAGTATGAGTGTATAAAGAAAAGGTAAATTAATTATGTTTTAGTACCACAGTCGTTGTCAGACTTACATAGAGACTATATAGTGCTTTAAAGATCAAGTACTAAATGATGAACTTGAGTTAAAAAGAAAGGTTGACAATTCCTAATAAAGGTCTTTTAACGTATTCACGTGAAATGCAGCGCATTTATTGTTGAAAAATATATTTATTTTCAGTACACCAAAACGACATCAGCCTGTGAATCAGTTGTGTTGTTGGTATTATTGTGATTATAATAGGGGACAAGTGACGCGAGCGCTATGACAATGTTCGCGTACATTAATAATGGAATTTACTTCCAACTTGTATGCCCTGGGTGATAACTTGTGCTGAACGTATAATTAAAGTTTCATCACATAGGAACTCTTGGAAACATAGTAGGATCCTGGTTACCTCGTAGCTACATTGAAAAATTTATTGTCGCTGCTAAGAAGGAATTTGCAACTATCTTGCTGGTTGTAACTTTATATTTTATGTTATTTTATTTCGTGTTGGCTGCTAGTATGTATTGGGTGAGTAGGTTAATTAAGACTTCTCTGTCTACTATTTGATTATGTGTTATTGTCTGGCAATAAAATATATCGGTTGTTTGTAGTTCCAACTTGATATGATCCAACATATAACTGCTCATGAAAAAATCTTTCTTTTCTCTAGTCAATGCCCACCCGGGAGAATATAGTTTTTGCCCAGCAGGGGCGTAACCCACGTTAATGTTCATCTTTCCGTATCTCCCAAACTATACGTCCAAACAATATACTATTTGGGGCAACGTTTATCTTCGTACAACTGTCTTGATGTTGAAGTAACTTTTATTCATAAGGATTAAAATGCTATGCTTAATATTAAAGCCCATAAATCACTTTCCGAATTTTAATATTTTTTTGATACAAAATGCCATATTGTGTGTGTATGGTATGGCGGACTTATATTTAAATTTACTAAAGACAAAAAATTTTAAGTGCAGTGTATTAACGTATTACTTATCATTAAGTCAGCGTAAGCGGATTAAGGCGGGCAGTAGTGCTTTTTTTGCGAAATTGTTTTACAAATGTACATTTTTCTGACTGGAAACCTATTATTACAAAACTAAAATCGCCAGTGCCACTCGGAAATAATGTAGTTTTTTATCGGTGAAAAAAATATCAAAATCGGTTCAGTAGTTCCAGAGATTAGTTCAGTAGTTACAAACCTACAAACTCATAAACTACCTCTTTTTAATATAACTATACTAGCGGCCCCGTCCGACTTCATTCGGGCTTGACTATTAATTATATATACGTGATTATTAAAATTTTCATATTTTTTGCCTTCATTAGGTTCATTGATTCATTAGGTTTACAGATATTTAGCCTGTCATCTGTGTAATCCCGTATTCTCACTACATACCAATTTACACGAAGATCGGTCAAGGCGTTCTTGAGTTATAACGGGATATACAGACAGATAGACGGTCAAAAATTTTCAAAATGGTCAAATGATATATCAATTTCAATAATATGAAATGTCAATAAACCGAATATTTATCATGAAATTAGACAAAAAAATGGAATGTTTAGATAGGGGAATATCAATATAAAGTCTCAACTGTAGTAATAACCATTATTATTACCTAGGCAGAAATATTTGTTTTTTATTTTAAAATTTTAATACAGGACATGTAAAAAGGTAAATTTACAATTTTATTGCAACTAGTTGATTGTATGTGTATTTTACAAAGCGTTAGATACGTATATTAAATAACGATCTTGTCACACGCAAAATATGTTACTTATGGTGACAGGTTAGAATAAATAAAGACAATTACGCCAGTCTTTGATGGGATCAAGTGTGGATCTGCGGATTGTTAGGGGAGATTGGAAAATAAGCTTTCGAAATGCCCAGACCCTTTCGTAAGACTATAGGCGGATAAATGTAAATGCACTTTAATGTTCCAAGCACTCAAGCTTTTCGGTTTAAATTTTTATACTTATGGATATATTTTATGAGAGTATTCAATAATATTAAGTTCAATATTATCGATAAAAATATAATATTAAACTTAATATTATCCAATTAATTCGTTCTAAGATTTCTATTTATAAACTTTGAACCAATTAGGTGTATCTTAATAATAGTTGAGTGTATCAAAGTTAAAAAGTTGGGATTTTGAAAAAACCTATTCTTTTTTTCTGTATTTTAAAACTTTACTATATTTTTTTATATTGATATTCGATTCGAAAAACTGGTCTTAATTATAAACTAATTATAAACAATTCAAATTTGAAATATGCAACAAACACGTGACTACGTATGTTATGATTAGTTGACTCGTATGTCACTATTTTCAAGATTGTATTTTTAGCCTAGTATAGAAAAAAATATAGTTTATAACAAATTTTCTTTCTTGATTTGTGACAAGGATTTATAAAGATCAATTTTGATATTATGCCTGGTGTGGATATGTTTATTGGCGTTGACTTGGAGTTAATTTCTCTAAAAAAAATAGTTAATCTCACTCTTTATATAAAATTTATACGTAGATAAAAACGCTTATTAATTACAGTACTAAATTGAAAACTTACATTCGCTGTACAAAATTTTGGCACATAAAAATATGTGTTTTTTTTGTAGTATTGTTCCTTAACGAACGAAGCGGGTATGATTAATTTACAGATTTGAAATTTTTGATGAATTTATCAAACACCGATGATAACACGAAAATCAATTATTAAAAAGATAAAAATCATTGAATTAGTTTTGGTGAGAATGCGGAGCAGTCTTTGAAGACTGTAGCCGGTTCAAGCGGGCGTTTTTATTGGGTTGTAAACAGGTTCTAGGAAAAATCGATTTGTGGACTGTAGATTGCGTATTAGAGAAGAAGAAGAGGTAATGGGTTGTTCGGAGGTTTGGCAAGCACACTAACCTGGTCTGCAGGGTTGATGCGGTTCTTGTATTAACTGCGTCGCAGTTAGGTGGCTGCTCCTTATCTCCAAACTTGCTTTCTTCTTAACTTCTCCTTAGATGGTATGCCGTTGAGATTCACTATTTCACTTCACAGTAGGTATATTTACTTTTAATTGCGAGAGTTATATAGTTAGCGGGAGCGGTAATGCGGTGTTAACTCGAATGCTTTGTGCGGTGCGGTTTTTAATATATTTGCGTAGATATATAATTATTTGTCAATAAGTGCGTGTTGCATTCGAGATCGGCGGGAAGAGAATCCTTTTTCAATTCTTTCTCATTTCAAACTCGGCAGTGTGTGAGTGAATCCGCTATATAAAAGTGCGCTTGCCAGAAAGAAAGGGAGGATAGAAGTTTAAAAAGCGAAGGAATCATTCGCCGCGCTTTAATTGAAAATATAGAATAAATCGCGAGGTGCGATTACAAGTTATAATAATTTTGGCGGGAACAGGCAATGCATTCATGGAGTAATGCCACTATTGGCGCGAACAAGTTTGTTCGAGAACTGTCAGCGCCTCCTTGGTGCTATGGTAGGGTAATATTTATTTTGATTTTGATATAACTGTTTAATTATAAGTTTGGTGTTCAAAATTACTCCTGTATGATTTTAATTTTTGAAATTTTTTTCAAAAACCTTATTACGATTAATCAGTTAACAATAATAATCGAAAATCAATAAGTCCAATATCTATCTTAAATCATTTGTTTGAAGGCAAGAAGAAATCCAATATAAAGAAGCAGTTCAGTAATTAAGTTTAATTTAAACAATATATTTCGTGAAATTATAAGCGTTCTTAAAAAATACGTAAGTTTTATATTCCTTACGCCCTATCGTTGCCCTGACGTATAGAAAGTGAATCATTTAAAAAAGGTGGTAAAACAATCTTACAGGCCGACTAGGCGACTCCATTACACGAATAGAATAACATGAGTGGCGTGAATAAGATGTTTAGGTGATTTTATGTTGTCCAAGGAATGAGATCATAATTTGAAATGGATAAATTACAACAAATTATAAAATTAAATTACCTTAGAACAATCGGAACGGGCGAGCCCCCTCTAAATCCCCTCACTAGCACCATCTAATCGGCATCCTATGGTCTCTATAAAATCACATTAGGGCCCACTGTATACGCCTCGGGGTCGCTAAGGGCTCAGTGAGATCTAACATTCAGTTATATTTACTAGACACGGCATAAAATATTAGAAGTTGTGTCAATATGTGTAAATATTGTTACTAAAGTTTTAAGATAGGTGTGCAAATTAGAAATTATGTATTCACTTTATTATATATATTGTTTCCCATGGTTCGAGTAGGGAAATTATCTTAAGAAAATCTCCATACCTGATAATTTTCGGTAGTGACGTGTATAGTTTGTCATTTCGTATTTGGTCAGTGCATGATGGACTACAACTTTAACCCCTCTAATTGTGATAGGATACCTATAATAATGAGTTTTAATGATAAAATATAAAAAAAGCATATAATATTATATTCAAAAGCATTTAATTAATGAGTTATAGCTTCTGCAGAAACCTTTTTATATTATTTTCACCAGGTTTGTTGACATCGCCATATAACGTAACATAAACTTTTTTGTTAACTATAAAATAATACACAGACTACATTATTATAAACTTTTTCTTTATTTATTTATTGCATTATTTCATTTACTTACATCCAAATATTTACTTAAAGTGCTGTAGGCTTATCTAGTAGCTTACATATCCGAGTAATCCAACTTCTGCGCACGTTTCTGTAGATTAAAAATGTATTTAATTTTTTATTGCGTACTCTATTGGCTTGTGCAAATGTTGTTTTTGTTTTTGGCCGGAAAACATGCCTGCGGCTTAGTCAGTGGATTACGGAGTTTGTTCTGTCTTGAGGCCTATAATTACTTGTACTTACTTACAAATTTGTGGACAAAAGCCTTTTACTACTACTGCATTACAAATAAGCTTACATTGTTTGAAAAAAATGCTTCAGAGTTTTTTGTGTTTTAATATTTTGTATGTCTGAAATGAGTGAACATAATTTTATTATTTATCTATTTGTTGTTGTAATAAAATATAATATATGTAACATATTAAATGAGCTGACACTGAATTGTAAAATGTGTATATAAAATGACTATAGTTATCAATATTTTACAGGGTTTTCATCCACGATTTAATTCTCAAAGGTTTGAATAAAACATTATTCTTTGAACCTAGCCAGAAATTAAATTATGAAGTATAATTTTTACTAGCATTAATTTTTGGCTAACGACATTTCAATCTCGATCGTTTGTAGGTTTTGCATCATCTTTATTTTGAAGTTAGATCTTATGAGCATGTAGTTAAGCGCTTGATTCTCTAATAAGTAATACTTGTTTTTCTTAGTTATTGAAAATAGTGAGATCTGGTGTTTAGAATAATATCCGTGTTTTTTCGAAATGAAGGTGTTTATTTTGTTATTAACATATTATTAATGTTTGTATATTCAGGATACATATGTTTTCGTATATTTTTACAGTATCTCTCTTTCAGAGTGGTCTGGCAATTGTTGGTTTATATCACCTTTTAAAAATAAAAAATTGAAAATTAAAACATTAAAATATCTCTAAAACCATGATATTTTTACTTACATGAAATTGAATTTTTTGGAAGTTCTTGGTAGTTGCAATAGTAAACGAAGCCCTGTGTACTCACTCGTATATTTGAATTTCAAGGTCAAATTTTTATATAGTTATCCCCTTAATTGTATATATATGTATCATTACGATTCGTTCGCATGCATGCCCGATGAACGATTTACGTAAATGAGGGTGGGATAATCCATCTAAAAGCTCCCGTGAAATCATCCAACTCTATATGTAAATTTATGGTGATGAATTTAGACTTTTCGTATTAAGTTGTATACACCTGTACAGATATTTAACGAGATAATTGCTTAATAATATATATATATATATAAGTGAAGTTTGGGGGTTTGTAAAATTTAAATTTCCTTTAAATATTGAATGAAATTATATTAATTGGACCGTTTTGTTGTTATGTTGTTATAATCTCAATTCAAATATTTTTCAGCCACTGTATATTCTAAAGGATGTTCGAAAATATTAAAGGCAATAAAAAAAAAATCCGCTACCGTATATTCCGAGCCGTCGTGTCATGTCATGTCGACCGACAATCAATTATCAAATGTCGGACAAGACTTGGAAATGATTACTGTTGGTTACTTCGGGCCGTGTCAAGTCGCGCGCCACCGCTAACACCCAACCACTCCAGCCGTAAGCACTTTATTATCTTGCTTATGCCTTTGTCAGTCCGCCTCCAAAAATCCTGTGTAAAGCTCAGAAATATGAATATATAATCTAACCACTAGTAATAAGCCAATGGACTGAATGTGTTATTTAAAAAAAAAACGTGATTGCATTTAATGCCTCAGCTTGGGCACTTGAAATTCATGAATTGGCGCTATCAGAGTTCTAGTAAAATTTCGTCTTTTGGATGTCACCTATTTACATTTATTGAATTCTGAAAATGTTGGGAGTTTCAGTGATTTGTTTGACAGGATTAAAAGTGTACCTATATATTAAAGGATAAGGATACCTCCAAATAATAGTCTCGCAGCTAGTTACACGCAGGTTAGACAGTTACTTTGTAATTTTTATATAATGGTTTAATGACATATTGTGAAATTTCTTTCACCTTTGTGGAATTTTTTCTTCACAAAAATTAAGCCTCATTTCAAATAGGTAATAGAATGATATTGGTCTAGACAAAACACAGGAATGCATTTGAACTGGACTAGGTGTTATTCAAGCTACAGAGCTTTAGTAAAAACACAACCACAGTCCAGTGTCATTGTTTTCAGAGATCCAGCGACTTTTCAGAATTGTGTCGCCGAATCTACAAGATATAGTCATTCGTTACCCTACATAGTGTAATGTTATGCTTGTTCGAAGGTCAACCATATCAAATATACCACATATTTATATAATTAGAAAGCACGTTACCACGACATAGCAACATAATACTACGTACTAATACAAATGTACAGAGCAAACGTGACACATATGCTTATTTAATATGCTTATTTAACCAGAAGACTCTATAAAAGCAGCTATCACTTTGTGGACCGCGGAGTTCTCGGTCTTTCGTACAAGAAGTTTAGAATCAAATCCGATTCGTTATAACGGTCTTTGAATGTTAGAAGTTGTATATATTTGAAAATAATTACCACTTGAGAAGGAGATCATCGCGAGAAAATTTGCGTACTTGAGATCTTTTCATTATGTTTTCACATGTGAATGTGTGACCGGAACCCAATAGTGGGACATTTTCGAATCATTGATTATTATAATCATCAAACCCAGTAGTGAATTTGCATGGCGATGAAAGAGCTCCAGTTGCAATTTCCTGGCCTGGACATATATTCATATGATCAAGAAAAGTTTATTCTCAGAAGTTGGTTGTATACGAGTAAGACTATGTATATTCATGCTATTTATGACAAACACAGGAATGCCTGATTGAGCGTTATTTATTAAGTGTTATATAAAATAATGTTACGTTCTGTGTTTATTTTCACGCAGTTTTCTGAAAATTTGACTAAGAGTAATTCTGTCGTTTATGCTATCGAATCAAAAAAAGCGAACATGTGGGTATAGGCATATTGCTGTAGGCAATAGCGAAATGCTACCCGGTGCACCAAAAGTAATCAGATAAGGGGTACAAGTGAAAATTGAATTAGGGAGGACTTGACCCATTCGCTTGTAGCCCAAAATTAAATATCATCAACTGTGAATTCTGTGCCAATAACAATAAAGTGCTTAATTGATTTTCGAAGTTACTAAAAAATTTTGAAAGAAAAAGCTGCAGTGTAAGTTTGGCAGTAAGGTGTAGATTTGGATGGCAGGGGTACTGTACACTCAAGAGGGGTGACCATGGAGATCAATGCTTATTTGTATCTAATAGCAAAAAACCAACAGATGCAAGCATTTTACGGGTATAATAATGTACTTAGCCGGATTTAGATGGTCTCTCTTTGATCTCAGCTTTGCACTCTGGTGCTGTCAACGTTTTATCGTCAGGTGACTGGGGTAAGTAAGTTATTTTGCGTCCGCGATACAATTGGCTTGTGATCCTAACTACCGATTGTCGATAACAAGGTGTGACGTAATGTTGTTTATGTAATTTATTGTAGGGTGGCTCTATGATACTTTCAAATTGTATAACAGATTTAAAAGAAAAAGTAAAATGAAGGCTTATGTGAAAATGAAAATGGCATATCAAATAACTTCATGTATTTTATATTGTTTTTAAATTAGGTTTTATTATATTTATATAATCATAATTATATCACTTGACAAGGACCTCTATTTCAATTCTAAAGTTCTAATGGGAGTCCATTTATGGATACGTTGTTTCTGTGGAATTTGTGTGTGTGTGTGTGTGTGTGTGTTTAGTAATAACTGAAAGTTCTAGGCGGTTTCTGTTACTTAAGGGTGATTCTCTATCAAAAAATAAATTAATATTTTATTGGTACCTCTCCAACTAAACCATACGTAAATTTCTCTTTAATTCCATAATATATTAATATAAATTATTATAATATCTGTAGTATGTTTTTTATCGACATCCATTGAGAAAATAGTTTGTTTTAATTTATTTTCAATTTTCCTCTTTTTGAATTTTTTGGTAATCGTTTTTATAAATAATGTTTTTATAAATTAAACTAGTACTTACTAGAATAATCCCATAAAAGCTCTCGTTAATCACGTGACGGAATAGGGTAATTGTAATTTTTTAAGAATATTCATTACCGTCTTTTAATATTCAAAATATAAGCTTATTTAAATGTCTTTTACATTTAAAAAGTGTGCATTTGAAAATGAACAAAGTTCTTTGACTAACACACCACTGACTAAGAGACTATTCATTTGATATTACTAATTTCATAATATGTTATATAACACACATAAGAAGAAACTTTTTAATTTTATCCTGAAAGTTAAATAAGAGATAGTTTACTTACTTTGTAGGTCTGAAAAATGCAGGTTCTGGTCTGACAGACATGCAAATATATAGAAGAGTAATTCTATGATGGTTCTGCTTTATCAATGCATGTAAGGAACACGATTTTATATTTTTAAACTTTATTCATCAAGGCGAAATAATCAATTGACGCTGCAAGATGTAATAATAATTATTAAGTTGCAAAACATTAATAACATATTTTGAACAAACAATCGCCGGGATCCCTTCATGCATTCAGCCCTACGATCCCATGTGTAACGAGATATAATGCAACATAATCGATTATACGCCCCGAAAATTATTCCTACACTAGTTTTTATGCCATGTCCTATCGAGAATCGAAAAGTATTCATATGTCATTATTGCGACAGTGATAAGGTTCAATTTTAAATGACTATCAGTGGTACGGTTTCCTCGTAAGCTTGTCGCAAAGAGTATGGTTTCGTGGCCCATTTATCGGCCAAAGACTGAGCCCCCAAAGTGCATGGGCGGAATGTTGTCGGTGCTCGAGTCTAATTTTATTGTTATTTCAATTCCATTTGCTCAACCCTACATTCTGGGGTAGATTTTTTGCTAATCATTATTTGTGTTGTTGACGTTTATTGCTCGCTGGTCAACGATTGCCGCTTGCCTTTTAATGTTATTTGTCAAACACCTGTTAGATTGTTCTGACTATACTTTAAGTAATTTTTTTAGTTACTTTTGTTTTAACAGTTTTAGTCATTTCATATAATATATCAAAAGTACTAAGGAGAATACAAAAACTTTATTATATTATTATGTTTACAGATTTATGAGCATATTCGAGATCAAATTTCATTCCCATTGGTGGAAGAATAGATTGTGAGGACATCTGTATACCCGAGAATTTTTGGAAATGTTGCCTCCAAAAGGCATTTTAAGTTTACCATTCCACAAGTAATGCGGTAAGTTCGAACTTCTTTCTCTCTTCGCATAGTGTTTAATTTGAAAATTCTGTTTCAACTTTTCCATAGCAATTTAAAGCACTTAAAACCGCCATATGTTCTCAATCAATTTATGTCGTGCGGTATCTGTGAGATTGGCATTGCACAAAATATGAATTGTATCTATATTTTACGTATACTTCAATTATTTAGGGAAAGCTTCCCGACGTTCAGGTAATTTACAACCAACTTCTTGGTTCCAAAAGCTTAAATGATTTGCCTGTTCTTCATATAAACTTAATTATATATATATCTATTTTAAAACATAAAAATATCTTGGACTCATAAGAAAAATCTCCAGAGGTACAAGCGTTAATTATAATTCTGTGTTCTCGGTTATACTATTTCAATTATTCACTGTTTTTCGCGCTTGACTGTTTTAAATGGACTTTATAAATTGGAATTATGTATTCTGCTCCCGAATATTTTACACCCATTGCAAAACACTCACATAATTGAAGATAATGACCACAACAAGACAAAAAGTTTGAGATATTGAAACATTTAAATTCCCAACGGATTAGTTGACTTGCGGCTTTTTAGTGTTCCGAATAGGTTTAAATGAGAAGTATATAAGTTAGAAGCGCATTTTCGAGTAAAATGGAGGCACGAATATTCATGGTAGGTATGAACTGCTTCTCATATGTATAAAACTGTATGTGGATGTGTTTAAAGCATAGATTTTCACTCAGATCACTACTGAAGCCGGTCTCGAAACGTATGACGCCAATTCAAAGTAGAATTTCATTTCAAACAAGCAACTTCTTATGTGATATTGCTATTTTCATACAATAATAGGCAGTCAGAAACGGCAGTCATTTATTCCTCATGCTATGAAAGAGAGGGAACTCAATCAGTACAATACCGTGGGGCTGTTTTTGACTTCGCTATAAAGTACCTTAGGAAGGAAAATGGCATATGTACAAACATTGTTTAATATTAAATTTGTATTTGTATTGAAAATTATTAACATACAATTCGATTAGGTGACATCTAAAACAATTAAAACTTATGTCGATTGTCAATAAGATACAATTACAATAATCACATGCAATCCATATGCATCCATTCCAATTTAGGAACATATACATGTATACTGTATAATTGTCACTTTTATACAAAAGTGACTGTGACAAATTATACTGTGACAAAAGTGACAAATTATATTTAAAAGCGACAAATTATAATTAATTATATTTAATTATTTTGGACCTTGACAATATTTGTTCCAACTATGAGTTAGATTTAATCAAATTTCTTAATCCAGCTAGTCAGTCTATATCATCACATCTGTTTATATACACACACACATACACATACTTTCCACAAGTTGGTTATCTAACCTCAAAATTTTATAATCACATTTTGTTAGGCGCGTTGTTAATACGGCACAGTTTTAACCGTTCCAGTACTTGAATATTTACTATATATATAAATATTATACAACAACAGCTTATAATTTGTATCACAGAGTCATAATGTAAAAAGCATGCACCCGACATGCCTGTAAGCTATTTGTTAGAAGTCCAGACGGACATTCCAATACGAGCACATCGTTCAAAAGTGCATGTATATTCACTTAACTTTTACGTATGTCCATTGTTTTTATTTCCATGTAGCAAAATCAACTAACGCCATTCTCACATTAACACAAATTTCTAGTCAAAACTTTTGACCCTCGTTGGTTGAGAAGAAAACAATTTGGCAAGTTCTCGCGATCAACGTGGGACTGTCAACCATTTTATTCGTTGTTGGAAGTTTTCCTGCGAAATAGTATCATAAAGTGACGTAATGGACGAAAGAGGCTCTAACGATGCGCCAGCAGCGAGACCGGCTTAATCTCGTAAATAAAATATTAAGAATCACAGGAACCGGGCGAGGGAGAAATGGCACAAGTTTACGGCATGGAGATTGAACAATATATATTTGTGACCTGTATTTCAATTGTGAAGAAATTCTGAAGACGGACCGTTGATTTATGAGAGAATTAGAATATGATATACGGGGTACTTATTATTTTTTATTATATTCAAATTTTAACTCACGTTACCTACCGAAAGTCAATACGTTTTAGTAAATGCGTAATCTGCAGTCAGGTTGTTAAAAATTGTTATCTTCATAGATATAATTTTAATTTTTAAAGAGTTATACTAACTGCTTAAACAAATGTACATACCATCATCATATAGTACGGAAAATATTTATTGCGGAAAAATATAACAGTAAAAAATACATAAAAGTTCTTTAAAATAAGCTTAAATAAAAAATCATGACTTAATAAGATATTTTGCTGTGTGTTTCTACATAGGGTTCAGATAATTTCGCTAAGTTACAATTATTTGCAGTATCTAAATTAGGGTATGGCGCTCGTAAGAGTAATTTAAAGGTATGCACAAAAATTAAGGGCGCTTGGTTAAAATACAAATTAAGAAATTAAAATGTAATATATTTAAATGTTTTAATATTTTTTAATCTGCATGGCTCCTCAACTACGAAATACACCTACAGTAAACTGTTTGTAGATTAAAGTAATGTGGAGAATATACAGCTACGATTAGACATTTAGATCAGTCCAAATGATACTTTTTATCAGTACATGCAGGTATATCACATGTACAATATACATATTTGAAGACTAATGTCAGAATTATCTTCTCACAATTCAACGTTAAAACTTTCCAATTCATTCAGGTGATCCCTCAGGTTTTTTCTCATGAATGAATTATGTTACCTTTTTCCTTAACAAAGATATAATTAAACCCCATGGATAACAGTTCAACTGGTATACTGTATTCTCTTTAGATTCTACGCGTTTGAATTTTACGATACAAATGGTTGGAATGTATTGTATTTGTGTAGAGATCTAGTACCAGAATCATTTAAATACAAAAATTGTGTTATTACTTTCTTATTTAATTCCTAATAAGATGACGGTAGTGAAAACATAATTTTTGATATTTTCTCCATTCTGTATTAATAATGACGCATTGTAGACATAACAAACATAAGCACGGTAAAGACGATTATGATTTATAGACAGACATTTGTCGCTAAATAGTCATCAATAAAAACAAACAATAACCGAAACAAAATATAAAGAAATATCCAATAACATTTATTAATATAACTTTCGTTTATTCAAATACGGTATAATCAACATACAGAACAGAAAAGTTTCTTTTCAATACTCATATGAGTACATAAATGTAAATTGTTTTAAGTACAGTTATATTTCTAGTTCTTCAAAAGCATTTGATTTTAATTAATTTATTGCTTTTATTAGTTTATATGGTCAAATATAAAGTTTCTACAACTAAAACCTCCTAGTCAAATGGAATGGGGAGAAATGCAATTATAACTTAGGTTGCCCCAAACTGTCAACCTTACTTGTCTGCGCTGATGGTGTGTTGTTACCGTCCATTGCCGGCGATAGCTTTGTCATCACAGTGCCCATACTACATAACTGGAAAACTTTGGGACCGACTTGTGGTGATACAATAATTCATTCAGTAGGGAAACCTCCCGGAAGAGGTCTTAGTAGTCGGGGGTGAAAATTAGACCAAAATAAAAAAAAAAATTAAAGATAAATTAGTATTAATTTACTTTGCAACAATCCGCAAACAATGTATGATGATATATATTTCTATACCAACACGTGTTTCGCTCCGAAACAGAGTATCATCAGGGTGGTAGACTGTACGAGTGTTAACCGCAAAGTTTTGCGGTCTTTGCACCATCATACATTGTGTTTGCGGATTGTTGCAAAGTAAATTAATACTAATTTAATACAATGAATTTCCGCAAAGTAACGCCTCATACTATCAACTATAAACTAAAGATAAGTTTTTTATTCCGAAAAAATCATCAAGCCAGTAGGTACATTCTAACTGGGGATGCTCACATATAAAATATATCGATATTTTTTTCGATATGATATATCGTATCGTTATATCGATGTAGCTCGATATATCCTCCAAAAATATCGAATATTTTCTGTATATCGAATAATATTTCTATGTAATAATAAAACAAAGGAATATAGAAAGAAAGAAAGACATTTATTTACAACTTATACTGCACACATAAATAGCAGCTTAAACAAAAGTTTTAAAAATATATATTAAAAGAAAACAAAAATCTAAAACAAAATTAAAATTTAATGAATGTGCTGCAGCAAAAGGCCCTAAATAGGAGCGCACTCAGCGTGTGCCGCGGCTGCTGTGACGCGACCGCGGCGCTGATTTTTCAGTACGCCCCCCGCTTCTAGGTAGCTTGGTCGGCCGCGCACACAGCATACTGCATCCACTAATCTTATGTTAGGGTTTGGCATATTAAAGGCCTTTAGTAAAAAGACTATCATGAATAAAAAAAGCAAAACCACCAATGAAAAGAGAATAATCAAGTTTATTTTTATAATTCCCAATATTTCTTATCTAAACTCTGAAGAAACAAAATTTGATTGACTTTTAGATTGCAATCTGCTTCTTTTCTGAGTTAATAGCTGCGCGGTCTTTGAAAAAAGCCTTCCCAATGGCACAGAGCTAGCCACCATAGTTAAATATTTGTATGCTATATTGTACAACTTGGGGAACTGTACTATAAGGTGGCAAGCTAAATCTATAAAATTAAACTTTACTTGATAAACTACAAAACTCAACCAACACAACACACTCGGCTCGGCATTCATTTGACGGCACAGACTAATTAGAGACAGTGCAATTCGTACATCAGCGTTTCGTTTCTCCATCTCCAAGTATAAACAATAAATATAGTAATGATACACTTTCAACTTTAAAAACTAGTATCAATGAAATTGAATGGTTTTTCTATAAAATATTTTAGTTCCATCATTTATGGTACGATATTTCATAATATCGCATAAAATATATCGATATTATGTATCGATTTTAGATAATTTCATAATATCGGATTGATTCGATATATCAAGTGTATATATCGATATTTTAACAAATATCGATTTGTATCGAGCACTCCTAATTTAACTCCAAACGGTAAGAGAATAAGTGATAGATAGAGATGGAGGCTAACGTCCCTTGTAGAAAATTCTTCGCATTCTGGGTGATATTAAAGCTATAATTGAAGCAAAATCTCAATTGATAATCGCATAGTTTACATCGCAGAATATATATTTGGATGTGATGTCTAAATGGTAAATATCTTAAACTGTTTAAATCTTTGTAAAAAAAATTAAAAAACATCAGTGCAGTCTGAGTATCAGCGCGTCAACTATTGAATTCGGAGATTAAACTGAAACTGACCGCTTAAAGTCTTCAAAAATAAACTTTTTAGTGCCCCAAAGCAAAAATGGGTGAACTGGTAATCTTTATGTAGAAGATATAAGAAAAAATTACGTGACGGCCACAATCATTCCGAAAACCGTGTTATGGTAGAGAAAAAACCAAAAAAAAACTTAAATTATTAAAAGTTATCTTACTTAATACTACGTTCGATATCTAACAAATCTAATTATTTGCTTTGGTACAATATCGTATAATCTTAATACACAAACTCTTTGTCCCTATTGACAGTTGTATTATCACCTAGTCGAAACAGCTTAACCTCGAAGTTTCAAATTTTGACAGTATAATTATCATTTACAACGTAGACATACACTATGATAGAAGGTTAAACAATTATCTTTTTTGTGTAAGGAAATCGATAATTTCAAACAACTTAAACTACATCTACCTATGACCGAATTTTTGTCACGGGGACTCGGGATTAACATATTTAGTTCTGGTGTTATTAAAATAAAATTTATAGGTTATTTTTCTCGACAAATATCTAACTAATAAATAATTTTTACGTCTTCATTATAGTTTGCGTCATAAATGATATGAATATCACAATGCAATTTTGGTACTATTCATATACTACGAGATACAAGAAAATCGCGTTTCATTTATTTAATAATTTCTGTTTGCCGGTACAAAAAGGGGAAAACATGAAATTTATTAAATGCCTCATAATGATGAATAATGTGTGTCAGATGCGATTGCTATTTGTAAATGTATGGCATATGTTTTCTAAACCGAAGCCAAGGCTGGTTGATATTATTACATATATTACTATAATAACTTTTATTCCATAATTTCTAACAACTAGATAAGATAAAAAATTCTTAAGTATATCGTTACCTAAAATTTGTTGACCCATTATTTACTTACAATTTCTTTGCAAAAAGTATTATTCAAAAGAAATAGAAGATCAAGCTTTACTGGTTATGCATCGAGGGTGAAAGCCCAAATTCCAACGCGTGGCAGTCACGTGCCACAAAATTTTCGACACATCGATTACAGTTTACATGACACTTTAATGTCAAGTCACTAATTGTTAACGATGAGTGACGGAGTTGGTATCGAGTGAAATAGAAGCAAGTTAAAGTGGTTTTAGACCGTGTTAGCAATTAAAATTGTTTTTAATTATGTAGTGACTCATTAGTCATTACACTAAATAATGTTCGCGTTTCAATGCAAAACTTGGTTTTTAGTGTTAAAAATTTATCAAACAAAAGAGTGACTTTTGTACAATAACGTAATATGATCTTGTGTATTGTTTTATATATAAATTTATTTTTTACAGTAAAACACATCTAAGAGCTATAACAATATATGTTAGTATAGACTAGGAATGTTATGGATATGAAATTTCGGATTGTAGGTATTATGTGATATTATAATCATAGTAAAATAATAGCATTAAAAAAAGAATAAAAAAACTGTCTAAAATGATAACGAAGCGACTAGTGTACCGTTTCGGCGGACGAAAACCTATCACAACGTGTTTTATGTAGACTCTGCTCCTATCCGAAATTATCCGAATCATTTTTATCTGAGACGGTAACGGTTTCGCATATATTTTTATTTCGGATATCCGATAGTTTCGGTTACTATTAGGGAGCTCCATAACATCCCTGGTATAGGCTAAACCGCTAGACCAAGGTGGAAGATCTAAGCGTTGTAAGACCGTCCGCATGAAGTGCATAAACTAATCTATTTGCGATATATCTGACACGTGGCACGTAACGTGCTCCCAAGAGGCCTGCTGACATTCATTTCGCGTTTTATTTGATGTGCTTCAGACGAACTTACGATACTGTAGTGGTGCTCGAAAATCGATTGCAGTCGTGCATGTAAATTTGGGATCAATGACTGAACTAATAGAACTTTTAGGACACGTCTTATCTTAAAACTTAATATTTCTGAAACCGTCAATTACTCATATAGGAACCGTAGGTATATTGTAAATTAGGCAAACAAAGGAAAAAAATGTCAAACTAAAAATATGTGAAAAATAAAAATAAACTGTTTTTTACAAAGGATACATATGTGCTTTTTTAAGGTTTTAAAAATTTGAAGTTATTAAAGAAATTGTTATCTAGTTTCTAGTATTAATTGATTTAAACTGTAGTCCATGTATAGGTAGTTGGTATTCCAAGAAAATGTAAAAATTTCTCGAGACATAGATTAAGAATATGTTCTTGAAATTAACTATAAATGTATTACTTTAATCCTAATGGTGTTGCCTCACTGCATTATAAGTAGGTATAAAATGTTTTTGAAAGTTATTAAACAATCAAAGTTAACAGTATGCCAGTTTAGCAAACGTTACCAAATGTTTTCATGGTATTTAATATTATTTAACATTGATGGTCTTAAAGAAATAATAACAAATTAAAACATTTTGTTAAATAACATGAACACAGACGACTATCAGACGTGCGGTGTACAGCGAGGGGAGGAATGTTCTTTATTGCCGTGCGTGATTTTAGAATTGTCAGCTGGTCATTCCGTTCCGTGCAGTTCAATGGCATATTAAATGTGTTCGATAACATTAAAATTGCCCACATTTGAAAGTAGGTTGACACAGGCGGTTATGAAATTTTGTACAATATTTTATAACGTTTTTTATCAGTGTGGTAGCGTTGAAAACATCTAAATAATCCTAACAAAGAGCGTAAGCTATGTTCAATAATGTTTTAAAACATTTTATAATAATGTAACCATAAGAAATAATGCTAAAAACGAGCCATATTGCTTAAAAATTCTTGAATCCAAACAGTAATCATATTAAGTGTTACAATTTCCCAATGCTTCGTAAATTTAATTCAATAACTTTATGTATATACAAGTGGATATTCTCCGATGGAGAAGGAACGATAACCCTCGTATTGCCGACACGTGACCAGTAATCACACAAATTGAGGCACGCTCACTTGACTCTAGTCTAGTTGCGGCAAAAAAAACAATTAAATATTGTGGAATTTGTTATAGATAGGGTGCTTTCTACTTCATTTCATACATTCGTTCCTCATAATCACTTTAAATTTTAGCTTAAATTGTTACTAAAATTGAGAATTAAAGGAATTGTAAAATCAAAAACCAATTAGATTTCTGCTCGTTGAGAATAATTCGTTTGGTTTTTTTTTATTGTTAACCATCAAAGCAATACACAATAATATTAAACTATATTGTAATGTTTTCGACAATCTAGTTTCTTTAAATAATTTCATTATAATATGCGCGGATGAGATGAATAGGAAAGGATTTGGTTTTAGTAAATGTGTTTATACAAAATTGATCATATATCATCTATATTCCCACAGCAAAAATCGAAAATTTATTTATTTATTCATAACATCCAAGTACGTGCACACAGTAGTGGTTTAATATTCATATAAACTTAAGAAGCCTAAAATTAGATTGATTGCTGTCCATGTAAACTTAGCGCAATAATAGTAAGCTAACATTACATTAATGGAACGTACAGTGAGGCGACAGGTGTTAAACCCCAGCTTATATGTATGTAAGCTGAACCAGAGCGAAGCTAGAAGGTATGCTTGTATCGTGGCTGCAATGGTATCCAACGTCTATTTCAATAGTATAGTTATTTTGCAAGTATTTATTGTATTGTTCATGAAGCGGAGATTCTACATTTGATTAGGATAGTCTAAGAGTTTTTTGTAATAGATAATTATTTCGTGGTCAGTGTAGGAAAATGTGAGCAAAAAAAAAAAAACAATAATACCCTAACAACAATTGTGCGTTATGGTGCACATAGAAGCGTTAATGAGCTTCCAACTATAGTTCGTGGGTATTTCTTGGAAATTGAGGAGATGTTGACCATTTTCCACCATGACTCTTCAGTTCGGATTAGCCTTAGTAATTAAGTGGAATGTGTACATACATACATACGTACGTCTCTCCAAGGTTTCCGACGTGAGAATTCAATGTGGCCACAGCATGGAAGTCATTAATAGATTCTGCTATTGGCGTTCACCCCTTCAACTACCGATAGTATCAAACAATTCAGCATTCACAAATTCTCGTTACTTATCTCGGTTAATTACTCATGATTACCATAAGCTATAAACGTTTCGTTTCCTGTCTAGGAAACTTATAACAGGATTACACAATAATATTTAGCTGTATAACAGATAGAGAGGAATAATAATCGACAATATTCTTTAAAATAGCATAAAATAAAGTGAATATCATCATGACTATATATATAATAAAATTTTAACTGATTGATTTCTATAGATGAACGATATATGAGAAAAAATATTACTAGGGGCCTTTATTAACGCAATAGGGCGTAAAACAATAGGTGTTAGAATTTTTGTTTGTTTGTCTGTGCGTTTACTCCCGCTAATCTTAGAAACGGCTTCCTGATCTCGATTTTGTTCTGGTTTTAACTAATGTATTGCAGTAAGCATCACTTAATGCTTAAAGTTTGTTTCATTGTAATCCGTCCATAAATAAAAAAGTTATGAATTTATATAATTATATTATATATGTATTTCTAATTCATAGAACGAGAAAAGGCCAGTAAAATGCAAATTTAAGCGTAAGATAGTTTTTTCGAAGCGAAGTGAGGGCATTGCTAGTTATACATACATAAGACTGTTTACGTAATATGTCCATCTAAAATAATGTACCTATTTTAAATTGGTAAGTAAGTGCTGTGGTTCCGGAGATTATCCTCCACTTCCAAAATTCCCACTTTTTTGTACTATTAATATAGATGGGTGATATGATAAAGACTATAATGGCTATATGTAACTGCAATAGAAAGGATAAACACATAAAAGTCAATAAAATCAACAGAACACATATATCTTAGAGTTCGTTTATGTTAAGATTTTTAAGTAAAATAACATCTACATCTACACTAACATTCCTGAGAGGCGTAGGCGATATTTTATTTCCGTAATAATAGTTGTCAGTGAGAAAAATTTAAATTTGTAAAACATGTCGGACGAAAAAGCACTACTACTGCGCCACTTTACCCGCTTACACTGATGTAATATTACCTAAGTGATACGTTAACACAATGTACTACAAAAAAGTTAGTCTATATTAAAATTATAAAGAGAGAGTGCGAATTTTGTGCTTGTGCATGAAGTAATTTCAGAAACTACGGCCACTATTTGAAATATTATTTTTTTATACATTTGCTCGAAAAGTAGATTTTTGCCATGTGTGTTTAGCGTGCGAAAAATTATTTTTATCCGGATTAGTGCTTTTTATTTTCCTCCTCATTTAACCGCCAAATGCATGAAGGTGGTTTTTAATCAAGAGTATTCTAAACAATATTTTTGTATAAAATTACTATTTTACAGCGTAACTATTAATACATGAATTATTATTTATATAAATAGTTTAAAATAAATTTATTTTCTTAACATATGGGTATAATATAAATAAATAAATAACGTAATTAAAATTATATAGAATTAAGATAAATTATTGTTATTGAATTGGCTGTTGCCATTTACCGTTGCCATGTGATCTAAAACAGAAAACTTCCGCGAAATTACATTTTTGCATTTATTTATGATTGAAATTTGATTCTTTTTTTTATAACGCTGTATAATTCTTTTAGAAAATGTATTAAAAATGTCGTACGATACACGTGCGGAATTTTCATTTCCACTCGTCCCTATTGTTGAGCCGCGTATTCGGCTTGTGTCTATCGAAATGTATATTACCATATTTGAAGACACATTATTCCGGATAGATATAAACTATCACATAAATATAATAAAATTTTCAAACCGACCGAAGTCGGAGCGAGCCGCTATGTAAGTATCAATTAAAAAAAGCGATTTCAAAACAGGTTGTAATTTATTAATTTATTAACTTCATGTTCCCATACAAAAAATGGTTAAAATACTAGAGAAATTTATCTATCAACGTTTAAGTGAAGGATAAAATCTGCTTACCTCGGCGTCCTCCATAATTTTCTTAAACCTGCAACCAATCCACTATTGGTTAGCTTTACTCTCATTGAACAAGACGTGGTCTCAAGACCAGTGGCAAGGTTAAGGGTTGTGATAACGCATCAATTTTATATTGAGATTTTGTCTACGTTACAAGAGGGTAGACATCGGAAAGTACGTGTATTTCTGCACATCACTCATGTCAACATTATGGTGATAATAATTAACGTCCATAAACTAATAGAGTCGTATAATTTTCAAACAATACGATCACACGTATTAAGCCGGCTGGTGCAGCAAGCAACATGGACGTAGTTCCTCTATTTGTTTGTTTTTATTATCTGTTTAACAGTTGCTCCATGATGTTACCTGTAATAAAGATATTGATAAAGTTTCATTGTGATAGTAACGTCGATGAACGTTTGCTCCGCTCACATATATCACGTCACATTTACCCATGATCACTGTAACATTAGCCCATGATGTGACTGATATGTGAGAATGTACTCCAATATTTATTGTTTAGTGTTATTATAAATATAATAAATACAATGAGTACCTTTACACAATATTAAATGTGTTCTTAAACGCTGCTCTGTCACGTTCCGCATGATATCGCAGTCTTCGAATCGGATTCAGCTCCGGTACGGACTTCTCTTTAACATATATGTTTTTTATGTGAGGTCCTTAGAACGTATGGATGAATAATTTAATGCGATCGAAGAATTACTTATTGTAATAGACTACATTACGAAACAGTCAAAAATAAAATGAGTCTGCGGTCACAATACTTTATTTTGTAGGTTAGACCCAACTGACTCTGTATATACAAGGCGATACACATTTTTCATCTTCCTCCTCATTGTTGCAAGGGAAAAAATTTTTCGTTACGGTAGATCCAACCGCTTACACTTGCTTCATAAATTATATCTTACATAGAAAAATTGTATAAGAATTAATTTCATTTAACACAAACATTACTGTTATAATCATGAATATGTAATTTCTTTACATATTAATAGAGATTATGACAGAAAAAGTAAGCGAAACAAAATTAAACCAACAAATACAAAAGAGGGTTACAATTGGCATTAGCGTTCGCTTTTATTACTCCGTTAATTATGGTTTTAATTTAGGGTGCGCGAATAACATATTATTTTCCCGTTTTCAGGCGTGCCGTGGCCGGCCTCCACCCCGTAACGTCAGACAGTTAATAAAAATTAATAGCACATAATATGTTAATTATGTTGAAACATATATTTATTAGTATAATAATAACTCTCGGCGACCTTATTTTCTGTCTATCATTGAATTGGGGTTTAGTGAAAACCCAAGACTATTGAGAGATTTTAATGAAATAAACATTCCCGAGCGTCTATATCAATACACTACACTATACGAAAACAACTAAAATACGAATATGTAGACACGCTGTACACAATATAAGGGTTACAACATATAATTATAATTGCGTTGGGCTACCGAGCTTGCAGAATATTAGATTTAATATTATTATTTTTTTTAATCCTTATTATCGATTAAAAAATATTATTAGCATAATTAGAAAAAAAACATTGTTGACGTAGTTTAGTAAAATAATTGTTTTTTTTTTATTGTATGTATTTTTGCTAACCTTACGAATGGCGCTCGTCGGAATGGTTCGGGTGCTTCCGGTGGCGTGGAGCGGAGGAGCCACATCCGGCGGATACTCCAGCCCCCGTTTCATGTAAACGTTAGCCTACTATTGTCTTGTTCTTCTATAATATCTTTATAACTTAATTTTTTACGTAACCTCATATAAGGCAGAGATCCTATGTTCGTATCTGTGTAAATTTTATGTATATACAGCCATCTGTTTTATATGGATCGATTTTGATTTTTATAGTATATAAGAGGTCGCTCATAGTTGGTTCCTTATCAATATAATGAGGGTGTGATAATGGGTTCCAGGCATAAAGAATAAGTTTCGTATTCGAATGGGAATTTTGGAACCAAATTCCAAACATTATGTTCTGTGTTCGTTTGCTTGCGCTTTTTTTTATGTAGGTATGTCCAGCCATAACTGCGGTGCTTATGAACTGTTTTTTATGATATATAGAGGTGGTTTCGAATTAGTGCTTTTTTAAATGTGATGAGGGCTTCACGAAGGGTTTCCAATGGTTCAAGAACTTGCCAATATTAGAGTGGAATTTCTCAATAGCAATCAATGACCCGTGATTAAAGATATTGGCTGTAGTAATAATTATTTTACAAAATCAGTTCCTCATTTACCAACTTGGGGACTGATCATGTGTCTTCCATACAAAAAATAAAATTTCTCAACGGACTAAACAGTTTAGAGGATAACACTGGGATTAGTCGAAAAAAAAATTAAAAATGTCTTTGGCAGGTGTGGTGCTTAAAATCAGGTGCGCGACCTGCTCGTTATTGGATACATATATTTACACAAAAAAATTGAAAAATGTAACCGACTTAATAAAGAAGAATTACAAGTGGTACTATGAAGCGAAAATTATTTAAAATTATTATTACCATAGGTACTAAAATTAAAGATTAATGTCACGTAACAGCTCTTTCGCACTGTAAATATCTAGCCTCCGATCAACTGTTGTGTTACACAAAGAGAGAGAGTACTAAATTGGATATTGACTTATTTGTTGTCTGTACTTTTATTTATCGTTTATAAGTGGTTATATGTAAATTTATCGTTTACTAGCGGCTTATACTTTTATTTTTAAACAATATGAGATATATTTATAATTTTATCTTTATAAAGCACATATTCAATATTGCATATATATCCGCTGCGTAAGGAGCCGACCGCGCGACTACCTATTTCATAGATGTGCCCGGCAGCCCGCCCCGCACTTCGTAACCCCTCGCTACGTTACGGCTGCTTTGCGTGGGGCCACACTGGTCATTGCGCGGTGGCAGCGGCGGTGTTTATTTTCCTAAATTCGTAAAATCTTCTGAGCGGAATGTCCGATTTGAGTACTACAAAAAGTTATCTATAGGTATTGAAACAGTTTTGAACATTAAATGATTTATTTGGATAAGGATTAATATGAAGGTATGGTTATCATGGTCTGATTTTGGTCAGCTTATAAAATGTAAAAAATGGTTATAGTGACATAACTACATATAGTATCGCGAAGTTATTTGTAGATATTGATATGTTCTCTAATATTGTAGAATATTTTTTGTTCTATCATCAATAGGTTCCGCAGCGCATGGGATGAAATTTTTAAGCAAATTTTTTTACACCTTCGTTCACGTTACTGAAGTTTTAGCAAGTATACCTTATTTTTTCTAATAATAAATTAGCCTATGTTTATGTTACTCAAAGATAATATAGCATTCTAATGATGAAATAATTTTTAAAATCAGTTCAGTAGTTTTTGAGTTTATTCGTTACAAACACACAAAAATCAAAGGTTTCCTCTTTATAACATTATTATAGATTTCTTATACTGAAAACGTGGCGATATTGTCTGTGACGGATGAGCGGTCGTGCATAAGCAGTAGTTACTACTATGATTGCGTCTTGCCAGCTGTTGCAAAACTAATAAATCAATTACTTATATTATAAATATTTTACTTTCACAATGTTATTAATATGTTATTAATGTTTTTACATGTTAAATTAATAATTATGTTAAATTAACAATGTTATAAATGTTTAATGTCGTTATAGGCGGACAAAGATGACAGGTTGTTTCAAGGGATTTTATTATCTTCTCATACTTCGTATCAATTTCAATATTATATCAAAATGTACTTTTCCTGTAGAACCATCCGTCAAACACTTCCAAAGTACACATATGTATTACTGAGCGTGTGTTTGAGGCGCGTTTATATTTTTATACGCAAGCACGTCGACACTTTGACGTCTTATTGTATAATAGACAGGTAAGGGTGAACGAAAAATACTCAGATAAAATATGAATGACAGGAACATGGTCGCGTTACTTTATGGCCTTTTTGGACGGAATATTTGATGTCATTAAATGTTCACTGTTGGTCATATGCAAACAATTTAATGCAATCCTAATTGCTCGAAATCAATTGCGTGTTAATTATCACTAGCTCTGGTGAAGGATGAAATTATGAGCTAAGTTTCATGAGAGCTGTTCATATTTTCAAGAGTGTTTAAAGAAAGCATCCGATTGAAAGCAAAATAGTTCCTAGACAAATTCATTTATCGACGAGACACGATATTTAAATTTCATTCGTAAAATGGTTTTATTAAAAAAAACAATGTTACTAAAAAGCGAAATTTAATTTCAAAATATAAATATTTAAATGCACTTCATACTGAAATGGTTGAAGTCAATGCCATGTCAAATATATAATATAATAAAGAAATTCAATCTTTATTCTTAAATGTTTCAATGGCCTTATTAAGATTAGTATAATTTTATTAATATTTTATTTGTTTCATTTAACTATAATTATTATATATTGACAGGTTTATAAATTTAATATCTCGTAGTTTAATTTAAAGATAGTGAAAAGTTAAATGTAATATTATATAAATGTATTGTAAATATAAAAGGCTATTTTATTTTATTTATTTGTATATTTGTTTAAAACTGGTTATTAGTATCATTTTGCATATATATATTTTTTTAATCTGTTTAAATTTTATTGAAAACCTTGTTTTTGTGTAAATATGCGTACCTAATAAGTAGCAGTATGAAATGTTATTATGTTATCGAACAAGCAGATCACGTATCTGATTTTCAGCGCCACGTTTGGCCTGGACACTGCTAAGTTCTTTCTGTGGACAAATCTCAGTGTTAACCTTTAATTCCATGTCATTAACGAAAGCCCCTGCGTTCATCATCAGATCAATGATCTACTGCTATTGCAGTATAACGGGTGCTAGCAGTAAATACGATTGAATTTCTGTAATCCGTTGAGGAGTAGCATTTTAAATTGAAAGTGTGTTTTGTACATAAAAAAATATATTTAGTTAAACTAAAAAAGTGTACCCTCTGTTAATTGATTGAAACTATTGTTTGTCTGCGGAGAGTTTGCATGCGGTCAGTTTCTTATTTGATTTAACACTGAAACTAACTAACTTCAAATACAAAATGTGTAAAATAACCTTATCACTATTTTTCCAACCTCAAGTTTAAATCGACGGCCATATTCGTTATGCACTCGAACATTGGATTTCTTCCTTTGACTTTGGACGATATGCTGGTACCAATCAAAATATATTTTGGAAACAGAATATACTTTTATAATTTGAACATTAACGGGAACAAGTTTTTTAGATCGAAAAAAGAAAAGATAAGAAAAAGTACAGAGTATATATAAAACCAGATGACAGATTATACTCTTATACAAAATGTTCACAGAGCATTTTACTAACACATACATACATATATACTGTTGTGGAATAGATTAATAAATGGGTTTATATGTTCTATTTGTTGTTAGTTCTGTCCTCCAATCTATAATGTAATATGTAATATAATGTACATTATGTGAAAGTGAAATTAAATTGAAATGATTTTTTTTACTAAAAGCACAAAGTAGGACAATTGGGACTAACCCTTGTTAGTTGGATGATAATGTTTCGAAAAAAAAATTTTTTTTTTCGGGTATCCAGGCGTTTAGTCTGCAGCTTCCGTGTTTCCTGGCCAGCCTGTGAGACCCTAAAAAGGGTACACGCCTATAACATTTTTGGGCCATGAACTAAAAGCGGGCGATGCGTCTTTTGCGGTGGAAATGTGTATTCAATTATACAGATTCGCTTTTTTAATGGATAGTTTTAAATTTCACCTAAAATATTTCTGTGTCAATCCTCCATAGGAGATACAAGAATCGTCTTTTAACTTGTAAAAGAATTTGTGCTGATCAATTTATATCAAAATATATTGTATATTTGGTCGATCACCAAGACAGAGTGTACATGCCTATTCATATTTGAATTTTTTCATTGAAAAGATTTTTATACAATACACTTTATACCACATTTCAGTTATTACTGGCCTCTACTAGACATAAGGCTCACCCAACGCGTCAATAGTTATAAAGTGATCTTATCATTCGCTGCTAATTCTTAAGGTTCCTCCTGAATCCCAAAAGTCATTAATTCTGCAATATATGTGACTAGTTTACTGTCACTTCAGTTTGCTTATTCTTTAAGATAGGCCGGTTGCCCTTATTCTTTGCGGAATCTCCTCCGAAAGACCGAATTTAGTATGTGTCATCCTGTGGGTGCTCATCATGCTGAGCTACGTTTAACTTGTAGATTAGTTTTAATGACAGAGTTCTCGTCACAGCAACGCAGGTTGTAAATATCTTCAGGAATTGAGGTAATGACGACGCGAATACTTGACTAACATTTCGAAATGCTGCTATCCCAGCTGAATTTGTATACCTATTTCTCAAATAAAGCTGTTTTACCAAGTTTTATAATAGAATAAAATACTGTTTATTCTACTCCATAAGTATTATATATAGAAAATAAAAAATAAAAAGTTCAGCTCATAATAGGTAATACAACAAGTGGACTTATCGCTAAAAATTAACTGTTCCAGACAATTTTTTGAAAAGGGGAACAGTGAAAAGTTTTGTTATATAAACTAACAATAACTAACTAACAATTTCAATTATCGAATTTTTGATAATACCATTGATCTCGGCACAACGTTTTCAAGAACATGAGTAGATATTGCTTTATCTTAATTCATGGTTTTTCAATGTTTCATGAAATTATTGTGTCGTTTGTCGATATTACTTGTACAAACGTTTAACGATTTTGTAAAAAACGCTTGTTCTTATCATAAAAAACGACTAATCATATGTATATAAGTACAGTGTAAAACAGTTATATCATGATTATGATATATTTCGATACTGAATATTGTTATGATAAGTGATTTAAATACCGAACTAAGACACAGGTCTTGATTACGGATTCGATTACAATGTTTGAAGTACTTTAAATGAAAATTGCATGAAAATATTTTTCCATTGCGTTTTACTCAATGTTTTCAATTTATTGGCACAATCATTAGTACCCAATACTAGATAATAACATAGTATTATTTAAATTTTGACAACTCATTAAAGGTTGGTCATTTTACAATAATTTCAAACTTTATAATTTTCAAGTTAAGTTCTCTATTTTCAAATTTCAGTGTGTACTTGGCTTAGTTGGTATTTTTTTTTGAGTTAGAGCACTACTAGTAATTCCGCTTCCGTTTGTAACTCATCAAACAACTGGTGAAATCCCGAAGGAGCTACAGCGAGCGATAAAAGCGTCATGCATAATGGACGGCTGTCCGAAATCGAAAAATTAAACTCCGGCCATCTGCCGGTCGGGACGGATAATTACGTGAAGGGTTGCTCTTGTTTTGACATGTATCCGTCGGTTTGCAGGGTTATGATCTTTGCTAATTACTCGTGCACACTGCGTATCATCATATCCGGCTCCCGTAGGAGTTGCGCATACAAACCCCTTAAAACTGAGTTTTTGTTACAGCTATGCTAATTGAGTGTACGGAACGGTAGCTATAGTTATTATTCAGCGTGTTATGCATTTGGATCTTCCTTTTTTCACAAAATACATTTTGTGGAAGTTTTTAATATGAACGGTGTATTGGTATATTGGTAACAGTTGTTAGACTATACAAAGAGTTGAAATTTTTATCGAATATAGGTATTACGATAACATACGGAGTGACAGATAATCAACAGACAGATGATCAAACAGACAAACAATTTCATTCCATTTTATAGTGGAAACCTAAATGTAGTAGAAAATATTACATCCAGTGCAGTTGGAATGAGCAGTACATAATCATATATCTGTACATAATAATAATTATAATAACATTCTAACTGATCGCTTTCTGTACATGAACGATATATAAGAAAAATATTATTAGGGCCCTTTATTAACGCATTAGAACAAAAAATAATACACGTTAGAATTTATATCTGTTTTTCTGTGCGCTTGTTCGCGCTGATGTCAGAAACGGCTCAACAGATTTAAGTCTGGTTTTCACTAATGTATCACAGTAAGCATCACTTAATACTTAAAGATTGTTTCATTACAATCCGTCCATAAATAAAAAAAGTTATAAATTAATCTAAAATAATGTAGGTACTATTTCTTAGCACAAGGCGTGATTTTTCCGAAATTAAACAAGGGCAGTGTGCTAATTATTAACTAAAAGCATTGTAAGATATATTCACACTCTGCACAATAGTTATCTATAGTCGGATGCGGATGGAAACAACATAATTAAGATCCGAGAATAAATATTTAGATGCCACATGATCATCTGCTCCGGCCAAGAATGGAATAAGAGACCGTTCGCAGAGCAAACAATTTCGATATCAACTGATGTATCAAAATACTTAAGTACCTACTGTTATAATAATTATTTATTATTTTTATTTATTTAATAATTTATATACAATGGACACTTAAAATATAAAACATAAGAAAAAATTCTGTAAAATATCCATGCTTATCTTTGTTATTGCAAATAATATTTTTTTATTAAGTCAATGTTTGACTACAGTACCACCTGACTGAACAAGCGATGTAGAAGATAGTTGATAATATATTATGGAATTAAATAATAATAAACATTGCGACAACGATGTTTGAAGTGACGCGGATCTTAAAATTTTATTACACTTGAATAATAGAGATTTCTGTTCGACTTGAATTACCCTTTTTGTCTCTTTTATTTCCACTTTGTCTCTCAATTGTTTTCTTTGGATTATTAAACACTATGGTGTTTATATTGTCCAGTGTTCTGCTAACAATCTCGAGTACTGTCATCTGATGGCACTATGAAAGGCATACAAATATATTTGAATCCAATTTATTCCGCAATAAAAACTGACCATCTAAAATAACAAAATGTATCTTAGTGCATACCAAAAATATAAATTAACTTTTTATGATTAAAATAGTTTAAAAGTTGTTATCATGTATGTATCTTTTAAAATTTTACAGTTTGCCTATTCGAATATACATTTACTATCAAAGAGCGATAGGTACTATTTTTGTCTATAGGTATATTTTCTTGACATGTACCTATACTGTTCAACAAATTTGGAATTTAGATTCGTGTTTTATGTAATTAAGTGGTTATTTTTATTTAAATTGTTTAGGGTTTATTTATGACTAAAACGACAAATCACAGCTAATTATAGTGTTGTTTTTATATTTATTTCTTATTTTGGCTTTTGAAATATTTACCGAACAAAAAAGTGGTTTTGAGTAGAACTGTTTGGAAATAAGTGGCAGTAGAGTGAGACAAAAAATATTGTTGTTCTGTTTAATTTAAAAGTAAACATATCGGGTAAAGTAGCTTACTTTCGTGTGCGAGTAAAAAGGTTTATAGTAATTCGTACTTCACATGTTTGTTTTCACGTTTCGCACGAATTTGGTCGCAGAAACCTAACAAACCAACCCAGAATTCAATTATACAATACATATATGTTTACGTGAACAATGTCGGTGAAACCGGTGCGAAATTGTTCCATATATTTATCTTTAGGATTATTTTGAATATTTCAGTAAGGAGTGTCCATTTTATACGATTTACCAAAATATTCGCTTAATGTTGCGCAACTGCGCTCTGCTGTAATTGAAACGAGGCTAAAGGTAAGATTTTTTTTTAAATATTAACGCTGTATATTAATGAATAATATAAAAAGAAATCGTTTATATTAATAGTTCAACTTCTGTGTACCTGTTTAGTGTTCATACTACTCGTAATTATTTGTACGAGTATGGTACATACTCCTATATCAATTCTATGAATTGCTAGTGTACAAAGTGAAATATACCATTAAAATTAGTGACTGATTTCAGCAAGAAAGGTCTTAATTTTAAATTTAGTTGGGGAAATCGTAACAGTTCAGGCTTTTTAAAGATAGTGCTAATCGAGTCACTGGTCATCCATCAACCATTTGGAGTTAGAAGCGTGAAAAGGTAACAGACATGAGAAGTGAATGGACCAATTAAATAATTCAGTTAATCGTGGAGCCGCCGGCGGCGACGTAAACATGCGTGAGAAGGGCGAGGTGCCGTAGGAGGAGGGGTCTGTGGAGGGGCGAGGGCGTGGCCGGTGACGTCACGAGGCACTCAGCTCGAGAGCTCAGTCGGTCATCACCCGGCGTACGGAGCGGTCGCGGCGACGCGTCGCGTTTTTTAAGCCCAAAGTACGGATAAAGTCGCCAAAATTTTCGACCGACAGTACCACTCACCCTCCAAGGTGTTGAAGCTGGAGGACGACCCTTGGGGGTCATGTGCCATGTACTCGCCGGACAAGATGAAGTCCAGCGGGGGGCTCATGGCGCCTCCGGGTTGCTTTCCAGGCCGGTACAGCCCGACGTACCGCAGCAGCGACCCACGGCGTTGCGTGCCAAATCCATCCGTAAGTACTCTATGCATTTTTACTATCTCCATATTGCTATTCTTCAATGTCAGTATGTTTGTTTACTTACATGTGTCAGTGAGATGTATCAACTTACGATTTGTCAGATTCCGGATAATATGAATAATAATGAAAAAAAAATACTAAGTTCTTAATAAACTATTTAAATCGCCTCATTAAGTTGTCATCTCTAATGACACATTTTTTTTTCAGAAGTACCACGTGTGTTTGTGCTGTGCGTTGTGTTTACAAGTTTCACAGTGTTGTCATGTCATGTTGGGCTAGCGGCCTACGCGAAGTCCATGGAGCTCCATGATTACAAATATTTTATTGTAATGTATTATTTTTCGCGAATTCATTAATCGGCTATATTATTGTGCATAGTGTTCAGTTAAATTTATTAAGTACAAGGATTCAAAATTTGAAATGATTTATCATTCATTACAACAATATAAATAGAAAAAAAAATTTTCTCGGTATACTAACGAAATAAATATATAAATATTATCAGAATTATTGTAAGTAATTGCAGAGATAATATATAATCATATTCAAAATTTATCAGTTTTAGCTTTAAATAACTAATTCAAATAAATGGTTATTGTCACATTAAATCAATAACAGTAAATATGAAAATCGACAAAATATTTATCGAATAGATTATACGCAAAAATTAATGTTATTTATTTATATACCATCATATAATTTAGATACTACCATCATATTCCTAAATTATTAATACGAATTAAAATACATGAAAATTCATGAAAAACTTATAAACAGAAACGACAATTTTTATTTATGTATTTAAATTGAGTTTTATTTATTGCTGCCCAATAGTAATTGTAATTAACATTGTTTTAATTTATTTCATTTTACATAAATTATTTTCATAATAAATAATTTATTTTTCATATACCTTCTATGTGAGCAGCTGAAATAATTGAAATTTACTAGAACACTGATAAAAAAATAGCTACGGAGTGGAAAATTCTTTTACAACAAAATTATTTAAGCGTTTCGTATTTTTTTAACAAAAGTAATTATAATCACGTATTGACACTGGATGGTCTAAATTTATTTTGTATTTAGAAACTATCTATACAGAATGTAGAGAGTCGAAGGTTAATATTCCGTCGGTGCGGTGTCGCGGCGGCCGGTGGCCCGGCGGCCCGGTGGCCCGGGGGCCCGGCGGCCCGGCGGCGNNNNTGTTCGTAGACCGCCTACGGCAAGCTGTAGTGTAGCAGTGATACAGTTACGGCGTAGCTAATCTACGAGTAGGAATTATAAAGTATCGGAAAAAATTAAGAATAATTATGGTATTTATAACAATTCGTATAAGTTTTGCTGAATACTACGCGCGAGTGTCTTTTCCGTTTGATTTACAGGAAATTCGGCGACGAAGCTTTGGTTCGAGTACTTAACATAAAATAGAATATTGGAGTCATTTCATTGGTTTCAATAATTACAAAAGCTGAAATCGTTTCACTACATATTAAATATGTTTTAAAACTAATAAAAAATATTATAATAGTTGAGAATACATTAAGCATTAAGCTCTCCATTGGTAACGTGAAGGAATAAAGTTGTACATAAATAAATAAATATAATTTATTAATTGTAACAATTAGGCATAGTGAACATTAGAATAAAAATACATAAGTCACATAAACTAATATTCATCGCACGGACTTCAAAAAATATTTAATCGTTAGTTACTTAAAATAATGATTTTAAATTTTATAAAAGCTAACCTTTAACTCAAATATATACAAACCCCTCTATTGAATAACTATATTCAAAATTAAAAAACCTCTATTAAATATAAAATGTTATAAATATATATTATTAAACTTAATACGAAACCGTAAAGGAAGTAAAAACAGAGTATTAATAACAACAAAAAACGTAACTTCAGATAATACTTTTTGGTCAATTGTTTCTATAGCAGTAAGAAATTAATAAGTTCCACGATTAAGTATGAAAATTACGAGACATCTGTACATCAGTATAACGCGCACAGTATCATTCGAAGGCTCGCGATCGGAGACAGCAGTTATTGAACTCATCGGTAAATGGCCTTCATATGCCGGAGGATGTATGTATGAATAGTAGTGTATCGAGCCGTAGAATTTCGTTATATCTTCTGGGTGTGTTTATATTTAGGCATATAATAATGTTACAGTAGCTATACAAATTTCAAATATTAATATTATAGAATTGAAAATTAACTTTCGCTCATAATATTTAGCTTATATCGTTATTATAATGAGAGGATCTTTTAAATATGGAGGTGTTTATAAAATATAAAATAAAACAATATTTTTACTGAGATTAAACAAATACCATAGATTTAATTATTTAACTAAAAGTTATATACTATTATACTACATGTAAAGTTAAAAGTGGTAGAATAAAGGCTTATTATTATTATTATCATTATTATTATTATTATTATTATTATTATTATTATTATCATTATTATATACTATCACAGTAACATATAAAGTTCATCACATCGAAAGAGTTTAAGGTTATAATCCCCTGCGGTGGTGGTGTGCGAATCAGTAGACTTCACACATCTTCAACAATATTATGAAGAATTTTAGGGGACGTGCAGATTCTTTACTACGTTTTCTTTCTCCGGAGTAAGTTACACATATATTACATAATAATCACATAACTATGAATAATTGTCGTACACAGATTCAAACTCAGGTTCTCCATGCAGGAGACTAAGGTTTAAACCATTAGGCTATTCGTATTTTATAATGTAGTGAGTGACCAAATATATCATGTCACCACAATCTAGACTTTCAGATTCATCTCTTAATATAGGCAAAGTCATTTAACAACCAATTAATGACTTCTTCTATGGAAACTGGCTACTGAAAGCTGGATTATTAGGTACATTACGCTACACTAATAGGAACTCTTTGAATCTAATCTCTATGAATAAATTTTATATCCAACAAAAAAAAAGAAATACTACATCATAGTATCGTGGAATCCACGATCGCTTATTGATAACTTAGAATGATTATATTATATTAATTATAGTAACATAAAAAAATATATAAATTATAATTTTGTCATCTAACGGCTTTATAACACATCATTATAAGCTGTATTAACCGTCTGCTCCGCTTGTAACATCTCTCACTTAAAAAGATTTTAAGAGCGCAGTTTACCACGCTAAATAAACGCGGATATTTAAATATTAAATCCTTTGATATTTATATATTAGGTTTAGCAACAATCTATATATATTATAAAGAAAGTGTGCGAATTTTGAGAGTGTGTGTGTAAATGAAATGTAATCTAAGGAACCACGACATGTATCTGAAAAATTAATTTATCATTCTAAAGGTACATTATTCCGGATGGGCATACGAAGTGTAAATACAAGATACGTTTCACAATAAATGATTTTATATGTGTTACCTATATATATTACACAATGTGATATACAGAATATAATTTGCAACATATACCTACAATGGGTATCTTTTTCTTACCAAATTATAATAAAATGTAATAAAACTCTAGCAAGACGAAATCGTATTTTGTTATCATTTATAGTTAGTTTATAACACGAAACCAGTTATTGGATGTAAACCTAACAAACGCATCAGAGTGGAAAATATTTTCTCAAAACAATTTATTATCACAATAAAGTCTAATTCAAAAATGATTAATTAAAATGGGCGTTACTTATAGTTGACACATGATTTGCCGCAAAAAAGATTGCTACTCCATTACATCCAATATAGAACAACAGAACTACATCGACAAAAAATGTGACGCTGGTAAGCGACCATAGCAACGGTGACTACACATCAAAAAGTCATCAAGTGGGTGACTCGTCAGCCCTTCGATTTGACATACGCTACAACAAGGGCAAGTCTGTTTCACAATGTATTTTATTCTCAAAATTGTTTAAATTTAAGCTCGTCTTGTACAAACCTAAACTTACCATCCCACATACCCCAATCTATTTCTATACCACATTTCGCAATAGTGCAGTATAGTTGCCAGCCATGTCTTACATTACCATAGAACTATCAAATTTTTCAATAAATAAGAAGAATGTAAATTTCTTCGTCTTGCACTATACATAAATAAATATATCAAGCATTGAAATCGCATCATTATAATAACCGATGGTATAATAAAGGTCGCAAATATATATATATATATTACAAAGACTTTTTAAATTGGTGGAATTATTAAGAATTAAATATATTTGTGCATATATGGGATGTAAATGTCAGAATGAACCCTTCGGGTTACGAATACTTATTACTGATATTGTAATATCAGTTGGGATCCGTAATACTCATTAAACAAACCAGCTGCAATAAATTGAATGTATTAATCTGTGTCTTAATTAGCAATATTTCGAATGCGCAGATTAAATGTCGGGTCAATTTTAATTTTCAGGATATTTTTAACTATATTACGTCATTTATGCGATCAGTTCGCGCTGCAATTTCGTACGTGTTATACCTATTAATAATATAATAATTATAGCAACATTATTAGCATAGAGTAAAATATATATTAAACAAAAAAGCTAAACTGACACTCAATGATAAGTTCCTCTGTCTGTTTAATAAATAAATAACGACATCAGGTAACGGCCAGAGATAACTACACAATCATTTATAACTTACACTCAATTGTTGCTTCAATTAGGGTTTGTATGTTCAGTTAGGTAATATTGATAATCCACTTATTATTGTAATATATCAGTTCAATAAATTTTAGGCATTTATCATATGACTAACAACGTTAACAAATAAATGAGAGATTGTATTTTTACTTAAAATTAAATTGTTTATTATATTTATATAATTACGGAACATGAATACTTTGCATGTTACTTGCGTGTTAAATAACAGAGGTATCATGAAACATGTCATAAATAAATGACAAATCACGAAGTCATCGTAACCTAATGCTTCTGGAATGTTCGTTATTTTAACTGAAAACAACATACGTCATAGATTTGGCGATAATAATTTTCCAGTTGAACGTACGTAGTTTCTTAACCTGTAAAATATAATCAATACCAGAGGTATACATTAGTGTTCAAGTATACCTACAACCGTTGCTACGCCACTCAATTTCATGCTTCATTTATATTCGGTCACTTGTCTGCTATGGGTTCTGAATTCTAGTGGTTTAATAGTAGTAGTAGTAGTAGTAGTAGTAGTAGTAGTAGTAGTAGTAGTAGTAGTAGTAGTAGTAGTAGTAGTAGTAGTAGTAGTAGTAGTAGTAGTAGTAGTAGTAGTAGTAGTAGTAGTACTAGTTGTATTGCTTAATACAACTTTATCCTTGTTGCAAACGTGATAACCGCAAATGCTCGATGCTTGAGGCTTAAAGTTTACAATCATGATTGACACTTTTAATATAAAAATACAGAACGATATCAGGAAACATTTGAACTAAATTTTATTATAAATATTGAAATAATTTTAACTTTCAATTTAAGAGTAAGTCAACTTTGAGCTTATTGGGTACCTCTATTTGTTTTATGACTTCGAATACCTACCACATGCTCACTTCACTTAAAATTAGTCCTCAGTAAAAGCATTATGCTGTTTGATGAACTCAAAACGTCGTGGTGAAAATACAACATTCCCTTATACCTTTAACTTTAGATAAATTTACCACATTATATTTGATAAACTTAACAATGAATTTTTAAATCAATACAGCAAACTTTAAACTTTGGCGGTTTTCTACCAAAGTAATATAATTAAATGGAATCTTTTTTTTAATAGAATCATTTTTCGTCACATGAAACAAGAATTTAAGAACTTATCTATTTTTCTCCCTAAATTCATATTGACAAAAAAATACTATAGTTCCAAAAATCTAATTTATTCCTTTTAGGAAAACCCAACTAAAAAGTAGATGCTAGGTATGATTCTGCTAGAAAGATCTAATATCTAGCTAACGGACCTGTAAGGATAATTTTTAAAACTCAATATAAAGGATTCAAATAAGAATTACATATTTATTAAAATTATTAAAAGAGAATAAGTATATAATATGAAATATGTTTATTTCTATAAATATGCATATAGGTGTAAATACTTTAAGTCATTTAAATATTTAATCTTTTTTATATTTAAGTTTTGTTATATCATTGGCATCCACGCTATCATAATATAAACTTTGGTAAATTAGATATTTATACATATATTAACATGTTCTGAGACTTGTAATTAAACTGTAGTTAAAAGGCCGAGGACGGTAAAGTGGACACGTCATTACTATTTGAATATAACCGGTATTCCCCTATTTATCTACCCGCATAACTGAACTAACTGCCGTTAATAACGGTATATAACTTTCTAACTAGGAATAAATAACAATGATCAAATATTTCACAGATTTTAGAAGTATATAACATCACACGTTATTTGTATCTTGTTGTAAATTAAGAATTTACGATATTCCTGCGGGTTTATCTGTATGCTTTAATTGAAAGATTTAACAAAACGAGTAGAATAAATTTTAATCGATCTGAAATGTAATCGGTTCTAAGTTTCGAAAGATTGCTTAGACCACTCACGTACCACCTACACATACATATTACATCCGAGCAGGAAGGCTTTAAAGCTAACAATCACAAACTCACGTATTGAATGAAACCAGTATTTCGAAATCATCTAAAGAAATTTTTGGTTTTTTTCAGATAGCAAAATTCTCCTCTTTTTTATACCTGGAATTATCGTTTGTTTACATTGAATTTAGTTTTTTTTATATATAAACTCTCAAGTACACATTCGGTTAGCTACGCCATAATTATAAATCATTATCATTTATATATAAAAATAAAGGATGTTGTATTGACTCAAACATTGTCTTAATTAAATTTTTCAAATGTACACGGAAGTTAACATCTTATATTAAATAAATGCTATATAACACTTCTAGCACAATTTGTATATCTTATGTTAGAATAAAGTCTTATAAGTATTTCATATAGAAAACGCATTTTAAGTTTATCAAAACTATTTTGGATTGTAATTGACTTATTAGTATGAGCATAAAAAGCGTTGTAAGATGAAAATAGAGTTAGTAGAAGACGGTAGATCAAGTATTGTAAACGAATAAATATTTACGAAGTACACTTTGTGTGATAATACTGATAGAAAACCCCGGCTATCCCGTACATATATATTTAGAGGAATGCCATGAAAGGGGTAAACTAATATGAAAATAAATTTATTTGTGCAGTACAAACTTTTTAAATCAAAAGTTTTAACATAAAAAGTTAGACTGAACGAAAAAAAACAGAGGCTCATTACCTTAATTGTGAGGAGTTTTGACCTAATATGATGAAAAATGGATGTTGTGCTACACAGTGTTTTTTTATAATGGGTAATATTTAATTTGTTTTCCCAGTTTATCCCATACATGTTCTAACGAGTTTAAGTCTAGCGAACGTGCTGGCCACACTAAAACTTGGATTCCGACCTCAGTAAAATACTCTGATACTACCGCCACAGTGTAGGTCAGATCAAGCACTGTCGTGCGTTAAAAGACAATTATCCTCGACGAATGGGGCAAAAACGCACCACAACCTGCTCCAAAAGGTGGGTTATGTATCTTGCTGCAGTCAGGGACCCATTTTCTAAGTACGTACTCCTAAGTAAATAGTGCCTCATACCTTTACTGACCTGCCGTCATAAGGCTCTCTTTCAACTATCTTGCACTGATTACGTGTATTTCTCCAGGTCGTCTCCATACTTTGAGTCGTCCATCATTTTACTTAAGATAGAGTCTGGAATCGTCAATAAATAGTATTTTTCCCCAAGCGTCTTCATTTTAATGTCGTGGCGAACAAGCAAAGCTGGACCGAGCTACTCTATGACCCGAGGTGAGCAAACGGCCTCTGGCGGGCAAGCATACCCCCATATTAGACGCCATAAATTTACTTCTAATCGTTTTGGTGCTAGCTGTCACTTGTCGAACTTATCATAGCTTGATACGTACTTTGGGAAAACTTCAAGTACCGTTTCTAAGGACATTGCTTTCAGTCTGTCGTCCCTCTACTGTTTTGCGACCTTGGCCCTTAGGTCTCGTATGCTCTCTAGTCTGCCGGTATCGTTTAGCATTGCGAAAAATCACAGACTTGGACAATCGTAACGTTTAACCATTTTCAATTAAAGCTACAGCTTTAGACAACTGAGCAACGCTGCCATCCAACATCATCACTCGAACTTGTCAAATCAAGATTTTTTTGTCAAAAAGAAACAAAACTAATGTTAAATTTGTTAAAAACAAAAGAACCTGGAGAAATTTTTACACTACATATCTAAAAACTTAACCGATGACCATGAAAAAAATTAAAATCGTAAATAAAATTCTATCCAAAATTTTCTTTTTTTTTACTGTATACATAATACTATTATATGTATTTGGCTACTTAGAAATAAGAAAATATTTTATGTTATTCTACCTTTTTTCCAGTTCCTGTAAATAAGTCCAAGCGTGTAATTGACAAAAAATTACTTACTGCAACATACTAATTGCACTTAGAATTTTTTTATTTACAATATAGCTTCAAATACGGTTACGTGGAATAGTATCCTATAAGAATTCAGTCCTAATACAACGTATGTCGAGCTAGAAGTTAGGCAGTGTGCAATGAGATTTTCATACATAACATTTTGAAATGAAATAAGGAACGTTATTATCTGAAATTAAACGGAAATTAACACGTACGGGAACCGTCTGCTAAACAAATAATACAACACTTCTATAACATACCTGATGAACTATAAGCTGATATATACAAACAAATCTCCCGTGTAGGCACAGTTTTATTGCATTTCTGTCCGACGTACCACTTTCTCGTTTCGACACGCTGGATAAACGATAGTAATGAGAGAGACAGGTAGCGTCCGCCGATGCTATCTTATTTTATTCATGGAGGCGCGAAACACGGCGTGCGGTGAGATGGACTTACGCTGAAGGCTTTGCGAAAGGCAGAGACAGACGATACCTCTCATGACCAACTGCAAATAAAATACAGACTAGGGTGAGCGGCCACCGACGATTGTTATTCGACTTATATAGTAACAATGTCTACGTTCATAACGGGAGGAATGTTAACAGTAAAAAAAAAGAAAATGCATCTATTGAAATGGTTGATAAATTTAAATAAGTTCAAGTGCTTTATCGTGAGGCTTATTTGTTGAATGTGTAAATTTAAATTGGATACTTTTCGTAATTTGCGCTACGTGTTATTTCTAATTGAAACTTTCTGTTCATTATTAGTTACTTCCTGTCAGTTTTTATCCTGATTTGGTTCATGAAGGCGTAATTGCGTTATGATTCAAATGTACTCGTAATTCAAGTAAGTTTGTTTTTGAAAAAGTAAAATATATTTTTCACCATCTTATATTAAGTAAATAACAACTTCAGACAACATTTTGCTTTTGTCGTGTAAAGCGAAAATATATGTATTAATTTATTCGGGTTCCCTCAGTTTAATGGTTTGACATTCAAGACTGTCTTTATTTTTTATTTAAGTAGGCAGGTATGTGCTTGTGAGGAACTTGTAGTAACTCGCTTTAGTGAAATTAAATATTCTGAAAAATGTACATGCCTATCGGTTCTTGATAGTGTTCTAAAAACGCCATGATGATATGAGTTAATTTGCAGAGTTTAAAGTTGTGAATTAAGCATAGTTGTAAATAAAAGAGTAAGTAATCAACTAAAATAATGCATCTCATTTAGATACTTCTATTATTGTTGATATTATTTTAATATATTGAAATTATACTTTCCAAAGAATTATGTGTTCAAAACGCAAATGGTACAAAAAATCATTAATTAGCATATGAATAATACACATAAATAGCTATTTAATACAATCGGTTGACAACAAAGGCTAAAATGGTATTTAGCTGTTATTAATTGTTTTCAAAAAAGGAGGCGATTCTATGTTCGTATGTATGTATTTAAATTTTAATATATATGTCCAGCCATAACTTTGTTGTTTAAAAAACGATTTTCTTGTTTCTTTCTTAGTGTATAGAAGATAGGTAAGAGTTGGTCCCCTTTAAATATGGGGAGAATCTGATGATGGATTATGAAGATAAAGAGGGGATCTTATCAACAGGTAGCAATATTTCAGCCGTATTTAAAGATATCTGCTGTAACAAATGTAAAGATATTTGCTGTGTTTAGTAAACTTACCAATATGAGAAGTTTCGTAACCGTAAGAATACAGACTTTACAGCAACCATGCCGAGTGATTTGGCCTCTAAATCATCATATAATGTCATGTAAATGTCATATCATGCACAACATTTCTTATTTAATTAAACTGTGTTAAGTATTCAGAGTACATAAATTATACATAAATAAAATAAAATAGATCTCGTAATGAGTACGTTTAAATAACCAAAACAAATCCTCGTAGAAAACATTGCAATAATAATTTAACCTTCCTTTTTGGCGTTGACGTTGGTAGTGACATTAGAGTTCATATGAAGAAATTTTAACCTTACTTCTCGGACCTAGGATATAAATCTAACATTTATAACGGAACCTTGACGTACTTGATGTACTTGACCAAACATTGAGGCTTTTGTCTACTGCACGCTATTGTTTGAATGTCATAAAGTCCAATTTTCAGTGGTACCCTTGCAAACTCCCTGCACGTAGCGGGTAATGCATAAAACATCTGGCAAACTATTTTGAACTTTATAGAAGACTCTAGTGCGACGGCGAATCTGCGAAAAGGGGAAATAATAAAAATATTCTCATGAAAGAAAGGCAGGTGGCATTAGTTATTATTGACCAGTAAGATTCAGTAATAGTTGATATTATATCTACACTGGACATTTTTGTGCTTATATTACGCACTATTCATCGTTCACAATAGGTAAATCTTGTTAGCAATAGCACGTTGGTACGTTTTCATATCTATAGAACTACATATAACATAACGTTGGATCACCTGGAGAAATAATAGTGGCTGAATTGTTTATGCGACGTTCGATACTGTACTGATAGCGATTTTATCGAAGGTCACCATTTCTTCTATAATTTCAACAGAGTTCTTTGTTTCAGAACTCGCACAAAATTAGTAATGAAGATTTTTGCACTGTATAAACTTAACTGTTATGTTTAAAAATATGGAACAGTAGGAATTAGTAATATAAAGGCGTATCAGTCAACCGAATCGCGTTAGGGTTTAGCGTAATACTGTTGTATGTGTATGTCGATGTCGGCTTGTACCGTTTTGGGATCTACGAGATGCGATATGCATTAGCACCAGGAGAAATTCCACGAGTAGTCATTAAGTGTTATTTTATTGCCAGTAACAGCTAATGTGATATTTATCTTTATTATAACGAGGAATAAATATTATTGAATTATGCATTTGTTGTCATCCTTCGAATATGGTTTTATATGTATTACACTATATTATATATGAAATATTGCACCAGGGACAAACCATGCACTCTCGAAACCTGCCTAATTGGATTTACACACCAGCGATAATGCCAGTCTATAAAAGTCGATCTAGAGACTGGACAGTTTAATTTATTAAGCAGCATATAAAAATGACTTCTACACGACTCATTCAGGTTATAACAATTGTCAAATCGATACTTTGTATGCATACATCTTCACACAACTTCACATTCATACAGATAGGGTAGTACGTTATATTATATATGTTAAAAACATATGTAAATGAAATGAATTTAAAATGTATGCATTCTTAGACCTTGTAATCCGGAGCATTGAGATGATTCGATTATTGTTAACGAGAAAATACTAAATTTATAAATTTAATTTCTGGCAATATATAATGAGGTTAGTTAATTCAAATTTAAAATTATTTAATCATATAGGAATTATGTAAATACACTTATGAGCGTAATTTTTTACTTCTACTACCGTTTAGAAAAGGTGCTTTAACATTGAGAAGAAGAAACGGCCAAAGTAACTGATCAGAACATTTTTTAAACAACACATGGCAATTACAAAGTTTTAACCAGCACGGAACTGGTTTCGATGCTATTATTTCCAGGCGTCCTTGTCGTTATATCGCACCTTTAGAATGAAAGTGACTTAACTCAAAAATTGCAATTTATAGGAAATGATGAAGAAAGTTTTCAAAAATGTATGCTCTTGAGTAAATTTAAAAAGACTGAAGTATTAGGTTTTCCCTTTTTCCCTTTCTCACTCATAATTCGGGCTCTTTTTCACCATAGGGCTTTAGAGTAGGCTTTTTTAAGTAAATTTATAGTAAAATCTGGAATTTTAGGAATTTTGAGTTAAGTCACTTTCATTCTAAAGGTGCGATATATTCATCTACACTATCCTTACCTATAAGCTGTGCTTTAACGCGTCACTTAAAAGTTCAAATTGGTAACTCACGTTTCAACTTTGGAACCACACTGTAAAAACTAATCCAAGCCCCATAAAAGAACGCTGAACGTTTTGGAGGCTACATGAAGTCGTAATCACTTTTCTGTTTGTACATATTTAATTATTCTTTTAATAAATACCAAATTACTATAAATGTATTGACTGGCTACGGTGAGTACACCTATTTCTTTAATGTTTTTCCGTAAAGATTCACGTGACTTTAGTTTATATATGTATATAGCTCTGATTAATCTTTTCTGCAATACAAATATTAAATCAATGTCCTAATTTACCCTACGTTAGGATACCATAAGGCATAACACTATGGATATAGGCAAACATAAGATTCGTAAAATAATAAGACAATAATCTAATTAATCTAAATAAAAGTTATGACGGGTTGCATAGAACATACCAAAATCTAAAATCTGTGGTAATTATGATCGTATAATCTTTATGACTTCTTTGTCACAAAAAGTTCAATATAAATAAAATATCTTTTTTGGCACCACAATAGTTATAAATTGTGGGGTGCGAGTGTATAAATGTTTATTTATTTATAAAGTCAAATTAGTAGAGAAAATACAGCGGTTTGAAAGCCCTCATTATTATATATTGTCTCCACTCCTATTTTCCATCTCCGTTAATTCATTATGTTCTTTACTTAGTTGCTCTTACCACTTTTATTCTGACGATTTACAAATTTATGCACAAGCTGAAGCAGAACAAATAAATAATATTATTAATAAAATAAATAATGACCTAGACAGCATTTCTGCATGGTCACGGAAATTTGGAATAAAAGTAAATCCCAGTAAATGTCAATCTATTATTATTGGGAGTTGGCCCCAAATTACCAAAACGGACTTAACTTCGGTAATCCCGATCAAGTTCGAAGGCACTATTGTTGCGTTTTCTGCTACAGTAAAATCTTTGGGCCTTTACTTGGATAATTCTCGTTAATAATTGTTAAACTCTGTGCCCTAAATCGATTAAGAAACTTTTTACCTATTAAGATTAAAATAATTTTGGTGCAAGCTCTTATTTTCCCCATAATCGATTATGATTATTATTATTTTTCGAGTATTCATATTATACGTATGTATTATGCAATGTTATTATTTATGTAAATATTAACTCTACTTAACGCCATTGATTGTTTTTTTTTCTGACTTTCCGAAGGTTGACTGGCAGAGAATGCTTTTAGCATTAAGTCCGCCTTGTAACTTTACAGTTTGTATGGTGCAAAAGTTTAAATAAATAAATAAATATTGGTATATATTATATATTGTTATATATACGAGTAGTTAGGATGACATAATCCACTCACAAGTATGAGCAAGAAAGAATAAAACAATATTAAATGAAAATAAATATTAATTTATCTTGACCACGCGTATTGTTTTGATTTTTGACAGTTTTATATTTTACTTTTTAATACGGAACAGTAAAAAATAGAAATGTTGTTTCAGAATCCACCAAACTAACAATTCGGTTAGCGTTGCACACTCAATTATGAGTTAACTGTACCACGAGTTAACTCGGAATGTGTCGCTAACTACAGGTTAAATATTCATTCACCAAACGCCGTATTGTACGATATCGGACCGGGAGCGAGAGAGAGAGAGAGAACGTGAATTCGTTGTCTATTGTGTTATCTTGCCTTTATGATAATTTTTCATATTTTTACCATGGATATAGACGTGTCTAGATACGAACTCATTGTTTTTTGCCATGGAGTAAAAAGGTAACACATTGTAAGATTTCTTTTTGATTCTATTAAATTTCTATCCAAAAAACCGTCATGCGTTGGTTCAATGGAAATGTTTCAAGTTTACTTACGACTATAGTGTTTGTTTATAATTTAATTACGGCCCATTAGGAAACCAATCCAAAGTAACACTCTACCACACTGCTTCAAAACGGATTGAAGGAGAGGTTTGTAAGAAGGTCCAAACTGTCAAGATCTTACGATTGACCCGAACCGTTGTGTTATTTTTTCAGTACAATAAATTATCGCATGATTTTCCGATGACAAAATAATTTCTCCATTTTTGTGACACCGTTTTATCGCCTGGTCTCTACCACAAAGTAAAGTTATATTTAAGTTATATACAAGTAAAATTTAACTTATATTTTAAACCATTTAGATATATTGTCAAAGATGATTTTTAAAGAAGCATTATTCGTTTACTTTAAAACAACTGGTAGGTGTGTCAGGTGCTTTATTATTTTAAAGGCCGAATCAAATTTCAAATTGTATAAGAAAACTTCACTTCAAAAGGACAAGATTAAAGGAGTTATTCATGTTTACTATCATGTATAGGTACTACAATAACCGAAGAGAACTTCTAAAGTTGGAAGATTATCAAGAAGGTAGATAACTTAATAAAGCTAAAAATAGTAATAATAATATAACACAGATTGCTTTCGTTTCATTCCTAATATTATTAGAATTGAGATGTCCAAGAGCAAAGTCTTCAGAACGTCTTGGGAGTATATGTATCTACCTATATAAGTGTACGACACTTCTCTCTTGTATAAACCTAACAGTCACATCGGCTACATACATAAGTGTTGATGTACTTACATTGTACCTATGTATGATAACATGTATGACAGCGTAATAGGTTTCTCCATGGAGATTAGAAATCACGTAGTATAATATCTAAGCCGCTTGAGACCAGATGAGATGACATACAGGCATCAGATCGTAATCCCAGGAATTTGCTACCTGCTATTTTCAATATTGGAATAATTGCGATATAGTTACTCGTAATTTAATGATAATGTTTATTAATTACTGATGGCTCAATAGTAATATTATGCCTAATTTCTTTCATACCGGCTCAACGAGGATTCATTATACAAGTGTGTTTGTGCCTAGTTTTAGTCTGGATGGAGGTTTCTGTTAGGGAAGTTTAATGAGTTTAAAAAAAAGTGAATAGAAATGTAAAGTTTAAACGGAAAAATGTCTTGCAATTTCAACCAATTATTATCATGTGACAATTCCAACAACTATATTTAAATTTTTTATTTCTTCAGTAATGTTTTTACCCGTTTATTTCATTCGCTCTTATCTCCTCAGAGACGCTCACCTTACGTCACCTCGACTCATGTCACTTCATCGCTACTCACTAAAATCCTTCGTTACAGAAACTTCGTAGATACATGTGTAGTTAGTTACTGTGTCTACGTTCGAAACCATCCAAAACAAGGGTCATATTTTTGAACTCGTTCAAATAATTACATAAAATCATATTTAGTATGAGTTTGTATGTTACTTATTATTATTTGTTGCCTAAAATACAATATTACATTTTATAGGAGTATGTAAATAACTTTAAAAGTAAAATATATTTTTACTTTAGTTAATAATAAATAGATCTAAAAAAGCCAGTTTAAGAAAATCTTTCATTTCAGTTTGCAATTTGAATAATGACATGACTTGACTTAGTTCGAAAGAACACGTGTCATTTACTTTTGAATATTTGGTTACACAAGTTACGATGTGTAATATTCTTGCCAAGATTAAAATATTACTTTAAGTGGATGATTATGGAAACATTAGATATTTGAATCGTGTTTAGCTACGTTATAGTTTGAAAAGTAATAACAATAGAACGTGTACGATACTTTTGAAAGTATCTCAATGTTGTTATAGTCAAGGACAAACAGAATGATTTTCTATCTTGATATAATGATTCATTGGAAGCGGTACTCGAAGTTAAAATTGAATTCCTGCAGAAATATTATGATATGATAATACAGCTATGATTCGTTTCCTGGCCTTTTTTAGCTCATATTGAGTAATAGGAAGTATCGTTTATTAAATCTCAAAAACATAATATTCTTTTCATCATGTCATACTATGAGGAATCCGCGGATTCCGGGAATATCTTTCGATTATTCGTAAGTTAATTTCAGTTAACATTCTACGGATTACTAAGCATCTATCTGCCTTTGCCGTTTTTCAGATATAATAAACATATATTTTAATATAGAAATCATATCGAGAAATATATGACAGTTGTTCCAGTCCCTGGACCTATCAAAAGAAGCAGCTGCCGATCTAGGTATACTACCCATACGCGTCAGCCATTATCACTGATTACAGTATGACTTTAGTATTCCACATTCAATAAAATCTTGTACAGATGGTTTAAAGCATGTATCAATTAACCACGAAACGAACCTTATTCGATTGAAAAATACAATCAGAGCACAAAAACTGAATATACCTAGTAGACGGAAGACGCGAGTTAAGAATAAATACAATGCAGAGATACGAGTAATGTATTGGTAAAAAGGCCATAATTGCGTAGAATGTATTAAGAGTCCATTCATTCAATTCAATTACATTAAAGACGCCTTAATTCTTTATTTTACATAAGTGTGTAGCTTATTCTAATTTAGCTTACAAATCCGCAATACGATATTTATATTAACAGTATCATTAGAATTCATTCGGCGTAGATTCTTGAAATCTATTGTATTCAAGTGTAAGAAATACGATAATAGTTGTAATTGTAAATGGGAGTCATCATCAAATTACTATTTCTATATATATGAAGTGTAGCTGACATAGTCTTTTGATTAAAATAATATAGTATGAAATAGACTCACTATACCTCTTTAAGTACTTACTAACTCTGGAAGGCAACCTCAGTTTTTGTTGTCTCATATTATTGAGAATTAGACATGTAAAATACAGTAGGTACATTGTGAAATAATTCTTTCTTTCAATTTTAACAAACGAACTATATTATTTTTATATGCATAATCAACTAAAAGGTGTAAATTTATTAAATAATGAAGTCACTTATCGTGATATGTATTATTTATTTATTATAATTAAACCACCTCCTGTCCTATCCTAAGGACACCTCCTTCTCATAACTTTATAATTATCTCCAGGTAAATGAAACTATATAGTGGAAAAATATGGAACTCCGCACAGAAATATGTATATAAAATATAGTAGCAATTTTATTGATATCGCTACATGAAGGATCTATATTGCCCGTGTTGTTATCTAGCAATTTGTTCATTTAATTAATGTATTCGGGCAATATTAGTATTTCACGATCTACTTGAAAGACTGCAACTAAAGCAAACAGAAGACTAAGAAAGGTTGAGATATAAGAGACAACGCTCCTCAGTTTAACGAGAAGAGTCTAAAATATACCTATTGTACTGTGCTACTATTATTTATCCATTTGCTTTTTTATTATTAAATATCGGTTTGATTAATCATTATACCCATTAAAGAAATTTTTGTGTGAGTACCTACGCTTCTTCTATTTACTTTATTAGAATATTGTTATGCCTAGAGCTGTATAAAAATTATCAATAACATTCCATGAAACCATTATGCGTGGACGTAACGTTACAGGTCTGTCATTGCATACCATGATCATACAAACTATGTTGTACTAAAGTATACGATCAAAAACTTGTCAGATCTAAAAAACATAAACAATTATACATCAAAAACCAATTCAGTCGTTACGTTTTGTGAGAACTCATCCATCCTTGTACCTAGTTAATTAAAATCGAATAGTCATTAACGATTCCTACGGGGAAGGCCGTATCCGAATATCGCAGACAATGCATTGATTGGGCTTAAACCGTAAATCGAACGATCTTAGAATCATGTCCGATTCCACCAATTAAATCACTTCAAATCCTCTCTAAAACCGTGTACTGCGTTCAATCTTTTGCAGCCGGATTTTGGAGCTTTGTATCGATCCAATAATATGATCTGGAATTACATTTTGGATTATTTAGACAAGTCTCAACATTCATTATTGAAAGTGAAAAAATTAAGGCTTTTGCAGATAGTTATTTTTAACAAAACTAATGGAAATTTGGACGTATGTAAATAAACGAATTAGTATTTTGGAGGTTAAATAGAATGTCATTTCTTTTTTGTAAATCTAAAACTATTGAAAAAAACTTCAATCTAAACATAACGATATCTGGTGACATTGATGCCACCTATTATATGTTGTTTACTATATTTTTTATTATGATGAATACTAAGTCATAATTATGAAAATATTATAGATATTTTCTATTGATCCTTAATAATTATGGAAACTCGTTTGAGGTTAAGAGCATGATAAAAATTTATTCACAATTCCAGTACATTTATGCATATATGCCTTTATATAGAAACATATACGTGGATAATGTGAAGCTAATAAATTATAGCGCGTAATAAAAATGAAGGAATGGCTAAGTTAATTGCTTTCATCTCCGTAGATGATAATGTAGGGGTGAAATTAACCGCTAACTTAATACGACGCTGGCAGCGTAGCCGTTGTACCAACTTTTACACAACAGAGTAGTTCCCAAAACCTGTTAAGCTCTAAGATGTTGGCATTTTAATAACTGAGCGCACGTTGGCAGTGCTCCGTAAACTTGAAATTAACTTGGAGCCCACGGGACGGATATGCACTCTGCCATGAATACGCCGGCTTGCTATACTTCTATTGTTACTTGTTATAACAAGGTAGGTATCCCGTCGAAGATTGTGAGAGTCATAGTCGATATGTATAGGGAATATTACAATGGCTTCGTTTAATTTGCATGAAACGAAGTTTATACAAGCTTATTAAAGTAGCTTCCATTCGCATTATACTATACACGTGTCAGAATTTAGAATGATTAAGAAACGTCATGTTATGACGCATTTTTATGTTCAGACTCAAGAAATATTAGAACATTAACAGATTGTATAAAAAAACGGTACGAAATTTTCTCATAAGTTATTTAATTTCATGACCATGAAAATAGGCTTATGTTTATCCGATCCTTTCATTCTTGATATAACTATTAAATGTAATAAACTAGATTAAGGTATTACGCCTCGTCAACAAGGTAGAGCTGTTGAGCCAAAAAATGGTAATAAATAAAAACCATCGGAATAATTCAACGCGCGCTCGAATCACGCCAGCAGATCGGTTGCATATTATCATACGAACATTTTACGGGCGAATTTATGCGTGTTATCATTTTTACGACTGGGCCTCAACGGGAACTCGTAACTTGTCAGCTCGTTTTTATTCCGTGCCTTTTCGATTTATTTGTGCACTCGTGTAAACCTTTACGTAATTTTAATATGTCTTACATTAACGTTGATCGATGAATGATTGGATTTATTATTATGCCAGTTTGTGCATCATGAGCGAAAGAATGAAAATGGTCAAATAAAAACTTCAAATTTTTTAATTTGTATTTAACCAATAAAGCAGTTTTTAAGAGTGAAATCAATTTGTCTCTGCATCAATGGCATATCCAGCGCTCAAATCGCATTCCTAACAGAGCTAATATGAGTAAATTCCTATAATCCCCTTAGAATTAGAATATTGATATATCTCTCTCACAACCAATATATTTCTCTAATATTATATATCTTAAATATCCAATTTAAATCAAATCTTTGATTGAATTTTATTATAACAATGTAATCGCTCGAGCTAAGGAACAAAGATACTTTTTATTATCTTTTATTTTTATGTTGCAATAACTAGTGCAGTTGTAGTAATCATGTGCTTTTACTAACTGCCCGACCGAAGTATCCATACAAAAATAAATGTTTTGTTGATGTAGTTAAATAATTGTTTTGTTGATGTAGTTAAATAATTGTTTGGTTGTTATGTTAACACCCCACTACAAGCTACAACTTTTACAACTTCGACGATTTAACAACAAGGATGTAAAACTTTTCGGTAATTCAAGTATTCAATTCATTCAATTATTAAAATTCTTGTGGGAATTATTGTAATAATTATTAGTTGTGTACTAAGATCTTATAGTCGGGTATTAGCTACAATTTATATTCAATTTTTAAATCGTAGTATTTTTCCACATTTAAAGAAATAATACATTAAAAAATACCAATTTTTTTGGTGATTAATCAGATTTAAATAATTACGGACCAGATTCTTGGATCAGTTTTTGGTTAAAGAAAATGTTTATTATTTTAAAACAAATAACATATTTTACCACGACTAAAAATATCATAAAATGCCATAGGCATATTTTAAGTTTTGTCTTACGCGTGCATTGTGTTCAACATGAAAAACTTCTTCACAAACTTGGTTACTATGGGCCAAGAAAATTTCATTGTATTTGATTACGTCTCATCTGAACCATAGGGTTCAATGTGTCGTCATAATCTCAATTGTGACGGATGTACAACAGGGCTGAATACTAGGTCCCTATGCGTTTCTTGTTTACATTAAAGATTTGCCGTATTACATTTACAATAATGCAGATACTGTGAGTTTGCTTTTGAAATATCGTTAATATTTTAGATAAAAAAAATTAAATTAAATTTTAACGATATAAATAGTGCTCTTTCCCATGTATGATATTGGTTTGCTGTAAATAATTTACTTTTAAATATAAAAAAAACATAATTTAGAATGTGTGTGTACTAACTATGGAACTATTCATATTTTTAGTATTTGTCACATTAGATCGTAAACTTAAATGGAGCCCCTGTATTCCATTTTTTGCAGATAAATTAAAGAAGCCAGTATATGCCATTAGAAAGATAATATAGTATGGTGTCGTAGAAACAATCAGACTTGTTCAATTTTACTATTTTCATAATCCTATATGTGATAAAATTTGTAGAGCGCTAAAGCAGCTGATATTATTTGTGCTGTAGAAAAGGTCAATTAGAGGCAAACATAAATAAAAATCGAGCGAGCCTTTATAACAAAAAATTAAAGAAATTAGTGTAGATAACATGGTCGCTCAATACATTAATACCAATATACATATTTTGTGCCATATTGGGACGGCCTAGAATACTCCCCCCAATCCCATGCTGGCAGAACAGGGGGTCGTAAAAGACGACAGATGCCAGCCAGCTTGGTCAATCATATTATTACGGGTATTATTATCTTTCCGTGAAGCCTGCCTGGCTAACTACCACCCTCCTGCTTGAATCAGCCGGTAAACGACTCGTCGTGTTCCGGCAGGGGGCTTTAGACCCAGTACTTTCTGCCTTACCTTCTTCTCATTTCCTGGCCGACAACGCATCAGTGATACCTTTGGTCTTGCTGATGTCCATGGGCGACGGTGACCACTTAGCATCAAGTGGCTCGTCTAATCATTTGTCGGTTGTTGCATAAAAAAATACTATTTAATGGAAAAATGTAACCATGTACAAACAGAAAGTGAAATACATTTATAAACGTCCAACAAGAAGTAGACATAATTATTTTCTTCATATAACGTGGAGTGATCTTTTATGTGGCTTGGAATACGTTTTACAATGAAGTCTCAAAGTTGATACCTAATTTACCTACTAGAATTTTTAAGTAACGTGCCGAAGCACAGTCGGTAGGTAAAGGGCATTTTAGTACAGACGAATACATCAGTGACAAGGACGCCTGGAAATAATAGCTCCCTTACCGGTTCCGCGCACGTTAGACACTTACAATGTAATTTTTATGGGTTGGTTTAAAAGAGGTGCTGATATGTGTTTTTCGAAACTATAGAGAAAAGAAAAAAACGTGTATAAGTATATTTATAAAACCTATTAATTTGAAGTTTGGCATTATCTAAACATACAAAAAAAATAAGTGTCAAAATATCAAAACAAGTGTTTTAACAAAAACATACAACACCAGTAAGTAAGAAAAACTTTTTTTAAATTTTGTCACTCTGTATGTCTGTCGTTCTGTTTGTTCGGACTAATCTTCAGAACGGCTTAGCCTATTTTAATGGGACTTTCGCTGGAAGATGAAGAAGTTTATGTATGTATGTATTATTGTTTATTTGACTTTTCATATCCAATCGATTTTGATGGGATCTTAACTAATTTTATATCAAAATATCTAGAAAAATTAACTTTCTGATATCATTTCCACCATAAAATATCCCGTTTGTAAGTATGTGTTATTCCTCACCCCATGAAAAAGCTTGAAACGTATTTAGCATTTTCTATATGCACCTAAATAAAAACTAAAAGTCTGGAATATCGGATGTGGACTTTATGGGATCAGTTAAAATATTAGAGGTCGATCGAAATGCTGCCATAGCATTTTTTTAATGTAATGAATATTTCCTAGAAGTATAAAAAAAATTAAGAACTGGAGTACCTTTGTGGAAACCTAAGGAATCATTTTTTTGAATTTTTTTGCAGCAACAATTTTTGTATTTTTATGATATTTGCCGACAAACCAAATATTAGGAGAGTGGTCATCATCATACATATATACCAGCATATAATAATAGAATGACACTCTCCATCATGATATACCTGACAAGCACTTTTCCTTCCAAGTGGCCTTATACTACTATTTCATGTAGAGAAATTTGGCTTCGCTCAAGGATAGATGGGTGGATAGAAGGAAGGCGCGATATCGAAATGCTGTTTGAGTAAAATTTATTTATATCGAATATAAATGTCGAGAGACCGGAATACCTAAAGTCGCAATCTTAGAGATTAGTCACATACCAAAATTCGACCCCAAAATGGGTAAAATGGGATTAGGGGTTAAAAATGGGGTCACATTATTATTTTCAATACGAATGACTCAAGAAAAAATGATCGTTAGTAGCTTTTTTTAATGTCATTTATGAAGGTGTTGTTGAGTTGTGAATGTCAAGGTGATATTCTTGTATTGCAATACAGTTTTAAGTCTGTAAACTTAAGGACTTTTATTCTTAAAGCAAATCTAGTACAGTATGATTATACAAATATTGTTACTATATTTATAACTGAAATGCCGGGCCACCAAGTTCAATCAGGAATAAGATTTGAACAGCTTGAATACATATTAAATAATGTGTAATTTATTTATGAGCGCTACTTATAATAACGTAACAATAAGTGACTATATCGTAAAGAAATTCACTTACGTCATCATTATTATCGTTATAATGATGCGTTGGGTACATCAACCCTTCCTGTATCAATTACGTCTGCGGCAGTAAACTGCGGCGTTATTCGGGTTATTACAGTTGTTTTACATCCAGAGGCACGTGTGCGGTCACACGCTCGCTCACGTAGCTCTGTTCTTTAACTTGGTGGTGAAGGCAGTTTCTCGCATCGTATCGTTCATAAATTTTAATTAAACATCGCTAAATAATATATACCTTTCATACATTAACGATGCGTGGGCTCTATTTAAAATGTTTTAATGTGCTATCACTGTAAATAAAATGCGGTGATCCCTTCAGCACACATCTGTACACGTCACTAACTTCTTTACAAACTGCAAAAGTGGGCACTGTTATACCATCCACTGATCACTACAAAATATCCAAAATTATATTATTTTAAAACCCGATCTCCATCTTCCAATCATCAGACACCACAAGAATTATTTTTATTATAAAAATTCTATTAACTGACTTTATTAGAATATTAAGCAAGGATTGTTCATGATTTGAAAGTAGAGAATATAAAGTATTTTATTATCAAATGTATTATAAAAATATGATCGAATGTTTCTTAAGATTGATTGTAGAATAGGTAATTCTCCATTTCCTTCAAATGTTAAGATAAAAAAAATAACACTGATAATATTATAATGATTATCCACTCTTTCACCCATTTCCAGACGTTAAATCTATTAAAAATTTTACACATATATTAAAAACTAATAAAGCTGTTACCTACTAAAATAATAATTTCACTATAAATTGAACAGCAGATAATTAGTTCAAGGGAAAAGTTAAAGTTTTCAGTTCGATAATTTTTTTATCTAATTTTAAAAAACCTCAATTTATATTCCTAAAAAAGGCATTTCTTAAACATTATATGATTATATTATGAAAATTTTGAATAACTGCACAGGGAAGAAGCCGTTGTCTTTATTATATAAGTAATAAATGACTATTAAACATCACTACGTAGACGACGACGTACGTTTCTACGTATATACGTTCTGTGTGTATACATTTACTTAGATAATTTTAATGGTCATTGGAATCGTAGCTATCTGAATCCAGTCAGGTATTGAACTCATTCGACATATAATTTAATCTCCTAACTATAATGTGTTTTGTATATAGTTACTCGGGATTCCGAAATACTTTTCAACAAACACACTTCCTGTGGTACTTATTATGGTACAAACTTCCGCAGTAAGTTATGCAGGCAATTCCTGCCAACCGCCGGTCGAACGTGGCGCGACGCTACGTAAAGCAAATTTGGGGACAGCAACGCACTGATGTACTCTGATGTGCTCTCTCACTCACATACATCATACCGTAGCGCATACACTATATTTATTTGTCTGCCCACATTAATAACTGCCTTTAAGTGTACTTTATTAATTTTTTGCAGTTTTTATTTTAATTGACACGTTACTATAAGGATCTCGAAAAATAACAAAGTTTCAAAACAAAATACATGAGAATTTCACAAGATCTACCAATCTTGCACATAAAATTGCATAACCTATGAAATTGAAATTTTATATCGATTTTTTTTTTGGTACCAAGATGTGTGATCCAACAGCGTTTGTATGACTGCTATTAATAGGTTTCCATCATTTTATAAAATTTCTAAAAATATTCGTCAAGCTGTATGATATTTGTGGTGCTAGTTGACTGGTGAAAGGCCACGACAGTACTTTGTAATTGAAAATAACGCGATGTTTTATGTCGGCGTAAACCAGGTAGATACCCCTGTTGCTTTGAATATTTATTTACATTCTAGCTTGTCTAGTGTCGTTAAAAACGGACTTTAAGGTCATTTTATTTTGAAATGCATTGCAAAAGTTGTACATGTACGACATCTCCCTAAAAATAAGTATGCTTTACTTACGTATCCTCCACGAGTATAAACTATATTGCACGTGTCGACACCAATTTTTGAAACAATTTTTTTAGTCTAAATCAGATACCTCTACACAGCCTGCTTGAATATTACTACCACATAGACCATCAGCAATGTCTGATATATATGTATGTTTTGCATTGATTTTTTATTATACCTATTGAATGTAAAAGAAATACAGGGCACAAAACAATCGCTTAAAAGTTTATCTATTGTGCTATCCAGAATCACGTTTTGAGCGTTGAGTCAATACCATTCGTACTTTACGTTTCTTAGAGAGACGTAGGGATTTAATCCATAACAGCCATATGATGCCATACTAATTAGGGGATATTTGAAATCGTAAAATAACCCGCGAAAATGCAAATCCATTTTGTAATTAGACACCATATTGCAATTTAGGACGTTAAAAAATATTATGGTAAATATGAAATTGAAAAACTTGTATTGTTAATTCTCAATTATTTTATTTTATAAATAAATTATATCCTATATTACAGTAAAACTAGTTTTTCGTAAAAAAATCTGCCTTATATATCTGGTTATACTTAATTTATCTCTTTGCTTATATATGTAGACGCATATAATGTGTTTGAGCATTATAATAAATAAATAACAATTTCTTTTTTGTCCGTATCGACTAAATAACTGAACCAGTGAGTTGGAACTAACCGTGCGCTCTCTGGCTTTGTTTACAGAAGGCACTGAAGTTTCCTTTGGCTAATATTCAAATTCACTTTCTTACCTTTTGTTCCGTATTGTAAATAGCATTCAGTTAGCGAGAGAGAGAGAGAGAATGATTAAAACTAAAATTGTAAAAACTGTAATATGAGTATAGTCGCATTAATGTACAGATTTTGAAAATAACTTACGTATTTCTATGATTCATAATCAACAAACTACCACACGTGCCCCATCCTAAGCGTTGACTGCCGCTAATTGATTATGGGGTTGTAATGAAAAAGACATAATTGGATCGTATTGGTACCAGCCGAAAAAGATGTAACTAGACGTTGTTTAACTTGCTCTCCGACACTGTAATCAAAACACATTAAAAATATTTTACGGTTAGTCCTAAAATATTCCAATACTTTACTTACGAATAAAGTAAAAGCTTCGCAAGCCTAATTCAGAAGAATAGACTTCATCGGGATGAACCCTAGCTCCTTTGCATCCAAAGACATTTCAATGCAAGAACCTAATTGTAATAATATAAAGAAAAACTTACCGTCACCAAAACGTTCGCCACCTTAATTACTTTAATCAAAAACTGATCTCTACTTTAAGGATATTGTTTACGTTATCTCAGGTTAAAAGTTAACGCTATGCAATGTTCCGTTATTGTGGCGTTTACTGCGATAATGTTATGTTTGTTCAGAGGAAATTTTTACTGTGAAAAACACGGAATTTTTTTTATAATAAATAATTTTTTTTTTTATAATTTTATAATAAATTTAATTTAATTATTATTATTATTATTTTTTTTTTTTGATTTTGTCAGAGTCAGTTTAATTTCTGTTTTTTTTAATATGCATAGCTCTTAATTTTTTTCATCCATGTAATTGTCGGTTTGTACGTAAAAAAGTTGGAGTATTTTTTTTATACTTTGTCGTTGTTGTCGTTCATAGTTTTCGGGCTGCCATGGGGTTCATTTTTCAGATCAACATTTCGACATTGGAGACGTTCACATCATTAACGGAATGTGCCATCTTAGAATAAGATAAAAATTGTCAGGTTAGCTCATGACTATTGAGGATTAGTGTTGTAACGAAATTGAGATTTTTTTATACAACCGTAAGCCAAAGCAGAAACTTTAAAATTTTTAAACAAATATAACGTACAGGTTGTAAATTATAACATGTCGATGTAAGTCGTGTTACAATTATTTAGCATTATCAATGATAGTAATAAAATAAATATTCTATAAAATTTCCATATTTATCAGGCGCCTGTGATTCCATTAGGAATGAAGTTTCCAATAAACTCAATAAGCATATTTGGTTTTTTCGTTCACAAACATAATAATATAGTATATATCTATATATTTTAATTTTTTCAACTCGAAAAATTTAAGAATTGCATGTCCCTTAAATTCACCAAAAAAATAGCATTAAGCGATCTACGCACTAAGATCCGATAGAAAAAAGCTCCGTGTTTTTGCTATGAATATGAACCGGACTGACAGTTATTTTTGTATTTATAATATTCTTATGAATTTATTTATTTACTAAGTACGATTCTCAACCACCTGCCACAAGCCTATATGGATGTAGTTTTTAGTTTTAATGATACCTATTTTAAAGTTTACCTTTCCATGCAAGATCGCAGGAATTACAGTGAGTATATTGTTGAAGGCTCTTTTAAATATTCTTTATTTTTTATGTCGTCTTTAGGTTTGTGACCATCCAGTGATAAATGATACTCTTCTGGCCATTGACAACCATTATAACATGGGTGTTATCTATGGGTTGTAACCTACAATTGATTTGCTATCAACTGGCTTATTAAATTTTTAACTGCAATGTGTAAGAGACTTCATGTATGGTTTTATTCGTACGGTGCCAGTACCTTATCGCCTGTAAATGGTTTGTGCATCTAGTTTGTGACATATGCAAATGAAAAGCACACAGGACTTTTTCTCGAACCAATATATTACAAACATCCGGTCTTCAAACGTCTATCTTGGTTCGGATTATTGTAAAAATGTGAGATTACGTCGCAGCATTAGGTGGAAACCGAGTAAAAAGTCTGATAGTTTTCACCAGGTTAATTAGTTAGTAAAACATCTTGTTGGTTTAATTTTGAAGGTGTGAATTACTTTTAGAGAAAATATGAAATACAAGAATAAGAAATAAAGAATTACAAATAAGAGAGAAAAAAATAGATCTAAGTTCTGGTGGAACAAAATAATTTAAAAGTGTGATTGTAAAAAAAGTCAAATGGTAAAAGCGCATCTACATAATCATATGCTCAATGCAAACAAACCCCGCGTTACGTTTTGGTTTTGAGTTAATTATAACCGAAAGTCTAGATACTGGTTTTCATTCATTTTCGTAGGAACTTACATTAAACATGGAATTTCCTATAATTCTCTATTTGTACAAATCATAGACAATAAACAATAAATAATGTCAAAATTTGTTTCTCACAATTTGTTAAAAAGAACCAAAACTTCATCTACTGAAATAATTAAAACGTTTTAATTTTGTTCTCGCGGTCAAATCAATCCAGATAATGTTAGTTCTATATTAACCATGATTGGTTTACCGCAGTGAATTATAAACCTAAGTGTGGAGCGTGTAATCAAATAATTACTACTCGTGTGAACTGTCTACATATGGCAGTTTTAAAAACTGAACTACCAATACTTATATGTAGATGGTGCACACGTTGGCCAGCTATTAAATATTGAATTTGTAATGTTAAGACATGCATATTATTCATGTTTATATAGTTTATCCTCCTTGAATTAGTATGTATATTGAACTTGTCCGTCAACTATAGCTATCTCCTTGACGGGACATTGGAAGTAATTATTGAATAAACCTTTTGGACATGTCTGACAGAATAATGTGTTGAAAATCTATGGCATTAAAACTTAATTTGAGATGTGTTGCGGCGGTGTTTTTATTTCTTTTTTTAATGCCGATATTGTAATAAACTCTATGAACTAGATTTAAAAAACGGCTATCACTGTGCCTATTGGCATTCCCTACCAGTCAGCGTAGGGTGACGTTGAAGATATGTGGTCCAGGACAATAATAAAAGTATATAAATATATCAGATAGAATATCTATAAGGGTCGCGATATGTTTATTATCATAAGAATATGACATATTTTACTAATAATACCTACAATACTTAATTTTTTAATAAATAATTAATGTGTTACCTGCCTGGACCATCTTCAATTTAAAATCAACCTTGGATTACAATTTCGGAAAACCAGTAACAAGCGGGTTCCTCGCTTCCATCTTGGCCGACAACGCATTGGTGATGTTTTTGGTATTACGGACGTTAATAAGCGGTGGTTATCACTTACCATAGGGTGGCTCATTTACTCATTATCGTCTATTGCCATAAAAGTTATTTGTCATTTTGTTGCTCTTAAGTTAGCGAGGGTTCTGATTAAAAATTTAAAAGTAGTTTGATTATAAAAAGAGGCCGGTTACATTTTTTGAAGGATATTAAATTAGAAAAATAATTGTTATAGGTACACATTTTTCATTAAATGATACATTCCATCGTCTATCAGTAAGCACAAGTTATAGATAAAAGTAAAAGAAACAGAATTTAGAAGATAGATTGTTTTAAATTATTTTCTATGTTTACAATAATAAAATAAGTTACAATAGTACAAAAGAGGCAAAAGTCACTTGGTAAATAGGTTTTACCCTCTAGCTAAAGGCCCGTTACTTTTCCGACGTCCAGCGTGCGGAGACCACGATGACAAGAGCGTGCGTTAAAGCGCACGAGACGATCGGAGTCTCCGGTATCCAACGCGCAGAAATTTCGGAGTCGAGAGTGAGAAACTTCTAAAGACTGTATTGGTTGAATGACTTCCAGAGACTGTACTAGTTTAAAAACATTAAGAGACTACCTTTTCTGGACGAACCGCCTTCTATACCCACGATTTTTCTAGAATCGTTATTTTCCGTGTTCTTTATCAGTGAACTTTATCAGTGAGTCTTTAACTTTGAAGTTCTCGTCAGCCTAATAAATGTTGTTAAAAGGAGGGCAAAAACATACACACATTCATCACAAATAATTAAATAAGTTACAAGACACCGGACAAAAGACAGAAATATATAAAGATGTTACAAGGTTAATATTATAAAAGTTACAAAGCATGTGAGTACCTAAATATTACATATAAAACAATGCAAGTATCTAAACACTACAAAGTACATTAGTGACGTGGCTCGAGAACAGTGAACAGTACTAGTTAAGATTGGTTACACATGTTCACTGATTTCAGTACATACTTAACAGTAGATGCATTGCTCATCTGGTAATACCCTATTCCATACTTATGAAATTCTGTTAAAATAATTTTAACTGCTTTTTAATTCACTGATGTTTCAGTATGTTTTGCACCGAGAAGTTTCATCATCGTCATTAGACTATATTATCCAACTACTGGATATTGCACTCTCCTAAGACACGCCCCTGGAAATTGGACTTCGGCTCTTCTTTCCCAATTACTGCCCACTGTCTAAAAGTTTATCATTCATCAATCCGCATGAACATAAAAAATATTATTTCTATTTGATATTGTACGTATTTTGACGAAGTGGGATCAAAATCGTCATACGATAGTAATTAGTCGCACGTGTGCTGTAGTGGCCAGTGCGGCGCTCGGGGACGCTCGGCCACCGGTCGCTTCCGGTGGACGGCACGCGATATTACACCGGCTCTTCAAATAGCTGTCCACAACCTTTTCTCATTACTTTTGGATTTAAGAAGTATAAAATGTACTGACAATTATAATTCACTATGAAATTTTAAGAAATAATTTGAAATGTCATTTGAAAATACACCGCGAGATAAGCGTTGAATCATTTTGATGTAAGCGATATTTTTCAATTTAAATATAATATTTATGATCAAGATTATATCATTACCTACTAGAAAATGTTATACAAATATAATATTTTTAACAAATGAGCAAAATTACGATCCTTAAAATATATTGAATATGTTGAATTTAATACGAAATTATAACCGTTAATAAAACATGTTTTCTTATTCAAGTGTTTCTACGACCGCGAAATTTCCGATCCTAACCTACTAAACTTCCAATAACAGCATGTCAATAAAGCCAATAAACTCGTCAGAACTTTGTTAAGTAGCTACTGAACACAATTTATCGATTTGAGACGACCTCTGCTACCCTATACGACCGATATTGATAGTCGGTGACAGGAGCTTCGCAAGCATCCCCCACGTCAGCTTTACCTCACGAAAACGGTTCACGCTTCCGGTCTCAATAAAACATCAAATTTCGTCCGTATTTCATCGCAATACAGCTTAAACTATATTTCTCCGATGGAAAATGAGGTTGGTGTATGCAAGCGAAACTTACGCGACATCTAAGAAAACATTTTGTTTGATAAAACGTGCTGAGGTTTTCTCGGTAGCAGGCTTAGGTGGATTTTCGCATCTCTCTTTTCAAATACGAACTTTTCATAACTGTCGGAAGTGGATCCAGGCAAAAGATTTGGTTTCTAAATATGATTTTATCCAGTCTTGCATTGCTTATTGGCAGTGAAACTTTATAGAAGTGCGTTTTGATAATTGAGTTGATTTATTATGTTTCGTGTTTTTGCAACAATGTGTATATCGAAAAAAGTGTAGTATTGTATACACAGCTTTTAGTTTTTGAATTTAAATCCACTGGGCCACTTTCTCTTTTTAAACAATTTACCAGTCTCTTTCGTGCCGCCGTACCGGAGATCTCGCTCTTGGAATTAGTAAAAAACACGAAAGTGCTGCACTTGTAATAAAACTTTTATACAATTCACCGAAGGCTGACGATCACTGCATTTTATGTACGCCGCAACGGAAGTGTATAGTTAAACAAGATGGCGACGGTCACGTGAACATGGATTCACTCCGACTTCCGCTCATTCACAAACATGTCAAGTGTATTGCTGGTAGTTAGATAATTATCGGCGTCGTTACTTCAACCCCTAACGTTTTTATGAGTTATTTATAATAAGTATGCATCTGTTATGATTTCGATGTTCGGTTCTGCCAAAAAGGTTTTTAGGGAGCGAATAATTATTACGTAAATAATACTAAAGTGTTCACGGTTCACTTCGGTATTTGTTGCAAATTAAGTTGTGGTTATAATCGGACGGTGTGGAAACTGTAATTTATTAATTGATCATAGTGGTTGTTGGTATTAATGGTTTATTTTCTGGGTTCTGTTTATCATATTTATCACGACTTATTGAAATGCGATAGTGACATCATGCTATTAATTTTATCAAATGTTTTTGATACAGATTAAAGAGTTGCTCAGTTTTATTTCACATATACACTCATAAACCTCGTTAATATTTAGTATCATTTATTCAGTTTAGTCTTAATCTTCAATATGTAAAACCTTCAGTTTGTTTCACAACTGCACTACCGTGTTTGTCAGTACCGAGTGAAATTAAAGAAACATATCTAGCATATAAAGCACACCTACTAGAAAGTACCACCTTCCGTCATCATACTGCAATAGTATTAACACCCATATTCTATAAATATCAATATGCCATTCATTACCTAAAATCTAAGTTAGTTGTATTTATTAAATTTATAGACTTCCACGTTAGCTTGCAAAATGTTTGTAAGTCATAGAGGAAATAATAAAATTTATTTTTTTAAAACGATTACGAAATCTATGAGAAATGCAGATTTTTGTATTACTTGCATTTAGTGTAGTTTTTTGTCATTTAAAACTTATGAAAACATGATTTTTATTACCCTGATTTAAAAACAAGTACCTGTCTAACTTTAATTGTCGATGTTTAAAATTTGGCATGTCAAACCATGTAGATCCTTCTTAAATTAACATAGTTGTTGTACAGAACTATTTCCTTTTTTGTATATACATATACATATGTTGTATATTTACAGCAAAATTAAATCAAATAAAATGAAAACAGTTTTAAACAAAACAGACAAGCTTCGATAATCTTTTGAAGACTATTTAAATATTGTAGGTACGTGGTCGATTAGCAACTACTTAAATTTGTCAGTAAAACGAAATAGTCTCGTTTATCGAAGCAAAACTCCGATCTCCTCTAAAAACACAAAAAACAAGCCGCCAAAACGTGCGTCTGGCTGTCGGTTCGTCTGTGTCAATCAATTAGACTGGCGTGGAGCGCAGAACGGCACGCAGCGTCAAATCTGTGGCCCCGCCCAATATTGATCAGGCCCGCCCCGTTGCGCTGGAATTCGTGGTGCGCCGTTTTGCCCCTATCTACTCTTTTCTGAATTTTCCGACGGAGGCACCACATCAGAGCTTTTCCTTACGCTGAATTGCTTCATTGTGGTGTATAGAACTCGTCGCCGTGAAGTTTGCCGCAATTCTGACGCATTCAGAGCAACAGATGCCGTGACATGTAAAAGCATATTTTTGATCCGATTTGACTTAGGACACTTCCTTTCATAGCTCTTTTGCACCGTCAGCGACACTTCCTTTAAGGATTTCTGCGTCTACAATATAACAAAAAGTTACATTCACCGTCAACGCTCAAAAAATATTTTAATATTGATGTTGATTAAATAATTTAAAGACAAAAATTACTTATTAAAACTTTCATAAATTTAGCTTACAGCGTATTTTTATATCATTTTTAGAAAGATATGATAAAATCGGCTATAGTGTTTCGTTACCTTTGAAATCATACAATATTATCTCGTTACCTATCCGCACAGTATTCACGTAGCGTTATTTGACGTACGAAGACATTCTTGCCTATCAGTGCGCTACTAATAGATTGTAGCCAAGCATTTAAAGCATTCATCATTTCGGAAGTTAGACGTTCCATATTTACAATATTTATCTTTAACGTCAAAACCAAAGTTTAGGTTTTGTTTAGTAATCATGTAAAATTACGTTATCATAGGCTTCAGACTTAGATTTTAATAACAGTAAGCTCATAAATTTAGCTCGTACAGCACGAATGCTAAATATAGCACGAAATGTTTTAAACTTAATATGTATAGATCTTTCGTAGTTTACATGATTATGCATGGATAAAATAGTTGAACCATAAACCTAAGTTATTTATAATTACATAATGCCTTTGGACCTTAGAAGATGGAAGGCTTACTTTAATTTTTTAGGCATCGGTTTCGTTACATTTTTCAATGATATGTATTGTTATAACTTCAAAAGCCAATGGTTTGGATATTTAAAGATAGGTTTCTTTTTTAATTCAATTCTATTTATATTACTAGAATATTAGCTGAGAGAGTAGAGAGCCTATGATTATACCATTGTATAACAAGAAAGAATTAGCACTCAGTTCACATTATTCCTCAAAAACGTACGAGTAACCATAAATCCATTGCAATCTGTTGTCTTCTATTCATATCATATGTCTGTTACCAATACAGGTCCTTCAGTAACCACTCCCTGCTGTTCGATATGTTCACGCCGTTGTTGTACCGAAAATAGCTCGTGAAAATTACACAAGAGTAACTTGAGCCGAAATAAAATCCAAGATAAATAGATTTCTCGGCAAAAGTAACCCTCATGGTGCTTTTCGATGAAATTATTTAACACATTTTATGAAGCCAAATTATGCTACATGCATATGGATTTCAGATAGTTTAATATTAGGCAAATTTAGATTTCGAATATTAGATAGTAAATTTAATAGCTTTAAGTTTAATTATCTTTCACTACTTTTTTTGCTTTAGCATACATTTTCGACGTTTCTCAAGCAAGCCTTGACTTATAGGTGTCAATACTTATCGATTATTAAAGTACACTTGGTTTAACAATTAAAATCGATATCTTACAGTAAAAAAGTTAATAATGTATCAGAATATTTCATAAAAATATACATATTAACATAATAGGCTGGTTTTATTTACTTGTTAATGTAATGTTTTATATTTATCATAAAACAAAAAGCGTTATGCGGTCGATTTGTTGAACGTTTGACTATTTATTCATATTATAGATTTTTTTTATATAATATAAATATAAATGTAAAAAATTTCAAAGTAAAAATTCAAAGTTTGCAAAATAATTAATATGTTACTAAGTTTTATATATGTGTTTTGTGGTATTAAGATACTTTAATGAAACGGAGATAGAAACAAGCAATTCGTTTTATGCCAATTAGAAAAGCATAGTTATACACTGTGTAGGCAATTTTACAAAAATACCGTTAATGATACATTTAAATGAACATTGGAAAGATTTTTTAAACTACCGGTCGTAATTGCTTCCGATTCACTGATTAATTAAGTGGTCGGCTTTTTAACTACAACAATTTAGCAGATAAGTTTCAATGACACACCATATTACAATTGAGCTCCCAAAAAAATGTACTGGTCAATTTGAAATTTATAAATAAAATTATACTTGCAACTTTATACTTGTAAATAATGGTATTTTTAAAATTAGTTACAACTGGTCAATATCTTATACTTAAAATATTTTTCTCGAACGAACGTACATAATTGTTCTAAAACACACAAGGCAGCATTAAGCGGTGGAGTTGAGGTATTATTAAAGCTGTTTGCTTCCGGATAAGTGCATAAGGAAGTGGCTCCATCTGCCCCGTTAAAATCTTACCTACCGTTAAGTAACAGACCCATAGGCAATAACAATTAATGTGTAACGGTTATTGTTACAGCCTCCACTAATGCAACCAGTTATTTGCTGGTGCTATCCTGCCTCCCTATTATGGCGAATTCACGACTCAATGAACTCGCTGTAAATAGAATAATTGAAACAATTTAATTCAGAGTACTACGTTTATGACATCGAATAAAACGTACTTTTATTTAATAAAAAAACAATATTTTAGTTTCATAATAGTCATAATAGTAATAATATACACTTATAGTTATAATATACACGTTTATGTGGAATATACAAACATTTTAAAAACTTAATATCATTATAGTATATTAATTGGTGCAATATTTATCTATGTAGTATGATATTTTGAACAGGAGTAAAAACTGTTATTACATCTTAAACATAATAAAGATAGATGCGGAGTACAGAATAGATCTTATTAGATTCACTGATGAGGAACATTTTTGTAGAAACTCGCTCTCAAGTATATCCAAACATTTAGGCGCCGAGAATTTAGCAGCCAAAGAGCACTCTTTCTTGCGACTTTATTTACCAATGTCGACACGTTGATGTTGAATTAAAAAGTTTTGTATGAAACGGTGTAGTTTTTCACTGCTGAATGATTTTTGTATTGGATAATTGGTTCCAGAAATAACTGAATAACATGTAAGAAAAAACAAACAATTTAACCTGTAAAAAATAATGGAAGAGGTAATTCCGTGAGTATATAGTAGTAGAATCCTAAAAATGAAACGATTCTTTATAGAGTAGACTGAAAAACCCTCGTGTATTATGAACAGGATAGCGAAAAAGTATCTACTCGTGGCAATCCATTTGTGTAGTTAGATTTTTGAAACAAAAATCCATAAAGCGCCCACGTAAAAACCTCACTGCGAAATTCCAATAGAGTGCAGCCCAATTATCAATTCACAAAATCCAGCTCACATTCGAGTCTTTTAAAGGCTCGCGTCCCCTCTGGCCCGACGACGCCCCCAAAACAACTCCTCTTCGTAACATTAAATACAATATCTTTAAATTGCTTCTAAGTACCGCCAACCCTCATTGGGTATTTTTATCGTCATTACCATAATCTCTGGCTAGGTGTCCCGTTCGTTCCTTACTGATTATGTAAGGTTGTCTCGCTCTGTCAAAGCCTTAAAACTGTACAGCAAATTTAAGGCTCATTCTCTCATGATTTACGTAAGATTGTTCGGAGTTCTTAGGTACTTTGGATACGATTATGTCAGTGTAATTGCGTGAAATGGGCTTGAGTGCCTATAGTAATTTTATTTTTACAGTATTTAACAAATTTCTTTGTCGTGTGAAATATTTCAATTGTTACTCCAGTTTTGAATATTTTAAACAGTTTATTGTGTGAATTGAAACTTCCACTTATGTAAGAAATTATACGAATAAATGCCCATACGAAATTCTACTAGTTTTTGGTGATGAACATTTTTAATATACTTTTAATAATAATAGAAATATCAACAAATAGGGTTCAACGTCGTTATTACACATCGCCCAGAATACATAAATTGGGTAAACTTGAGTCCGCACCATTCGAAATTATCCCAAAACAAACGTTCAGTATTAAAAGTTTTCAGCGGCCTCCAGGAGGGGGAGTTTGAAGGGTCGGCGGGGGACCACCAACCCTCCCTTATTTAGTCACGCCATTTAACAGGCGCGGCAAAGGGCTAAGAATTAATTATTTATGCGACTAGAAGCGGAGCCGTGCGGAAGATGTCACAGTGAGCTCTGAACGCACTTATATTTTCTATCGACTATTTTCGGCTACGAAAATGCATCATTGATTGCGGAGTAACGTTAAAAGTAAATGAAACAATACACGATGCAGTATTTCAGCAGTAATATAAATATGCATATGCATAAGCAGTGCAATTTGAATTTTGTTTGACAATTTCCCAAATGTGGTTCCATTGTTTAACTTGGACAACAGTAATTTGTGAAAAACACATTCACATCAAGCCATCCACATTAAGCCATTCATTCACCTTATTAACGAATATATAACGTACTGCGAAATGTATTACAACTACATTGAACATTGCGCATCATTTAATTCATTTACAAGCTTTGTCACTAAATTTAGATAAAAAAAAAAAACAAAAAACTCATGATTTAATATAGGAATATTTATTTCAGTTTCGCTTTTATTACTTTTTTTTTATTAATTTTAATACCCAGAGTTCTAATTTCAAAATACTTTTTTAATATGTTAATATATTCAATTTTGTGTACTAATTTATACAAACAAAGACGTCATTTTTTATTTCGTGAAATCAAAAACATAGCGTTTGTGCATTTAAACTGCCTCAGTAAAGATCGATATTTTCATAATACAGTATTTCTATTTGTTTCTATGAGTCTGCTAATATACAAAAGCATTTCTTACGCGAACAATCATAAAATTACAATGAGCATAATGTGTCCATTGATTGGCAGGTTGAGTAGAAAATTACAGTGTTTGCTAAATATCATATTCTGTTACCAGTTTAGTATAAAGTTCATCATTAAATTAATCATTTCTGAAGGAAACGTCAAATAAACAATAACTTTGTGCAGTATCTAAACCTACCATATAATTATCTAGGGGATATGCACGTGAAAGTTTTAGTATAAAATGACCCATATGGTGGCACCTGTAAACATCTACAATAAATAATATTCACGTCGATAATCTTAATATCATATAGTATAGAAGTAGGAAATAAGTAGCAATATACGTTAAATATTATGAATATAATATAATACGGTTACTAACAATAAGGGTATGGTATATGGTATGGTACAAATAATTGTACGTACCGTAAGATACAAGTTAACATTCTCAATCCGTTTATTAGGAAATAAGCAACAATATACGCTTAATAATATTTTCCATATCGTTAAGCTACGTAAAATTCCATTAATCCAACGTAGGCGTGATTCTTATTGTATAGGATACAATGGCCGTTCATAGACTGTCATTTTATAACTTCCACTTCGATCAAGTTTTTATTGGAGTTGTGCAAGGCCGTAAAAAGAAACAATATGTAAATACAGCTTAGCCGTGGAGCGTATGCCAAACAGCCAATATACAGTTAAATAAAATCGAAATCTCTTCATAATAATCAAAGTATATTAAGCTATATGAAATAAAAAATCATCGTTAATGTAATCACCTAAATGCTAAACTTTCCTTTTATTTTCAATTAAATTCTGAACCACATATTACAATGTAATAAAATATAAAAAAAATAATTAAACTTTGATGAAAAAATGTTGATTTAAAACATGCGGTTGAACCTGAGATAAATAAGAAGTAAAACGATTCTCTCAGAATGTGCATATGTGAGTTACAGGTTAAAAGTGGCAAAATTGTGCACTAAATAAGTAGGAATTTTCTTTTGCAGAGCCGTATACTGGAGGATGCATCCTTGATGTGCAACTCATGGTCGCCAAGACATAATGTGAGTGCCTTTACTTGATGTGCATCTACTATTATTGCCTTTTACTATATTTAAATATTTTAAAACTAGTAGCTTTGATTTTAGTTAAGAGTTATAAGCGATGTTAGCATAGCGAAATTGGCACGGCGTAATCTTTGGCCAAAGATTGAATAAAAACATTTTGCCGCGCGATTGTGGAATGACCAAACACTGATTGTTTTAGCATACTGCATGCGTGAGTCCAATATAAGTAGTATATTTTTATACTTTGTACGTACTTCTAATCTTTTTTTAAATTTTATGCTTTTTATAGGCTATTATTATTATAGGCGTTTATCTAATAATCGTATGCCATTTTTAGCTTCAACTATTTTTCATTAATCCTTTTCTCGAAGGAAAATCTTAATAAGCTAGAAAAAGGTATATACACCGCCTGTTGGTATTACACTGTGATTACCCTCGTAGATTAACCCTGGCTGTCAGTATTCACGAATCATTGATGTTGTTAGTGGCTGCAAACAACAACTATACTAATAGTGAACGGTTTATTAAAAATAGTTAACTTTTTAAAACCACGATCTTAATTGCTTAATCATGAAGCTTTAGTTTAAAGATTTTGTCCTTTCCACGTATTTTTATGACCAAGCAACCCATAATAGTGGCATTACTCTATTTCGTAGGCTAATAACTAATTTTTATAATAAATTAATTTATAATTAATTTGTAGTAAAACATGTTGGGGTAAGTTAAAATATATCATATTTTCGTGTTATTTTATTCAAAATATTTGAGTATTTTTATTAGTTCATTGGTTTTTAAACGTGTCTAATATTAATGAGAGTTTACTTAAATAGAAGTACAGAAAACGTAATCTGATAAACAATTTTATTTTCTTAAAACCGACTAAATTGTGAATTTTTGTTGTGTGACTTGAACTACGTCAATAGCAGGGATGTTATGGATATGAAATTTCGGATCTGGTTACGGATATGAAATTATTTCTGATTGTCTGATTGTTTCGGATGAAACTAGTAATAGTAATCGGTGAAAATAGTAGATTGTGTCATAGGGGACCAAAATAATGTATTGTGAGTGAGAGCGGCTGTTTGAATCCAGAGCTAAGCGAAGGATTCTAGAGTAGAATCTCGAACGTGGCGAGGAATTCTAGAGTAGAATTGTAAGCGTAGCGAGGAAGTCAAAGTACGTCGCGCGAGGTTAAATAAGTTTGGCATCGTGTGGCACACTTTACTTTTCATTCTCCTTTATGAGAAAAATACAGTTATCTGAAAATTTTGTTTTCATTTTTTCATGTAATTAAATTTTCATAGGCTTTTAGATATTTTTCACTCGATTTGTTTGGTAGTAAATTGTTTATTACAGTTTCTGCGTTTAATTTTATACTTTCTGGTATTAATATTTCACTTTCACTGCTAAAACTCATCTTTCATACAATTTGTGTGAATCAAATTAAAATTGTGTGTAATATTTTGATAAATGGTAATAAAAAAACGAATAAGAAGTTCCCGCGTATTTTTTTATTTGGTTAACCAATGCCGCGTCGCCACGCTTTTTTTCTACTACCGGCCAGGACTTTATCGAAGCATATTGCGTTCAAACTCTTTAATCTTTAATTAAATGGGGTCCCAAATTCAAAAGTCATTTCGACACTTTTATTAAGAACGTCAGAATGACCGATTTAGCTCGCACCTATCGAGGAACACTTCGCCTCTTTTCAAATAGATAAGATGAAAAATACTTTGTACCCCCTTTTCTCCTATGCTTTTCTTCTGGTTTTGTTTGGTTGCTTTCGACAAGTTTTCGACAACGAAAAACTAAAAGATTCTGTATTTATAAATAGGCAGAGACCAAACAGTTTAGTACCTTTTTCTCCCATGTTACATACTATTTTTTTTTGTTGGTAGCTATTGAAAATCTTTTGTGTAGGGATTATATGGATATGATGAAATTTCAGTTACCCCATCGATTTGAATAGTTTCCTTATTGAATAATAGATTATTTAAGGATGGAAATGAGAAATGCATTAAATGTATTTACAAAATAACATTTTGTCCAGATTATTATTTGATAGTAATATAATAGACAAAATATTTTGCCAAATAAGTGAAATGATAAAAACTATACAAAAAATGACAGCGGCGCGGCTTATGTGTCGGCTCAGTCGGCGAATACCTGTCAAAATTGTGAATTCCGTTAGAATACAAATTTGGATAGGTTCAGTTATGGAGCTACATATCATCCTTGGGTTAGTGGTAACAATAAAAATATGACCACCAAGAGGGAGTTTACTTAGATTATTTGTAAAAAAAATCTGTGTGTAATACAAGATGAGAATGATTTAAATTTGTTAATGTTAAGCACATATTAGTCGTGTTCAAAGTCGCAAAAGTAGATTTTTTATAATGTAATTTGTATGTAGAATCAATAATTTCAATAATAATTTTATTTAAATGTTATATGCCTAACATGAAAAAGAAGGAAAATTAACTGTAACTTAGATGAAACTTGTCCAGTATATTAAAAATAACGGCATTATTGTTGTATAAATATGGTTAAGCAAACTTATAGGTCATTTGCCCTATTATTTTTATTTTTAAAATAAACTGAAAACTAATGCATGATGACTTATTTGTACACGCTCACAGCTGACGTATTAGAATGAAATAAAAAAATACATGCAATAATTATATATAGATAATACTCATACTCGTTAACAAAAGAACCTCACTAACGTCCAAACTTCGCATAAAAAATATAATTATTCACGGTTGAATTTCGACCACTGGGCGACCCCTAAGTTATACATCCGCAGTAAGAATTTAAGACATCACTATTTCAAACTGATACTTTTTTAAGACGTGGCATTTTAACACCGAGGATGGTTGCGTTTCAATAGAAAATACTGGAGAATATAATCAATTACTGCGAAGCACAGCGATATCGTGATATGTCAATGAGTCGTGGTACGACGGCGGCCGATCTTTAAAATAATGATGATTGAATTGTATGATTCAGAACTCAGTCAGTCACGAAGGTAGGTTATACATAGTGTATTCTCAGTCATTAAAGTTTTGCGGGGAAGGCTCAAAGTACACTTATTTGTTGCGATTTTTCTCGGCATCTACTCGTATTATTTTTTACTCGTAACTAGAACACATTATGCATCGTACCTGCAAAGACATACATAAATCGATTCATTTTCAAGCGATGTGAGTGTATTAAAGGAAAGAACGAATTGGCTTTTACTAAGTTAGTGTACTTTGTTTTCGAAGATTACGTCGCCACTTACGATCAGGTAAAATTATAGCCAAGTATTAACTTATAATAAAGAATATTTCATAAAACTAATTATTTTATCAAAGGAATTATAATTGTCAAAGCCTCCCAGCATGGGTAATGGATTATTTAAATATGATTTCTATTAAAGTAAGTGCAGTTTATAACAGCTTTCAGTTATAGAGTGACTTCCATGCTTCCTTTTTGGCCGACAATGAATGGCGTTACTGATGTAGGTCACTCAAGTTTTAAGATAAAAAATAATTCAACTTATTAGTACTATTTATATTACATCTTTCCAAAAAGCTCTCCTTCATGATCTATATAAAATTCCATTCGTCTAAACAAACTTTAAAGACTTGTCAGTTTTAATCTGACAGGTTAAAATTCGTTAATTCGTAGGCAGCCACAGCTTCAGCGGCGCCCGTAGAAAAATGTTCTCATATTATTTCTTTCACTATTGGGAAAAAAATTACAGGGAGCTAAGTCAAGTATGTAGTGTGAACGATTTAGGCTTTCAACAACAGATTCTATTGAGTTCTATTTCCAAACAATTTTTGTCTTTTTAAAAATAAATACTACAGATGTATTCATTTTTAAATTTCAAGCATCTCAAAACTTATTGAATGTGCTACATATATTATAGTCAAATTTAATTTTGAATACTATATTATTGACTTTTAGAAAACTGTAGTTATATTTGGTTGGCCATTAACGCCATGAAAATATACAACAAAACTAAAAATGCTACAAAAAAAAATTACATGATTACAACCTTAATTAAGTAATAATTTATTATACACATATTATTTGTGGGCGTTATTTGTAGCCCTTTTAGTATGTTCAGGGTAACTATTAACATTTTGAGTTGCTAAATAATTTTCTGGCGTCGCAAATCACTCAATCGCTTTTGCATGCAGTACTTTGGTATATCCGCATCCCTCACCCTCGGCTTTACTTGTCTCTGTGACACTTGATACCGCCATCACGGCACAGATGTATCAAGGGATCAGAAGATGTCGCCAGTTAACCCTAAAATGAGACCGTTGATGAGTAATAATAGAAATGGGTAATTTCGTCGCTAGAGGGATTGCAGTCTGGTTTTTGGCCCGCTTCGCATGTAATTCGTATTTGGCAGGATTTTTGAATAATCCTTCGAATTTGAATCATATAACGATAATTCAGTATTTCTGGACACCGATCATAATCAATTATTTAGCGTGCAATAGGATTATTAATCTATAGTTCTATCAATATAACGTAATGTACAAAATCTTATTGACTAATAAATTGACGGAAATGTAAAATAATTTTCCGTCCAATGTTAATAATATTAATTGATAATATTTTTTAATTAGACTATAAATATTCATAATTATATTTTCTCACTGCTTTATCTCCTTTCAGATTGAGAAATTTTTAGGCTAGAATACACCACGCTGGCCATGTTCGGGTTTTATACATTTTTGTTTTAAACACTTTACACATCTTTCAGTATACTTCGGACATATCTCAAGTCAGCAGGTTTCTTCATAAAGCTGTCCTGTTACTTATTTTCAAAACACAACTTCGAAAAATTAGGAGTGCATATCAAGTAATCACATTAATGCGATGTTCGTAAATTAAATAGTTATTTTAAACGGTACCACTAAAAAGCTTTAAATCTTGATTATTTGCAATTAAAATTGCAGTATCGTTTGTTTAAAAGATAAATGGCTCTTTCAAATTTCATACGCAATCCAAGGCGCTCCCAGGTCGCTCTTACAAATTATTATGTATCTCATATTGTTTAGCAATTACAATTAGAGAGGAGGGGTCGAGTTCGTAGCAGTATCTCTATGTTAATGATTCGTGAAGGGTGTGGGGCTAAAGTGTTATTCCCACGCTCGATTGTCCCAATTTTTTCGATGAGTTGGGGATTAATGCAACTGACAGTAATTTACACTTAGTTAGTTAGCGCATCGACGGTGATTATATAATAATAATTAAATAATGGTGATTAAATAATATTATAGATTTAGTGATATTGTTCTAAACTTGTGAAGTAATATGTATTTTTTATTGTTCGGCGATGAATAAAGCTATTTATATCATCATTAATTATGCAAATATTAAATAAAACTATCCGTCATGTCCTAGTTTTTTGATAAAACGTTGCTAAGAATTCCTCTTCTTAGAGTACGTAAAACAAAATATGTTATAATCATAAAAATTTACAAAAATGAGTTATTCATCTATTTAGATAAAGCGCATTAATTATTATCGTAGAAGGAAGCGGAGTTGCGATTCTTGGGGTTTCTTCTTGTATTGGTTTCCGTACAGTCTACATGCCGATTTCCTACAAAAAAAAATTTACATAATAAAACACATTTTTATATCTATAACATATTCCTTGTAAAACGTTTAAAGGTTCATAAGTTTATGACATCCTAGGTAAGAAAGGATTTTCGATAACATACAGCATGGTCTGCCTTTCTCATTGTCTGTCTGACTACATTTAAACCACTAAACAGATTTGGTAGTACTCGGCACATTTGTAACTTATATTATTGGTCATAATTTAGGATATTGTTATCATTCTCGCGAATGATTTAAAATTTAATATGAAAAGTCTGTTAACAAGGCCGTAGTACAATTTTTGACTGACAAAAGCAAATGACATAATATGATTATACATATATGTATTACAAAAAAATATACAAAAAATGTACTAACAAAGAAATAAACCAAGGAGTTTAATCTTTTCTCCATCGGCTTCGACATCGTCATCCTCGCAAAGATGTTCTTGAAGTAATTCCTTTAAAGCACATTAATATGACATTTCTGATAACATCTTCAAGAAGTAAGTAACTTTCAAGCAACAAGATTTTACATTATTCACTTCATAGTTTAAAAAAAAAAAGAGAAAATTGTTACAATTAATATTCAAATATAATTTATTTGGTTTTTAATCATTTTGTATTTATAAACGCACGACTTATTTTGTGCAAAACAAATCTATTTGAAATAGTCGATTTGAATGCAAACGGTATCTTAGTGAGGGGATGTCGGTGAGGCCCTCAAACGAGTGTACCACCAGTAAATCGAAAACAGAAACTATCACTTTAAAAGTGGTCCTTGGATCTATAAAACTGGCTATTTGAGAGTCAACACGCGCACGAGGCATCTATCGGCGTGGGTCTGGGTAAGTCGAGGAACCGAGTAACGAGTTACGGAGGAACTAGAGGTCAGAGTCACTCATAAATAATTTAAAGTAATCCGGGAAAAACCCCTGTCCGCGACCCGACGGTTGAGCCGACATGACTATTTGATGTGGCTACGTATTACGTCTCGCGAATTAGCGTTGCCCCTTTGAACTACCTCTTTTAGTGTTAGCATTTATTAGGGGCAAATTTTCTAATACAGTTTTTGTTACACGGATTCCTTTTTAGTATTTAACAGATTAAATTTACTGAAACATTTATTTAATATTTACATAGGTACGTGATGATATATACAAATAATTCACTTGTTAATAACATGCTAATAACAATCACCTGATTGGGAACTACGGGTAGGATCGTTTTTACATTCGAAATAAGACATCTGATTTGACAAAAATAAATCATAGTTAAGTGCTATGGTCATATCATTAAAACTCCTGTAATATAAGTATTTTAACACAAAATAAAATAGCACATATCTATAAAAATCATTTAAAACAAGATTCTTAAATGAGTACTGCTAAAAAATAAAAATGCTTGGTAAAAAACAATCGTTTATTATTAAAATAAAGGCAGAAGTTATGCGTTATGTTTAACTACCTTGATCCTTGCTATTAAGTGAATTACGTTAACTTAGCCAATGGACTTAAAAAAACCAAATCCAACTCTAATTTACTAAATCATGTAAATTACAATCATGAACTTAACTAAGATTATTATGGTCAAAGCAAGTACCAGCTTTATAATGATCTTGAATTCTATTTTAATTTAAAATGAAAGTTATAAAAGCTGATATCTACTCAGCGACATCTAAATTAAGGGCGCACGTTAAATTAACATTCGCGGCAGCTTGAGCGGCCTCCATGGAGGTTGCGTATGTAACAAGTGTATAGTACTCATCACAATATTTATACGGAAATACTTATATAACCTAAAAACCGCAAACAGCTTTTGGTACACCTTTTGTGAAAATTCGAAAGGGCTTCTTTTCTGTAGATATGAAGTAATGTTCATCCTAAATCATATGGTATTTATTTATTAACCTAAATCATCTTTACCTACATATCGTATTGAAGACAACTGAGAATGTTTGGCACCGTAACGACACAGCATTTAGGTCTATTGACTAGTGGAAGACGAACAATATCGTTTTTATCTCTACCTTAATGTATCACGATTGTAACTGTACAAAAAATTTCAGTTTTATAGTAGTTCATTTATAATTTACTTAAATGTAATAGTTACAATGTTTTAACTTTGCTATTCAGTTGTGTAAAATACTATCATATTAGTCAAAAAAAGAATATAATAATAGTTTTATATATAAGACTAATATCCATTTTGGTCTGAAATGCGTTTTTAAATAACCTTATAATTTGTAATATTATATAATTATTATAATATTTTTAACAATTAATTCTGTTTATCAGGGAGATATATTCGGTGGTCTGAACGACGGTCTACTGAGTCGTGCCGAAGCACTTGCAGCAGTGGATATCAGTAAACACCAGTCCGGTCCCCAGGCAGGGCCGCCATTACCGCAGCTGAAACACGACATGGTGTATCACCATGGCGTAGGTGGACCTCCTCCTCATAATACCAGGCCGCATCAGGTACAATTGTGTCCTTACAGACTGTTGACACCCTAAAATCCTAATAAAGTAGACGTCACCTTGTTGTAGAGGAAATCTAATTACATTAAAATATTTCTTCCTGGGCTTAGGCTGTTATTGAAATAATTAGAACCTTTATTGAGGTGCCAATTAAAAACAAAAGTAAATCGTGGTATTTTTTGAAATTATTTTATTTTCTATTTTTTATTGTTTTTATTTCTTTTTTTTTATTAATTTTTAATTATAATTCGTAATTACTTTTAACTTGACATGACATGACAATATAAAAAAAACTGCTTATAATGCTTATGCAATTTAAGTACTTAAAATACATATTTTTAAGAAGAAATTACACTACTTAATTTTTGCTATAACTTGAAGAGATATTTTATTCAAATACCATACCAAGGTCAGCTCAAAATCTGATGGCAGCGCAAGAATACTGTTTTGTATTTGTCGTCGGTTTGTTTTTTTTTATTTTTATGATACTTATGTCATGAAAATTAGAGTAGGTGTAGATCTCGAATCGACTTATAATTACCATTTTGATTTAATAAAATTCTGTGTGTCTCATTTATTTGTAGAAATTCACCGTTAGAAAAACAAGTATATTACAGTTGTCAAATCTTCACATTTATAAACGTCAAAAGAGAATCCGAATTCTATGTGTGGCTAAAATAAAATTATTAAATAATACCAGTACGAGTACTAAACTCTGTTTTGGCATTTGTGTTGTGCTTTTCAAGTCAATGTAATAAAGTCAATATAATAATAATAATAATAAACGTTCACACACACACACACACGCTTCCGCAGTAGGATTCCCTGTGTTGCGGATGGCATGGATGTACGTTCATATAACATCACAAACATCCATAACCCGAGAACAAACATTATCCGTCACAATCTACCGAACCCAGAACCCCTCGCTCGGCAGGCGGGGTCACTACCAACTGGGCTAGAGTCGTTAATTATATGTACTCGATGACTTCTAAGTAATTACCAGGGCTAGTCGATAATAAAAAATAGTACGTTGCTGTGGTGGGTGGCTAATGGTTTCAAGCCATACTTCGCTGTACAAAAAATATTGGATAATACATTATTGTTGTACAGGTTCAGAGATTAGACGGCATATGCTACACGAATTCTGTGTTGCACGTCATGTATTTAGTATAATTTAATTTAATGAAATACGGCTAATCTAATATTAATAGAGTTCCTGTCTATGTAAGCAGGGAAATTCCATATGTTACAGACAATAAAATATCATAACGGAAGTTTAAAAGTGGCAAAAAAGTATTTTTCACGTTAGTTCGTATCCCTTACACAACATTTTTAAGAAATAAAATTCTGACCCACGCTTATATAGCGAAAAAATCCATACCAATCATACCAATCGAATTCCGAGACGATAAAACTAAAACGCACTCGTAAAATTGTTGCCAAATTGGTACCCTCCACGCCTTTGCTGTGACATAAATAATAATAATAAAAGTAAATGCATTTCTGTATGCCCCATACACCTTGGAAAATCTTTTAGTCTTCCTATATCGGTGGCTCGACGAGGGTAACCTCCTTTGGGAGTTGGCTAGCGTGGGGTAACGAGGAGGGCTGTAACATGTAAGAAATATATGCGCTTTGCTATAAAAATGAGGTAATTTTATGCACTATTCGATGTATTGTAGGCGATTGTGCCCCACCCTACTACTTCGTATAACACATTAGCACTGACAACTTTAGGGTTACACGAATAGAGAGATGTAATATTTAAAGTGTTCAACATTGTACCTACTTATCTTATATTTAGTAAAAACGATCGACATTTGTTTTATATTGGATTTTAAAATTTGAATTTCTAGCGACCTTTTATTAATAATAATGTATTTTTTATCCAATTATTTTTTTACATTAACTGGTAAAATGACAATTAAAGTAAGTGAAAACAATGTAGTTGTCGATACGATGCCTTACCAAATCCTGAATAAAGTTTAGGTTCTATTGATTTTAAAAGGTTATTTTATTAGGTATGACACATCTGGTTTTAATTGAATCAGAATTAAATGAAGAATTTTTTTCTATAGTTAGATCCTGAGACAAATTTCAAATACCTTCATTTATGTCGGAACAGTAATGAGCGTAATTTTTGCTAAGTTTGATCTTTTTTATACAACAAACATTACTAGGCATTTGAGTTTATTAAAAATAAGGAAAATGTAAATTAATAATGAAAATTTCTAGTCTGATTCTTTTAAACTGAATATTTTCCTCGAGGTACAGGTAATGCACAACTGGTTTGGTTAGCAAATGTTATTGCCTAATACGATAAAAACTTTCGTGTTTCCTCGATCTCCCCTCTAGCTTGTGAGGGTCCCAATCCGCGTAATTCGTACTTTATTGCCCACGGAACCCAGCGCCGCTATCGTTTGGGGTCCGGTATATGTCTATAATCTGTATAACGACATCTGTTGGGCTCATTTTGGCTAAAATTACGTTTCGTGAATAGGCCTTTTGTACAGCCAAGAACAATAAATTTAATTTTCTTAGAATTATAGAAAGTAAAAGTATTTTGTAGGTATGAAATACTATTAAATCTCATTAATATAAACATTTTAATGTCATTCAAAGACAATTAATAAATTGTTAAGCTGTTTTCGAAGTTTTATTTTTTTGATTCAATAATGCCTCCTTTATATAACACAATATTAATTTGGACGGTAAAATATGAACACGAACACCCTTTAATTTAAGAGTCCTGTAGCTCGATAATCATCTATCATGATAATAATCTCGAGTCTCCTCTCGCAATGAGAAAGGCCATAGTCTGTCACGCTGACCAAGTGCGGGTTGGCAGACTTCACATGCCTTTGAGAACATTATAGAGAAATCTTTTGTGTGCAGGTTTGCTCTCTATGTTTTCCTTCACCGAAGCAAATGATAATTAATACGCAAATAATTTGAAAAATTGGTGGTGGTTGAGGTGCAGGATTCGAAGTCACATCTCCCGTTCGAGAGACCTACATTCTAACCACTAGGCTATAAACTTGATAATACCTCCATTTCACGTTTGAGACTGCTCACGATTTTCTCAATTACAGTGTTTTTAAAGACAAACGAGGCAATTGTAAATGCCTCATACAACAGTAGTCGTGATATATTCTTTTCCATAACACATCTGTTAACTCTTATGACTAAGTGACTAAATAATCAATGTTATGTCCGTATAAAAAAAAAGTAGATTTTTAAGCGTCGGTGAAAGAAAACATCGTGAAATAACCCGCTCTCCTAAGAGTTCGTTATAAAGTTCTTGATGATGGGTGAAGTTTGTCAATCCGGACAGGCAAGCGTGGTGGTCAGTGGCCCTAGAAACTCTTAAGGTGAGTGGAGACTCTAGCCTAACAAAGTAACATCTATACTTTATGATATTCTGACAATAATCTACAGTAAAAGTAAAATAACACACAGGAATATGTTGTAGTCCACTCATGACCCTCAATAAAATTTAACCCCTATCATAAACCAATAAAACTCATTCAGATTACTACTTTATCAAATCCGAAACCATGTGTAGCTATCATTATTTCTTATTTCGGCTAAAACTTGACGAAACAAATTAAAATTAAATAAATTTAATTAAATTAATCACTTTTATACCTAATTCGCATATTATAAACGTATAATTTATCCTGTGGTAGATCGATATGTGTTTTAATAGTTACATAGTCGTCGCAATGGCATAGTGTGAAAGCCCGTTGTCCGTAAAAGCAACAAAAAGAGCTTTAGCCTACCTATTCAGCAGTTAAAAGCTGTTTGCAAACTTATCTAGTCATGTTTAAAATTAGCAGGCCTCTATAAGGCCCTTTCTTCTCATAATCTTCTCCTATTGAGAAGAACTAAAACCTACTCCGACACACTGATCAGTACGAATAGATGGAGAAACTGGTGACCAACCTGAGCGGGGCAATTTTCGTGCCACCCGTAAGCCTTCCACGTGGCTTGACGTCTGCTATCTAAATATAAGAATCGGTAATGGTTTAACATACCCTTCGAACCCATCGAGCATAAATTTTTGGCAGTAAATCCCAATCCATTCAACTACTAATCGCGGCCGAAGTTGCTTAACTTGATCGATCACTTACTACGAAGACACCGGGTTCAAAACGCTTCGAAAGGAGCAACCGTGATCAAGCTCAAATTCTCGTCAACGTCAAAATCGACGTCCGTTATAATGTATTGTTACTTCTGAGATCCGAGCCGAATGACCGACTAATTTGTGAGTATTCCAGACTTTAACACTTCTGCAAGTATGTATGTATGTGATGAAGTAAAATTAACCGTTGCGATGATAATCCGCCCCAAGCTATACGTAGAAATTTTGTAAGACCTATCAAGCTACATCGAGAACACCTCGAAATAAAGCTGTAGCCTATATCATACTCTATAAATATCAAGCGATAACTTGTTTGTTTGTTGAACTAATTTTGTAGTTACAGTTTTACTTTGGAACTAGACGGGAAAAGCTAAAACTACTCTATAAATACGTTAGACTCGCAATCCAATCTCATCTATTTATACAGTCATTGTTTTGCTTCTATATACTACCCTAAATAGAAGCAAAATATGTCTTTATATCTGGTGCATGTTAGACGACAGGTACCACAGGATAAGCCAAATGTTTCGCCGTGTTTCGCGGTATTTAACAACATTTAGGAGCGTACGTAGGTACACAGTGTGTGGTTGTCATTTGTTACTGTTGAAACGCATAGAGTGATCAGATCAAATGCGATAAAATACAACCCAGGCCACGCTAAGTACTTATTCGAGGATTATTAATCAACGTTCAAGCGCGGTGAACGTCTTTATACGTTATTACGTTAACTTATGAAAAGCTTTCCGATCTGAAATATTATATTGAAAAAGCCAATTAACCCTCGCCTTTGGACGTAAACATATTTCATTTTCATAATCTTGTTTTGGTGAAGAAGGTCTGGAAATACTTAAGTGTGTTTAACAAAAAGTTTATATTACCATAAACTGATATCAAGGTAGGTACTCGTAGTCATAGATAAAGATAATACATAGTAATGAATGGATGATAATACATAGTAATGAATCAGTTGTATCGAACACTATTCCCATTACGTTCAGGTAATTTGCATTGCATGAATGAGGAATGCTTTAGGAACGATGCAATAATCGAGCGCTTGAGTGAAGTGAGACGTTGACATCATATAGCAGCTAGTCCATTTTGCTAATGGTAATCAGAATTGGTAATTAACACCTCAGTCATGCTAAGCCTAACAGATATCTGAGCATGACCGCGCATCTGTGCCTCGTCAGCTAAACCGCATACAAGTTATGTATCAAAGAGATTTAGTACCTAAAAACTTTATCTTTCGAACATCACAGTATTGCATATATTAGCGTTGAGCACGTTCAATCATTTACATTACAGATATTTCCGTGCGGCAGAGTGTAGAAGGGATTGTTAGGGTTTCTTTGATATTTGGGATTGAGAGGGGTGTCTACTCTTAACGTTATATAAAGTTAGTTTAGTACAAACGTATAACAATAATTAAGGAATCACGCACTTTCATCCATGATAAATGAGAAATTGAATTTGAATTCAAATAAACCATCATAACTACATACGTGACTGCTTAAGCAGCTATGGATCGGTCAGTAATTGGGGATCGCTGGTGCCAAAATTTCTTCTTCTGTCCTTCGGTAGGCTCATTATGTTGTTAGTCACTTTATTATTATTGGTTAACAATCGGGAAGTGATATCCAAAGCCTTCTAGTGACTCTGACATTAGGGTTGGCACCTAATCTCTCTCCTAGTTTGTTTAGTTGAACTGGAGCAGTGTGGTAAAGTATTCCAACTATAATGTGTCCTTTGCAATGGATTCATTGGATTAAAGTCAACTTCGTAAATATTATCTAGTTTGGATATTGAAATATAACGGTAAATTGTTGCTTATTCGACCCGCAAACACTTGAAAGTTGGCTTTTAATCATCGTTTTAAACTTTAAATATTCTTCTTTACTCGAGACTCACCTCCTTAGTTCCATGATGCAAGGACATTGTACTTAAGCGTAGGGATTTGCCACCTATAAAGAGTTACTTAAATGCTTCGTTATATAATTCATTAATTTTAGTAAACAACGTAACTCCAACCACCGATAAGTTATTTTTAAAAGATGTCGCATAGTAAAAGTGACGTGTATTGAACACACATATACTATAATAAATATAATACTCATATTGGTTCAACAGTGTCATGACATCCAATAATAAAACATTTTCTAAGTAGGTATTCATAGAAAAAATAGAGTGTATGTATACGAGTATATCGACTCCCTACACCAATGAAAAACACACGAAACAAACGTTAGGGAAAACTTGCGCTGTAAACTACAAAAAGGGGGAAACATAAAAAATACTCGTTTACCCTTGAGAATAGAGGACATATGAGCGTTTTTACTATTGTCGAGCAATTGTCACTATAGTCGCGGGGGACATCGTAGGGGTGTTTGTAGTGCAATTTTAAGTTGTTTTAAACCCTTAAAACTACGCCCTTGTTAAATGGTACAAAAATTATAGACCTTTTTATTCAATATTTTAATTGTTCCAATATTTTATCTATTTTTTGAAATAGTGAAGTATACATGAGTACATAAAGTAGTAGTATATATTAAAGTAAAAATTAAGTTACTGTAAAAGCACAGTGATTCGTTTCACTTACTTTAATAAATATGCAGTAAATATCAAAGTACATATTTTGTCCTATCAAAACACGTTTCAAATATTTTCCATGGATAGAAGTTGTTTTTTCCATTTCCATAAAAAAGTATTGTTATGAATTTAAAATATTTATCTGGTGATCCGCTTCATTACGTTTATTCGAATTAGATACGGCTAGATTAATTATAAAAAAGTGAATATTGCTGTTTAGGTTTTTTAAAACTGTATAAAATATTTATTTTAAATGCTATTCATTTACAGTGTTTCAGTTGCTTATGTTTATTTACATACGATTTGTTTACGTACGTATATAGGTAAATTTATAAAGGAATATGTAACTTTTGAATGCCCGAAGTCATTAGTATCATGTTTCCTTAATGTTGTATGAGGAGACTTAAATGTAATAGTTGTACAGTCATGGATTGATGATTCGATTTCTTAAAATTGTAATTACTGTCAATGGTAGACGGCGATATATGTAGTTATTACGTCGTTCAATTTTGTCATTTATTCATGAGTTCATGATTAATTTATTTATGAATATATTCATTTCAATACCTTATTCTACCGGGATGAAACTGGCTCCATCCATTCTTAAGTTCAAGTTTATCTTCTCTGTTCATACTGCACTTTGCTGAACAACGGCCAAACAATCCTGTTGGAAGCTGCTAGGCTCTTTACTGCCGAGTTTAATAGTAGTACTTACGCGTAGTAGGTACTCGTGCATGGTGGGAGGGGTTTGTACTCGCTTGTCTAGCAAGCCTCCTTCGAGAATCAGTAGTGAAATGTTATTTACTTGGTTCGGTTTGAGTTGATTGAAAAATTAAGTATACTACAAATAAAACCAACATACCTACTTCTTCATGCTAGTTTCGAAAATGATTTTATGTCATTATCATTAAAGTGACATCTCCCAAATACTATTTGAACTTCAAATAAAAACTATCATCTAGCATACATTAAGACCAAAGACACACTTGTTATGATTCAAAATCAAATTTGGTATAATAATGAGATTCATATATTCGTTCCATATATCACAAAGAAAGTAATAATTATTGAACAGTGATGAACAGAACAGTTGAACTGATGGACGGTTTTTAACATTTGCCGACCTCTGCATATGCAGTTCAAGTTAAAAGCGATGTTTGCCAATTACGCTAAGTAATTTAGTTAATACGAGTAATTTAACTACACACTGAAATACTACATATATCAATAATCTATCTATCTATCTACTTCATATATCAATAATCTATCTATCTATCTACTTCATATATCAATAGCGATCATCCATGAAAACAGAAGCTTTGCACTTAATGCTTACTTTACATTTGAGGACCAGACATTGAAAAAGTTGTTGTTCTATAATCTTCAAATAAATACATATATAACAGGTACGATGTGGTCTTCTGCTTTTTCCCATGGTAGGATATTTATGAATAAAAAGCAACCTATACCTAATAATAACGCTTTTGTTCTTACTTTATGATTACAAATTTTTATAATACTCGTTCGTTCATCCGTAACTCCTGTAGCTTCGTAGCCCTCACACCCGACATAAATTTAGCCACTTGTTCAAATCATAACGTTGTGATACAAATCACTATTAACGGAATACAATTTATTTAATATCCATTGGCGATTGCATCGTACCATGTTCCGCTAGTGTTGATCAATATCAACGTCGACAATATTTGATATGTATAAGGAAACGACGGTCAGTGATACAACTAAAGTCACAATGATTTTAATTCGCTATTAGAAAACGTGAAGATTTAATATCATATTATTAAGGTATATGTATTTGGAACGTCATATAGTTTTATGTAAAGCACCACACACAAACAACATAGTGATGTTATTATTGTTTATTTAAGTAATGCTACGTCAGGCGTAACAGGGTTTGAACTTACTGCCTAATACCTTTTTCCATTAGCCAATCCTGAGTTAATGTCATAATTTCAAATTTGAAAATTTATACTATGCGTAAAATAGATGTAAACTAGCATTTATACTTGGAAATAACAGCTGATAAAACAATATATACAGTATAATAATTATAACGTAATTGTTAAAAAAAACATGTACATAATCTAGCAGATATACAACGTTCCCTAGCGAGAAGTGACCGCCCAGTATCTATTGAATATTTAGTTAGTATATTATAGTTATTTAGTTATATATTTAGTTAGTATATTAGTATTTTTGAAAGCGATATTTGAAATTATCATTATTAATTTGAATTATAATAATTATTATTATATTTATTAAATAATGGAAACTTAAATGAATATTACGCACAAATATAATATTTTGAAAATTTATCTAAGTAAATATTCAATGCACATCCATCAATTAGAAAAATTACAATATATAATCAGTTCCAAAGTGAATAGTCTCTGCAATAAACAATGAAATAATTACTATATGATAATCTATCGATATCTTATGTTGTATTTGGTACGAGCCTAGCTAGAACAAAATGACACGGGGAACCGTCGCTCGGTTATAATTGCACAATACCATACGCAAAGTCCCCATCAAAACATATTACCCTCTGTACAACGTTGTTGTGTGCGTGATATGATTGCAGGTACTCGTAATGTGCATGAATTTATGTGTTTACGAAATCTAAGCACCTGGTGTTTTTAAGCAAAGCCATCGTTTTTCGGACGTTATGAAGCATTATTTCCTAAATTATAATAAAATTGATATTAATACCTTCCTAACACTTTTCTTAAAAACTGACTAGATACACAGAAAAAGCATATCAAATTATTTATATTATAAATAATTCAACTTAAACAGTGACATGTATCGAAAATTTCAGAATTAGAAAGCAGTATATTCTCTATAATAATCTATTGATCAATAACAAAACTTATCGTATACGGATGAATCTGTGATAGCTCCGAGCATAAACCAAGTAGAGCAACATGTTTTCAATTTGAGCGGCGTTCGTGGTCTGAGAGAAATCTATTCCTATCTTCTCATATTTCATACAACTCAGATTCGCCTGATATTCGCTATTCAGTAGTCCCTGCAAAAGCTTATCAGATGTCATAACGGAGAAAGTTAAATGAAAATCTTTACCGCACCTATTTCCAACAAATCATCGTCGAAATAATAGCAGATCCATGCAAAAAGACTTAAGTGGATAGAATGTTCCACTTAGGTTGCCTTGGATTGGTTCAAGTACTATAATTGTCATGAATACTTCGCTTCGCTCTATAGATTAGGCGTTCGCTTGTGGAAAAATTGTCCTTAACTTTATTAACTTAGAACGTCATTGCAAAGAATGAGTATGAAATAGAGCTTCACTACCAAAATACTAACTCAAAAGCAACAATTCCTTCACAAACGTCATTTAAAAAAGCTTCTTATGATATCTCCATTTATAACTGCAAATCTCATTTTAGGTCGGCCTTTGGAAAATGTTCAGCACACCGAATAAATTTTGCTTTGGCGGCATTTCGATATCTTTAATAGATCCTGTGGAGTTCTACATCCGGTACTCCAGACCTTCAATTTTTATATATTAACAGAAAATGCTAAATATGATTATGATCTATACATATAATAAAATTCTAATTGATCGCTTTCTGTACATGAAGGATAAAACATAAGAAAAACGATTACTAGGGGCCTTTATTAACCCAAAATAACCCAAAACAGTAGTTGTTAGAATTTTTGTCTGTTTGTCTGTGTGTTTGTTCGTGCTAATCTCGGAAACGTCTTAACCAATTTCATTTTTATTTTCACTAATCTATTGCAGTAAACATCACCTAATATTTAAAGTACGTTTCGTTGTAATCTGTTCATAAATAAAAAAGTTATAAAGAGAAAGACCCCATCCTAAATCTATGCAGGTGCTATTTTTAACCGTAATGCGTAGTTTTTCTGAAGTGAAGCTAGGGTAGTTTGCTAGTAATTACCATATATTTGAGGAAACGCAGTTATGTTTAAATCACAGACAAACACTTGAATTTAATTTATATATATATATATGTATAGATTAAATAAATATTATTATTATTTTCGAACTCATAGTACAGAAACATTTATACCAAAACTTATACCGAGTCCTCGAGTTTATAATCTTTAGCTATAGGCCACATTTCGCACCAATATTTAATTTTCAGTATTGCAGTTCTTCTAATTATAATGGATTTTTTAACCAACTTCAATAAACGAAGGCTGTGTGTATGGATTTTTTTTATATATGTACAGCCCGTTCTGTGTACTTCATGAATTGACTTAGATGCTTCTTTTTTACTGTACAGACCATAGCTCGTGTTGGTCCCGATGGACCGTTGGAAGATGGAAAGATGGTGAGGATCCGATAATAGACATAGAAGAGTGGAACATCTCAACGGATAGCAATATTTCAATTATGTTTAATTGAATTTGCTGTGGTAACATCAACATTGCAAAACCAGTGGATCATTGACCATCGCAGGATCTAATGAAGTGTCTTGGAATCTGAACATGTAACTTCTCAATGCATTAGAGTAATCTAACAGTGTTTTAAGCTGTGTCGTTTTCATACCGGTTACATTGTTAAGGCGTCACTGACGTGTTTCCGTCGAGGAGTCATCATCCCACAACGCTAAGCTGATGACGAAAGTAACAAGACTCAGTAATTATTAAGACTTAGGTGATAAAACTGAGATTAGTCGACAGAAACTACTTAGAAGAGTCTGGGGCAGACTTAGCATTTATAACCAATTGCGTGATCACATCATCTCGTTATATAATAATATTTTGGAATACCGTACTTATATCACAAGAATATTTACACTAAAAATTTAAAAATATAAAACATTTCAGTATATACTGCATATAATGGTATTTTGTATTAATTTATTTTCTTTTTAGTACAATTTTATAGTAGTTAATTTATAATTTTTTAAACTATTAACCTTTTTATATTACAAATGATTACACATCTGTCCAAGAACACGCCATTGGGTTTACTAAGTTGGTATAATGCCTTTAATATTATTCTTATTGTTAATAATAATAATATTGTTAATAATACCTCCCCTAAACTTCACCATATACTCTAGGACGTCTCACAATTATTTTAAAATTTTCATCATCCATATAAGACAAGCAAATTAAACTCGCTATATTGTTGTTCATAGTGATAATAATAAATACAAGTAGTTTATTTGTTTTCTACTGCTACTGCATAACGACTTCTTGTAGCACCAAGTTTTCAGTAGGTATGACATTAAAAAATCAGCACCGTTCGACATTAGGAATGTTAAGTATTCGTTTAAAATATTATACTTTAACTATATGTTAATTATTTTAATTTCAGTCCCTTAATACAAATTCAAAATAATTTAATAATTTACAAAATATTGTCAACACACTTAAATTTTTCTTCCGCTACTGTTCCGAAAAGAGGATATCATTGAAGAGAAGAAACTTTTTAACTTCTAACCTAAGTGTCTTTTATTTTCACTATTATTTTCAGGTATCCTTATTAATGATTTATTCAAATATTTCTTACTTTTTTGTGATAAAATAACACCTATACATTGTAAATTTAACAAACTTTACTTATCTGTGATTGTATCTTGTGATCGTATGATTTATCCGTATAATTAATTTTATTGTCATATTTTGTAATGTAATTCTGTTGTTATAACGGTTGTCATTTATTTGTAACATATTAAGTTCAAGTATGTAATTATCTTATTAATTAATTACATTTTTGAGTATTGCCTTAAACCATATAAAAAGTAATATATTATTACAGATAATTACCGATTAAATCAATTTTGCGATGGTGAACTATATTTAAATAAAATTTGAATCTGTCGAAATTTCTAAAAACAAATGAAATTGCGAGCTATTGCTAGGGTAGTTATATAATTTAATTTAAATAAAACACTACATTCACCATTTAATCAGTAAGTTGGTTATTGAAACAGGTATTGAATTATGCAGCTTTTGTATAAGTTGTTAATTTGGTAAAAGTGAATAAGCACGTGTTTGACTGAAGCTGCATGAAAAATTCAAGCTTAATATAAGCTGTTCTCCAAAAAAATACTTTCATTTGAACGATACAAGCTATACAAATATAAATCCTGCAGTAATATAAAAAAAAAGTGCAAACCGTTACGAGCGTGTAGCGTTCCGTGCTACACGCGGGCTTCGGGTAATTGTGATCTACCGGTCCCTAGAGGGCCGCAGTGCACCTAATACGCCACCCCCGCACGGAAAATTGTTAGTGAAAGACTTACGGCCTGTTTAGATACTAAGACAGATAGAATAGAGTATAAACAATTATTTCAGCCAAATTGTAATGTATTCTCTTATTTGACTGCTTCCCTTACAACAAGTTATACTTATGTTTTACAGTGTCCGCATATAGAGAGATTAAATACACCGTCCACACAGTTACTTCCCTCTCATTAGAATTCGTTCAGTTGTGAGTGGCATGAAGGTATATAAAATAAAATTACAAACACCCTTGACCCAAGAACAAACGTTCATCTTTCACATAAATGCGGCTTCGACTGGGAATTGAACTCGAGACGCCTTGCTTAGATGGCGGGGTCACTACCAAATGGATCTCGTGGCACTATATGGTAGACGTCCTACAATATATTTAAATATAAATCATATTAATTTATAAAATAACATAGCTCTTGTTTGCAATTCTATTTATTGGATCTTAGTAGCTATGAACCATCACCTTGACATAAAAACTTTTGGACATAATTGTCCCTTAACATAGGATTGAGTTAGTTAAAAGCGTTAACATATAATTAATAAAAATTATACCTATTACCTTAATTGCTAAAGTCGTTCGGAAGTTACATAATCAATATAAACGGACCAACTAATATATTTTTGTGTCTATCGATTCTATGTTGCTTTGTATATCCTCAGAAATTGAGCACTGCTATCACTTATTCTGAGACTTCTATAATCTAAGGTCTCAGGTTGAATGTCTACTTGTGAATGAGCAGAAATTATTATTCATATCTTCCTATTTATAATAAAATCAAAATACAATTTGATGGTTATTATAAAAAAATTGATGAGAGAATGTGCGAACACGTTACTTCGAACACGTTCCTAAGAGCTGCGAGTATTATTGTCAAAATAAAATCATGAATCACCTAAAAATTTATTATGCATTTTAAATAATTTTAAAAACATATTTCAAGTACTACTTTCAATATTTAATACTTTATAATAGTGATGGTTATAATTTATTTTAAAGGGATTTCATTACAAATTAATATAAACCTAACTTGCATATAATTTGTGTTGTCACGTAAGAAAAGTTATGGTATTTAAACAAATTCTTGTTGGTAATTGGTCGTTGTGGTTGAAGTTGATAGTAAAAGCAAATAATTATGTCCATAAGTGTATTAACACCGAAATAGAATAATTTTAAATTTGAATTTAGAGTTTGTAATATATTGAAGGGTACATATATGTAAAAGGTAGAATGGTAGACAAATATACCATACATATGAATATGACCTAACTATTGTACAAAAACTTGCAAATATTTTCTCTATCCTATTCATTTAGTTTCATACATGTTCTTTTCCACGCGATTACTTGCGAAATGCATGCGATGGTTTAAATATATATGCATATATATGTATATGTATATATATATATAACTTGTATATATGCATTTTATATAATAGACATAACTAAGATAATTGAACAAACCCAAGACGATACGTTTGGATCAATTATTTTCAAAGTTAATTATAAAGGCATTGTCATTTACTAAAAACTTACCCGATATTACGTGCATAGGCCATATCTTATTTATGCGTAAAACATGGCACCGACAAATAGTAGATGATGCACGAAATATATTAAACAGTAATTAATTTTATAACGTTGTTATCTAATCATGTCGAAAAAATAATAACTGGGTGCTAAAATATTTAAGATATTTACATAGCTAAACGCTATTACTGTGTTTCATGTATATCTTGCTACATATTGCAATCAAAATAAGTAAATACCTATTTTAACAAAAAACCCACTTCAATTTAAAGAAGGTTCTTGGTTTCATCACCTATTTTTTCTCCATTAGGAGTGGATTTTTTTTAATTTAAGAGGGATAAAACGGGAAGTATACCTTCTGAAACAAAAAACGTGTGTAGGTACTTAGGTATGCACGTAAAAAGTTATACTTCTTTGTCGTAACAAAACAAAAATAACTCCTAAAATTTTATCCAGCGTGCCAGCACCCTACGTTGGAAACGATTACTAGTTAATCACAGAGAACATTTATTAAAAGATACTCAATTTCAGAACAAATATTGTGAAAACGAAACAATTATAATGACACAAAAATACGAAATGCATAAATTACTTTAAACGAGCCTAGCTGTTATGATTTTTAATTATGTGGTGTTATAGATTCCATCACATGAGGAATTTATTAACTTCTATAAATTTTGATAACCGATGGCATTATTTATAAGGGAGGGAGGTTTCATGCATGTATAGAAGTATATACCATCATACATTGTGCTTGCGAATTGTTGTAAAGTAAATTAAAACTAATTTAATTTTAATTTACACCGTTGTTTTAATGTCCTGTACATAGATATCGCTTAATGATACTTACTTGCAAATGATAGTACTACAAAACGTTATGTAATATTATGTAGATATTTAAATACTATGAAAAATTAATAAAATAGCTATATCAATTTTTATACCTAAATAGCTAGCCAAAAAGGCAGGTGAAAACTTGCCATCTATTTTTAACTGCTAATTGAATTGAAACTAATTGACAACAAATAAAAACGTATCATGAGTATCCGTTACTTGTTAAAATGTATAAATTCCGCGATGACATTAGTTTAAAATAGTATGTGTATATTTTGTATTGTTATTTTATTTGTGTTTTAATTTGATTATCATTTCAATCGGTTAATTATCATTGTACAACAGTGACTACTAAATACATTTTTTTATATACCTACAAAAATTAATGTTAAAAAAAATTCAAAAACTAAACATTTATTTTAAAATATTATTGATATTAGTTTTATGATGTAAATCAGATTAGGTACTGTCAATAACTTTAATTCAAAAATTATAAAATTTTTATTTTTAAAATTACAACCAGTTTGACAATTTAAAACTATAATTTTAAGTTTTTATTTCTGTCGGCAGATTTAATCTGCCTTAGCTTTAATTGTTTTTAGTAAAATAATATTCTATTCCTTAAAAGTTATTACTTTCCAATCTAAAGTGTACAACACATAAATATATTTATTTAATAACATTATCCATAGTATTAAAGACGAACTCGCATATTATCTGTCCATATGGATCCCGACGCATGAATTGTAAGTACTCCAAACATTCATTTTCATTACAAAGCCGGTCAACAACGTAGGCATATTGGTAAAACACTTGCAACCAATCAACGTCACAACAGACTCGCCCTCCTATGCAATAACAAGTGTTTGCTCGCATAAAGAATGAGTGCAAATCTGTATACACATTATTGTTTATGTTTCCATATCGTCCCCGAGTGCGGCTATTGTTGCCGCTCCCTCGCTTTATTTATAATAAAACGTCTGATTTAACATGAATACAGAAGTTAATTCGGCGACTGCAATAAAAACCCCGTCACCCTATTATCCATAGAAATCCTCTTAATCGGATTGATTTTGGCAGTATGATAAAAAAGAGTTTCAAAAAGCCTTTCTTTTCGCAGATGGGCCATCATGGCATGGAAGGTCTAGACATGCTAGATCCTCTCACGTCATCGTCGATGACAACATTAGCACCTATGGGAGAAGCAGCGCCACCTCACCATCAGCTTCATGGTTACGGTGCCATGAACCACGTTATGAATCACCATCACCATGCAGGGGGTCTGGCTCATGCACCGCCAGCCCATCTCGGTCACCCCGCAACTGGATTACACCCTGACACAGATACAGATCCCCGTGAACTAGAAGCATTCGCTGAAAGGTTTAAACAACGAAGAATTAAATTAGGCGTAACACAGGCAGACGTCGGTAAAGCTCTTGCAAACTTAAAATTACCAGGAGTTGGAGCACTTTCTCAAAGTACTATATGCCGGTTCGAAAGTCTAACGCTTAGTCACAATAACATGATTGCATTAAAACCGATTCTACAGGCATGGTTGGAGGAAGCTGAAGCGCAAGCAAAGAATAAAAGACGTGACCCCGATGCCCCGAGTGTACTGCCGGCTGGTGAAAAAAAGCGAAAGAGAACATCGATCGCTGCACCCGAGAAGAGAAGTCTCGAAGCGTATTTCGCTGTTCAACCCCGACCGTCTGGAGAAAAAATTGCTGCAATTGCAGAAAAGCTAGATTTAAAGAAAAATGTTGTCCGGGTGTGGTTTTGCAATCAGAGGCAGAAACAAAAACGTATGAAATTTGCAGCGCAACACTGACCGGCGGGGGGCGGCGGGGCTTTACTATATCCAGGAGCTGGATATGGGTA